>SWKJ01000026.1:0-345575 GCA_019425465.1 Colletotrichum falcatum
ATATTAAAGACTATAACTAGAGGTTATTATTATTATAATAAAAATAATAAGCCTACTAAGGAGTAAAACTAAATAAATCCTTTATATTAAGTATTAACTTCTTAGATATATATAAGAAGTATAAGAAATATATTAAAGAAGTCTTATAAGAATAGGCCTATTAGTAAAGGGTAATAGTTAAAAAAATAACTTATAACTAAGAAAAAGAGGTCTATATAAGGTATAGTAAAATAAAATACTAGATAGTAAATAGGTAGATAAAGTAACTATCTTTTAAATAATAGCTAGTTTATACTAAAAAAGTTAATAACTATATCCTATTTAATTTATTAAACTCTTACTAGTATAATAATAAACCTATTAACTTTATAATTAATTTAGATTTAACCTCTTATTTATAATATATATTTAACTAGTTTAAGTATATAGTAAGACCTCTTAGTAAGTATAATATTAACTAAATATTAAAGGATATAGTAGTAGTAGTAGTAGGGTTAGATTTTAATCTAGATATCTTTAAGGATATTAATAATCTTATTAATAAAGATACTAACTAAACTATATTTAGTAATAAATCTATTAATATACCTAGTAGTAAAAATAATAGTAATAAAGTTATATTATTAATATTATAAGTAGTAGTACTATTAATATAAATAGTAATATTATAACTACTATAATAATATAAGTTAAAATACTATACTATTAAGTCTAATATTAATAGCTAGAGAGTAATAGGTATTATTAATAACCCCCTAGTTACCCCTCTACTATTATAAAGTAAAAAGGAGTAATAATATATAGTAGATAATAACTTTAATAATAAGTTAATTATAATTATTATATAAATTTATATTTTTATCTAAATAGTTAAATCTTATATTACTAAAAAGCCCTAATTTAGGGCTATCTTTTAATACTACTTTTATACTTATATAACGTTATTATAGTTATTACTTTAAGAAATAAAAAGTTAACTATACTATATAACCTTAGTAAAAGTGACGCTATTCGTGAGGGGGACTGTAACCCCTCTTTTTGCACTGTAACCCCCCTTTTTTCACCCCCTGAAAGGGGGTTAGCTAATCACCACACCAAACCCCCGGGTAAGTCTTTGAGAATCGGATGACTATCTTTGGCCCTTGGGCCTTGGACCCATCTAGAACCAAAAAACCAAAAACCAAAAACCAAAAACCAAAATGCAGCCCCAAGGCTTAGCTGGCAGATGCCACGGCCGCATCCCCGCCGCCCCCTCCCCCTCCCCCTCCCCCTCCCCCCGGTGGGTGGCTGGTAGTTTATCTTCGTGGGTAGGTAGGTAGCGCAAGTCATGGCGTCGCCCCGTCAATCGCAATCACATGAAGAAGAGGAATGGTCCGCTCGCTCTTTCATCGGGGGCCCCGGCCGACGATCCAACCTCCCCCCTTCCCCCGCGCATGTCTACCTACTGCCCTTCGCCGTCCTCAACATTACTGGTGCTCGCCCTGCCGTAGGCTTCAGCCACCCTCAGCCCGACACTCTCACCGCTCCAGTAGGCCCCCGTCGCCGTTCCTAGCGCCACGAACGGCGCCGTGTGCTCGCCGGCTAGCCACAGCCCGCCCTCCGGCACCCCGTTCCGCATCGCCTCAATGTCCTTGTCGCCCTCCGTCAACCCGACCGGGAAATTGCTGTAGCTGCCGTTGCCCGAGAGCTCGTCTCGCATCCAGTCCGTCGACAGGCACCCCGTGGGCTTGCAGTCGCCCGACGTCTCGTCGTAGTGCGGCAGCCGCGAGTAGTACGGCTTGAAGAAGTCGTACAGGAAGTAGTTCCTCTCCGGTATCGTCTTCAGCTTGACCACTTCTTCCGTGATGTATCTTGATTCCTCCCCAAATATGTAAAACAGCAGCGTCGGGTGCGAGTGCTCGCCCAACGACGCCAGGTCGACAATCTCCTGGTTCCACCTCTTTGGGTTCGTATCCGCCGCGTAGTTGGGCGCTAGCCATTGGCAGAAGCCCTGCACCACCCGCCCTTCGCTGTCGGGTTCGAGCCAAAACGCCCTTGGGAAACTGATGTATACCTTTTCCAGGCAGCCGTAGCCAATCGCCTGGATGCCTCGCTCGATTCTCTCGGGTAACGGCGGATCAAACGCTTGCAGGTTCTTCTTCAGCCACCCCAGAGGCGCCGTCATGACCACCTCGTCAAATTCAAACATCTCGCCCGTGTTGGTGTGCACCCTCGGCCTTTCACGGTCCGCGGTTTTCAGCTCAACCTTGGTCACCCGGGTGTCGTACTTGATGTCTGCGTTGTGCCTTACGGGCGCCGCAATTCTCTCCAGGATTTTTTCGTAGGTGCCCGCGCAGAACAGGTTTTCTTCTACAAGTCAGCCACGGCTGTTCCCCCCACCCCAAGGGTTGTAGGCCACGCGCGGGGTCTGCGAGATCCGCGGCAGGGGGTGACTTACCGCCGTCGAGGCATTCTTCGAGCCAGAAAAACTTGAGACTTTGGGTTTCGATCGGGCTTCCGGTAAACGCACCCCAGAGCTCGGCGATTTGGAGAACGACGGCGCGCTTCCTGGCGTGGTCCTCGTCCGTGTCGGGTATCTTCTCAACTACCTTGTGCTGGAAAAAATCCCATAGACTCTCGTCGGGATGGATATCGGCCGAGTTCTTGTTAGAATGCTGGAATGCATCTTGGACAATGTCCCACATGATGGTGGAGTAGACCTCGCTTTCGTCCACGTCGAACAGTTCCCCCCCCTCGTTGAACACGTACGACCGTTTATCCCAGCGGCCGACCGCGGTTCCAGTCTCTTTGGCGAGATCATTGATGGGGTTGTCATCGGTGCCGTGTATCCAGTTGGGGCCAAGGTCGACGGTGTGTCCATTCGGCAGCGTTTCTTGGAACATACGGCCTCCAAGTCGTTCCCGGCCCTCGATGATGGTCACCAACAAGCCGTGTTGAATTAGGATATCGGCACAACGCAATCCGGCGAGGCCACCGCCGACGATGCCCACGTGAGGTCTAGGGCCCGACTCGGATTGTTTGCGCTGCGACGTGTCGTGAGCAAACTGCTTGGACAAGAACAACAGGCCTCCATCGTATTGTACGCCGAGGCACAAAACGGGATAGGCACGGTCGGGCAGGGAGAGGGGGGGTCAAAGACAGAGATTCGTTCATCAAAGGGAACCAGTTGGCGGCCGCGGCCAGAAACGTCCCACTCGCGACGTTTGGCACGTGGTTGGCAAGAAGCAGACTTACCTGCATGAGTGAGTCCATCGTCAGCGATTTCAGCAGCAACTCGTCTCGGCCGGCCTCACGGAGGCCTTGAACTCGACAGGTTTCAAGGTCCTGGTAGATGCGAGATGTACTCCGGTTGTCAGGGCTGGTATAAGATACTGAGTAAGCGTCCATGGTTGCAGTGCGTCCCCGGCGAAAGGCAGGGGAGAAAGAGAGTGTATGGTTGTATTTGATGGGGGTGGTCACGGAAACTTGTTGATGAGGGGGAGGGGGGGCAGGCCAAACTAGGCCACGATGCTGCCGACTGAGGACTAGTCTGGGGGAGGAAATAAGTGAGAGACTTGACTGGTTTAGATACCAACTCTGCGAGAAACCGGGAACGAGTGAGATAACACGAGGGAGAAAAAAAAATAGAGGGCATTTGTTGATTTGAAGGGGGGGGGGGGGGGGGGGTTGGTAAAGGAGGTCAGGCGGAGGCGGCAGCAGGGCCAATGTGGGGATAGGCGAGCAATGTGGTGAAATGTCTTCAGCGGCTAAGGGGTTTCGGTCGGGATCATGGGGGAATAGGATGGGTAGTAAGCGGACCCGCCGGTCTGGGTACAGCCGCCGAGATGGATAAGCGCGAGACGTCCAGATAAGATCTGGCAAGTGGTAGAGAGCGGCGCATGGCAAGACGGCTAAGGCGAGATGAGGTGTGGTGAGATCGCGGACCATCTCATACCGGCGCTGACCGAAGGCGCAAGCTGCAACGTGGAGAGCAGAGGAGAGCAGCCTTGGAAGACCCGGCGAGTTGCGACGTGAAGTGCCATTTTGAGAGTACCATGTCTAACCGAAAGGTTGATAATGGACAGGAGGGGGAGATGAGGGCATAAGAAGAAGAAACTGGCGAAGATCGAGTCGGACCAGAGTTTGCTCTTCTCAAAAACCCAACCTCGCCCACGCTTTTGCTCTCTCTCTCTCTCTCTTTCTCCTCTTCTTCCTCGTCGTCTTCTTCTTCTTCTCCTCTTCTCCCTGCAAAGGAGTCGACTTGACTCGCAGCAGCTGTTGGACGCAGCAATTGACATTCTCACTCGTCACTTCTCCCATCCTGGGACGGAGTCTTACGGCTCCCGCCGACTGGGCTTATATGAAATCGAGCGTGTAAGCCAGCGCGAGTGGCTGAGTGATGAGCGGAGGGGCGTGCATGCACATCGACTCGGCTCGGTTCGAGCTGACGGTAGAGGCGGAACGTGGTGACCCTCGGCCGCGTCCGCTTTTTTTTTTCTTGTCTCGGGATGCCGGGTATTGCTTGCCAACTGCATGCCATTTTGCTATTCTCTCCCCTCCTCCTTCTTCCCCCCCCCCCTTTTTTTTTCGGGAGAGGGGCAATGACGCAAGGTGTGTCGGTGTTTCGCAATGGGGATTGGGAAAACGGGCGAGGGGTAATAAGAGAGAGAGATAGAGAGGCAGAGAAGGGACTTACAATGCAACAAACGACCGGGCGGGGGAGACTCCGCGCGCGCTAAGCCTCGATATCATCCGGGATAAACGAGCGAGAAAAAGGTATCGATAAACCAAAGAGAAAAGAAGGTAAGGAGGAAAAGAGCGAGCGACCAAAAGGGGCGGGTAAAACAGAAGGCAGGCCGGAGGTAGGTAGACAAGCTTGGGTTTAAGTGCAGCTGCAGCTGAAGCTTTCCTCGCACTTGAAGATTTTCTTTTCTTTTTTTAGTCTTTCTTTCTGGAAAGGATAACGGGAGTTGGGATCTTTAAGGGGGGTATTTCAGGGTAAGGTCAAGGTCACACAAACGCAGACAGGCGGACGGACGGACAGACAGGCACGCACAAGATGCGTATCGGTAGGTATGGTAAGGAAGAGGCTCTGCCAGCGGGCGGGGGGCGAGAAAGGGAAGAGAAGGCGGGACGGGGACAAGAAAAAGGGTTGTTGTGCTGCTGAATACTAGGTAGGTGGAATAGGTGGAATGGGTGGGACCGCAACGAGAATTGCGATTTGCGATCTGATGCGAGAGAAGAAACGGCGACTGGATCTGAGCGTGTGGAACCGGTGACACTTCACTGCTTCTTCTCCACCGTCAGCGTCATTCCTCCACCTTTATTTCCCCATCCAACTTCTCTCTCCTCATACATACCATCCATCCCACTGTGCGTTACAGTATTTCCCAGAAACCAACACGTCTACATAGGCAGCCACCCTGTCACAATGCTAGCGACTGACTCGTTCCAGCTCCAGATAAGAAGAAGAAGAAGAAAAGAGAGAGAAAAAAAGACACCACTGCAAACGAGAGGGGCCGACGATACCCTCAATCTTTGATCCAAAAAAGACTGGTTTCACCCGTCATCAACTCCCAACCCTGCCAGTCGCCCACGCATGCCTTGGGTAGTGCGCCCACCTGCAGGTCCAATCGAGTGGCGTCTTGCTGTCACGGCGCAACAAGGAAATCCATCCGGCCTGCTGACAAGTGACACCAACCCTGTGGAACCCACGGCCATGGCCCCGCACCATCACACGTACACGTATCGTGGTCTACTTTACACACAGATATCCGTGTGTCGTGTGGTGGTGAGTCTTGCCGATCATGAGATGACGACCTTCTTCATCTTGACTCCCGCCGCAGTCTTTGCCAGAGCCTCATCCCCACGCCCACGATGCTGCCCACCGGAACCACCTAGAAATAAACTAGCCGGAGACCTACCTACCTACCTACCTACCTAGGTGCCTAGTAGTGTGTTGCATCCCGCCATCAGCAAGCCGCACCATGACCGCCAGCGCTCCGACTGTTGGCCAGCGTGCCAATCCTTTTTCTAGGGCCCCGTTCTGCCAACGGCCAGTTTTTAATCCCTGCAACAGCATACGACTCTGGACTCGGGTTTGCAGGTGCTAGCGCATCCTTCCCTCGCGCCGCTCCCTTGGCGTCGAGAGAGCTGATCGGCTGCTTACCGGATACTTGCGAGGTACTCGCTAGCGTGAGCGTGTGGGTGTCCATAAGATAAGGTTATATGCCTTGTGTGGTAATTCCCTCACTTTTGATTTCCTCACGGAAGCAGCAGGGGAGAGGGGGTTAAATGCTTGCGGTATTGCCTACTTGGGCGTGGTGCCATACGACGGGAGTCGGCAATCCTTGAGGGTGATATCCTACTTGGGGGACCGGGTTACCAAATCTTCAAGTCGGGCACGCCGACCCTGGATATGCCGGCAAACCTCGAGTGTGTCCTCCCCATTTTATTGCTTCTTCTTCTTCTTCTTCTTCTTCTTCTTCTTCTCCTTTTTGTACTTCTTCTCCTTTTTGTACTTCCTCCCCCACTTGCCTTCATTCTCCTTCTCCCTCTTGATCTGCTCCCTAGTTGGAGGCCAACCCGCACGCGAACACGACGGCACGCCTAGGCCGGCGAGAGCCTTCCTACCGATATAGTCGACACTTCTCACTCTGTAAAGACAATGACATTGTACGGACGACTTTGCGCAAGACGAGTTACAAAGCGGCATAGTTAGACGCAAATGCCAGGACGATATTGCAGCGGGAAAGAATCGGCCTGGAGGAAGTGGTCTTTCTTCTCGTCGTTGGGCTCCTTGTCCAGCAGCCCCCGGTCAGCCCAGAGCAGACGGAGCGGTGTTGGCGCCCTTCCCCATCCACGGCCGACAGTCCGATATTGGCATCATCTCCATGTTTGCCATCTGATCAGTGTGAAGATGCGTATGGGCACTCTGCGCTCCACAGAGAGGCAATCGCCCGGCAGCCAAAGGGAAACATACATAGTAAGACTGCCTACCCGCCAAGCTTCGTGAATGGATGCAACTCTACGCTACTGCGGTACCGGGAGATGCGCGCCCCCTCTGCGGGGTAAAAGCTTCCTTCTCCCTGTGGGGGAATGTCGACAGGGGGGGTTTGGTACATACATAAACAGGTAGGTACTTCGTAGATGTCACAATCAAGCGATAAGGCAATCAAGAAGAAACAGCAGGGAGAAAAGAAGAAGAAGAAAAAAGCCTCCATCCAGTCTTCTTACGTCCGTGTCGTTGCATCACCTTTTGCAACTTTCCAAAGTCGTTTCAGAAACACGCATTCTTGCTCAATAATAAATGCCCATTCAGACACCTCCATCCAGGACCAAGCCGCTCTACTGCGTACCATGTCCAGCTTCTGATCCGGCAAACTCCACCTCCCCCGGCTAGGCTGAATTCACTTCATTCCCCCGGACGACGCCAACCCCCCCCCCCCCCCCCCCCAAAGCCTCTGCTGCCCAACCACAATCCCCCCGAATATCAGCACGTTCCCCCGGATGCGCACCCCACAATCCCCACGAGCCGAGGCTCGCGGCATGACTTCCAGACGTGGCTGGCCGCCGACCTATCCCCCAAGCCGCCGTCAACCGACGCACGCCGTACTTCTCCCAGCGTAGCCGACAGCTCAGACATCCAAGTGCGCCCCCCCCCCCCCCCCTGGATTCTCGGCTTGCAAACCACAGCTCCCCCCTCCTCATCTTGTCCACGCCGACGCCTGTAATCCTCCCGGGACGATTAAAGCTCCCGAGACGCTCAAAAGACCTGCCCCCCTCCCCCGTTTCTTCCAATTCCCCCAAGCAAAGAGATACGGACAAACCGCCCGCCGCCATGGCCGCAAAGACCTTCACCCGCGACGAGGTCGCCAAGAACAACACCGAAGACTCCCTCTGGTGCATCATCGACTCCAAGGTCTACGACCTCACCGACTTCGTCGACGGCCACCCCGGCGGCGAGGCCGTCCTCCGCCAGGTCGCCGGCCGCGACGCCACCGCCGACTTCTACAACCTCCACCGCCACGAGGTCCTGACAAAGTACGACAAGACCCTCCTCATCGGCACCGTCGCCGGCGAGACGCCCCAGGTCGTCGTCGCCGGCCCCGGCGAGCTGTCCGCCGTCCCCTACGCCGAGCCCCTCTGGCTCACCCCGCAGTTCAAGTCCCCCTACTTCAACGACTCCCACCGCTCGCTGCAGCGCGCCATCCGCGACTTCACCGACCGCGAGATCACCCCCGTCGCCCTCGAGTGCGAGGAGAAGGGCGATTTGATCCCCCAGGACCTCATCGACAAGATGTCCCGCGCCGGTATCCTGCACATGCGCCTCGGCCCCGGCAAGCACCTGCATGGCGTCGACCTGCTCAACGGCGCCGTCAAGGGCGAGGAGTTTGACTACTTCCACGACATGATCCTTGGCCAGGAGCTGGCCCGCACCAACTGCCGCGGCTTCCAGGACGGCATGTTGGCCGGCATGGCCATCGGCCTCCCCGTCGTCCTCAACTTTGCCAACTCCGAGGCCCTGAAAAAGCGCGTCGCCGACGAGGTTTTCAGCGGCCGCAAGAAGATTTGCCTCGCCATCACCGAGGCCTTTGCCGGTAGCGACGTTGCCGGCTTGAGGACCACCGCAACCAAGACACCCGACGGCAAGCACTACGTGAGTTCCCCACCCATCCCCCACCAACACCAACAACACCACAGCATCACCACCACCTCTATCGCCAACAACCGCCAACACAGCATCAATTCATCTTCAATTTAACTAATTCAATGACCAAATAGATCGTCAACGGAACAAAAAAGTGGATTACTAACGGAATATTTTGCGAATATTTTGTCACCGGTGTCAAGACTGAAAAGGGGCTCAGTGTCCTCCTGATCGAGCGCGGCGAGGGCGTCGAGACCAAGGCCATCAAGACGTCCTACTCGCCCGCCGCCGGCACGACCTACATCACCTTTGACAACGTCAAGGTCCCCGTCGAGAACCTCCTGGGCCAGGAGAACAAGGGCGTCCACGTCATCCTGAGCAACTTCAACCACGAGCGGTGGACCATGGTTTGTAAGTCCCCCCCCCCCCCCCCCCCCCCGGAAGAAATGGCAACCTTTCGGTTCGAGGAGGAAGAGCCGCATCGGGAGTGACTGGCTGACTGTGACGGACCAGGCGCCACGGTCCGCCAGTGCCGGACCATTGTCGAAGAGTGCCTCCTCTGGGCGAACCAGCGCCTCGTCTTCGGCAAGACGCTCATCGAACAGCCCGTCATCCGCCTCAAGTAAGACATCTCTCCCCTTCCCGTCACCTCTCCCGAGAAAAGCGAAGAGACGAGAAAACGAGCTGACGCCTCCCCGTGCCCGACAGGATTGCCAAGATGATCGCCCTCACCGAGGCCCACCAGTCGTGGCTCGAGACCATCACCTACCAGATGACCCAGATGCCCTACAAGGAGCAGGCCAAGCACCTCGGAGGGCCCATCGGCCTCCTCAAGATGAGCGCCACGCGCGCCGCCCACGAGATCGCCGACGAGGCCGTCCAGATCTGGGGCGGCCGCGGCCTCACCCGCACCGGCATGGGCCGCGTCATCGAGATGTTCAACCGCACGTACAAGTTCGACGCCATCCTCGGTGGCGCCGAGGAGGTCCTCGGCGACCTGGGCGTCCGGCAGGCCATGAAGTCCATGCCCAAGGCGAGGCTGTGATGCGCCCCGTCATCATCGGCGCCGTCGGCACGGCCGCCGCGCGCGCGTGCACGCACACATACACACACACACCTCCTTACCCCGAGACTAGGAGACCATACAGCGGATATATGAGACCGCTGCGGGATTGTATTGTAGAAGCCTTTTCGTTTTTAGATTATTTGGCTTGCAGGGATATCATTGCGATTACTTGGGAAAGGGCGATCTAACTTGAATCAAAAAGATTAGACGAGTGCCGCCGTTTCTGTCTCTACACTTGCCCACCCCCCCTTTTTTTCTTTTTGAGTTTATGGGCAGACACCCCTTTTTCTGGGCTTCTCCAGGGTTCCGTGAAAACGCTCAGGTTTAGAACGCTCCACAGAATCGGAATAACAGACAACTGTAGAGGGGAGCTCCCGTTTCAACCGCCGTTTATTTTTTCCCCTTCCATCTTCTTGCCATCCCTGAAGGAAAGGGGGGGGCAAGCAGGGCCCACGAGTCATCCCAACCAAATCTCTGTTCTTGCTGCAACGCACGTCCGAACCTTCGGCTCCGACATGATAACACGGGGAAGAAAGGGACTACCGGGGGCGGAACCGCGCAGTTGGCTGGTTTCAGAAGGTATAGCGGGCCCAAGGTCTAAGTGATTCAGCTGTGGCATCGAAACCTCACTTGGAGCATCATCGGATGTCGTGTTCGTCACTGCTAGACGCCATCATGTCACAGACGTTGAAATCAGAGAGTACGACGCAAACTTTCCATTCCCTGCCCTGAACGACAGTCATGACCGCCTAGAACGGCCCACACTGTCAAGGTCGTGTTGAGAGCCCTTTCCCGGCTGCTCAACGGAACCGACCAATATCTATCAGAGTCGAAAGCTGTCCGGCCTGAGGAGGCCCTTCCCACTCTGCGCTTCTCTCTCTCATTCATAAAACCAGAGAGAAGTCCAGCGCAAGCTTGTTCCCCCTAAGCGTTGCCGCCATCGTCATCCAAACGATCCGACCAACCTCGCATTTTGCCGAGGTTGATGACCAAATGCGAAAGGTGTATCTTTGGTGCGTTAAGAAAAAGCCGTGATTCATATGCCGTTGTCCGTGTAAAACTTTTCCGCAGGCCGAGTCCCAGAGTTGTTTGCCGTAAGAACATGAGAGCAAGGAAGACGAAAGAAAAGAAAAAGAGAAATAGAAAAAAAAAAGGAAATGCACAAAGCATCCGCAATGCCAAGTTGATCGCATAAGTGAGCCACGGTGGGCATCGAAGCCGTCGTCGAATTGTTCCCAAACCGAAACCGCCTTTTAGGCAGAACACTCATCGCCGATAGCCATTGCACGCTTAGTTGTTGGGGCACTGGGACTGAACGTGGCCGGGCTGCTGGCACTTGTAGCAGATCTTCTCGCCGCCGGAAGACTCCTTAGGGCAATCGCGGGAGAAGTGGCCGTTCTCGCCGCAGTTGTAGCACTTGGAGCCGTTGGTGCAGTCGCCTGAGAGCGAGCATGTTAGGGAGGGAGCGACGGTTCATGGGTTCGGCAAAAACTCACGAGACATGTGGCCGTAGCCGCCGCAAGAGTAGCAGGTCTTCTGGCTGGCACCGCCGTAGCCACCACCACCGTAGCCGCCGCCGTAGCCGCCTTGGCCGCCGCCGTAGCCACCGCCGGACTTGGGGCAGTTGCGAGCAATGTGACCGACCTCACCGCACTATCAATGCATCAGCATCACAAGCATCACAACATAATGAGACACTCAGGTTCGCAAGTGGATCAACCAACCTTGTAGCACTCGGAACTGGAGGGGCCGCCGCCGCCGCCGACGTTGCCTCCCTGGGGCAGTCGCGGCTGATGTGACCAGCCTGACCGCAGCGGTAGCAGGACTTGGTGTCCTTGGGGCCCTCGGGACAGTCACGGCCTTGAATAGTGTCAGCAAGGGAATTACAAATAGTTGTCTGAGCCGGACGTCGACTTACTCATGTGGCCCTCGTCTAAAGCAGACGTTTGTCAGTCATATCATTGGCATCAGTACAGGCACGAAGACTCACTGCCGCAGTTGTAGCTATGCAATGTCAGTATATGTCATGGAGGTTGATCGAAGGGAATCAACATACCACTTGGCAGCGCCACGGTTAGGGCACTCGCGGGCCTAATTATTGTCAGTACGTCGAAGGCCAAACTCGGTCATCCCGTCCTGTGGCATACCTGGTGACCAGCAGCACCGCCTAGATTTCACTCGTCAGACTCTTGCGTTCATTTCAACGTGCTAATATAGTAGGGAATTGTGTGGTTCAGGTGTCACTGGCACACCGACACAGAGTCAGTAAGATATCGCAGTAGTGGCTACGTGCGGGATCTCGACAAATCTGCTCCGCCGGACGAGGAGCTGGCAAGTCATTTACGCAAGTAATGCGGGTGCCAGACCCTCGCCGTCGAACCGCATGTCCCAATGACCCAGTCAGGATCTTTTCGGAACAGCCATCTCCAACTGCGAGCAACAAAACCAAGACTGGCTAGGTCGAGGTGCAGAAAGTCCAATGGGGCAGTTGTCTATCAGTGAGCGCTGGGACAATGGTCCAGGTCAAACAAGCCGCACAAACTGCCACCAAGAGAATTTTGACATGGCCAACTTGGGAAGGAGAAAGACGGCGATGAACCAATGACGACTGGGTCACCGGATAAGACCCGATACCATTTGAAGCAGCCCACAGAAATGAAGGTGAAAAAGGGGGGAAGGATGTACAAAAAATCAAAACAATAAAGAAATCCAATCAGAGGCCGCCGCGAGCAGCAACTGGAGGATTGGCGGGAGCAGTGACGATAGGGGGAGGGGGGTGCAAGTTCAGGTTAACTCACAGGTGAAGCAGGTACGAGCCTGGGGAGGAGCGCCAGCGGATCCTTGGAAATCCATTGCGATTTTGAGGTTTGTTGGTCAAAGGGTTCTGATCTGGAAGACGAGTTAGGAGGCACAAGAGGCGGATGAGATTGATTCGAGAGGTGTCGCTGGAGGGATTGAACCAAGGTTTCGTGCGGAAAGCGAAAAGGAAAGAAGAAAAAGTCTAGGAGGCGAGGGGAGGTGAGGTAGGTGGTTTGTGGTTTGTTGCGATGTAGGTGTAATCGAGGTGGGGAGGGGCAAGTGGCATGTGTGCGTGCGGCGATGTGGAGAAGTTGGAGATTGAGGTGCGTGTGTGCGCCGGCTTCGTCAGATAGACACGAGGTGAACGGGGGGTGGGTGCCCCCGCCCCAGTTGTGTGTGCGCTGCTGGTTCCAAACGAGCTTGCCGTGGTGGGAAATGCAGGTTGAAAAGGCCCCCGGAGAAGGGACCGGGGGAGGGGATTTCGGGCACAGGAGGGACGAGGAGACGGCAGGACTTACGACTGATGGAGCGATGTTGAGCGGGGAGAAATCTCTGCTCAAAAACACAAAATGAGGGGGTTTGGTGAGGTTTTGCAAAGTTGGTGGTTTGTGTTGTGTTGTGGGAGAGATGGGGAGGAGAGCAGCGGTTGCGGCAAGGGAGTGGTCAAGGTTAAAAAAGAAAAAGCAGCCAATTCCCATGTCAGACCGCTTTGTGGAGCCAAAGAAAATCTGGTAGAATGGGAGGCGCGGAGCACCAATCAAAGAGGCAAGTCCATTCCCGTCGGGGAAGAGCAAGTCTCTGTCACACACACACACACACACTCTCCCCCCCCCCCCCCCCTCTCGCGCTATCTCTCTCACACACTTTGGATTCTGCCAATCCATCTCTGCCTTCCCCTGGCGCTTGAAGTCCCTAGATACAGGTAGGTAGGTAGGTAGGTAGTTAAGCAGGCAGACAGGCAGACATACGCACGCAGAGACATCTGTGCCCATCGTTGACTGTGTGGGTTTTGATGATGCACATTAAGACTCCCTCGTATATGCGCATCTGCTCTGCTTCCAGTGGCCCTAACCAGCCGGTGTTGTAGTGATACCATGATTGCTGGGACGCCGGGCGTATCGTACGGCTCGCTTCCTTCCATGCCATATCGCCACTTGATCTGATCACTGTTCTTCTGTCACGTCCGTGGCTGGCCAAGCCTAGCCTGGCACCCCGCTGTTGCTACACCTGCGTCGGGCCGACCCCCATAGCCCGAGGAGCGCCTCCAGCGGCTTACATACTACATGTATAATTAGGTAGGTAGATTGTCAAAGCGCCTGAACGAATATAAGAAACGAATAGGTGCTCGGGGCAAGGAGGCTTGTGAAGGCGAGATGACGGGATACAAATGTTCCCCTTACCTGGCTTTCGCGATGCCGAAAAAAGAAAAAAAAAAGAGGAAGCAAGATCACTTTCCCGATAAGATGCCTAGGCAGGCACGGGCACGGGCACGAACTCGAGGTTTGGCCTGGGTTCACGCTTTTCTGTTTTCTGCAGACACCGACCAGGGACCCGAACTCAAAGGCAGGCGACTTTACAAATTCAAATCACCAGTGTCCTGTACTCCAGACCGGGTTGGTCGTTGCTCGTCTTCTTGTCCTTTTCCCCTCCCACTTGACATTATTGCATTGTGTTGCGTTGCGCTGTGTATCCATAGCCAGCCGGCCACCCGAGGAGGGCCTTGCTCCCTCGGCCTCTTTTGCCCCTCCATTGTTTTTTGTTTTTGTTTTTTGCCGACTCCATTTTTTCTTGGTTTTTTTTTTCTGCCATGGGGATTGCAAAAAAATACCCAGCCCGTCAGAAAATTCGGCATCCCGAAAACAGGCAGGTGGGGTACCCCTGTGCAAGAATCTATAAATCGCCGAGGGGGCAGGCAAATGACAGGCCAGACCCGGCCTGGGCACTGTGAAATGCGATGGCCCCCTCCCCATCCCCGACGAGGGGTCCTAAATCCTGGATTTCGCGCCACTGTGCTCCCGTCCCTTGCATCGCTCCCTGCCCTCGCACTCATCCCCGACGCTCCCAGTTAAAAAATGGGCCCTGATAAGTCCCCCCTCTCATGCACAAGGAAATCTCTGCCAGACAGTCACTCTGGCTCACACTGTGCAAACGCCCATACGGACACTACTACTACAACACATCTGGTGAGCTCACTCGAGGTGGCAGGTGTCTAGATACAGTGGTAGTGGTGTCTAGAATTGAACATGAGGGTTTGCGACTCCGTGGGCCCGTATTGTTGGTCTGGTCATCTCGGCTCCATGTCTGTATATGTCTGGTCGATGGCAGTGGACACATACCAATACCCATATCGTACCTACCTAGGTACCTAGCTGCTAGGTAGGTGCCTCAATGTGGCCCCCCTACCGATACGTACCCATGCTGGAAAGAAGCCAGACAGAAGAAGCTTTGGGCTAGAGGCCCCTCATTCAGGCCAACACATCAAAACTTGTTGATATTCGAGACTTGCCGCGTCAGTATTATCTGTAGCCAGGCAGATGCCGCCTTAGTCAGGGAACCAGTCCCAAACTCACACAACCGTCCTGTCGAGCCTGGACACTCGGGGCTTCCAGGTCCTGATCGGCAACGTCCCCGTTATCAGACAGACAGACCCCCCCCCATGAAAGTCTTGACTGTCAGCTCAACCTTCCTTCCTGCTTGATGAGAACCGAACCTACCCAGTATACCATGCATCACTGGGGGAATTGACGCACTAATCCCCAAGAAGTTTCACCTCACTCACTTGGGTTTCATACCTGGTGAGCCATGCCATGCAAACCAACTCTGTTGGAGGATTGGTCGGTTCGTTCCATTGGGATGTAGCTCCGGACCGGTCAGATCTGCCATGCTCAATCTCGGCCAGTCTTCCATTTCAGGTTGGAGCTAAGCTTTGCCGCCCAAGCGCTCTCAAAGAAGAGACCGGATGAACCTCGTCATCCATTTTAACCAACAGCCACACTCGTGACTGTACCTCGGCAGTCCCATGGCGTCCGCAAATCATCCGCAAACATACTGGTAGGTAGCCAACCTCAAGATGCAGATACCTACATTATAAACCTTGCTCTGGGCGCACTAAGTTGTTGGCTGACGAGCATGTTCCATTGCATGTTTCTTTGCTTGGCTAACGTTTACAAACATGCAAGGGCAGGGTGCAACCTTCTGCTTAAACCCATGTCTTCTTGCAGGCTACCTAGATATGTAAGTATCGTGTGTGTGTGTGTGTGTCCATCGGCTACAGCAGCACCATTTGAAGGAACAGGCCATGGATCTCGTCGGCTCCGGCGCGAGGACGCAGGCGCATCACCCGAAGAATGAAGCGGCGGTAATGGCGACCTGCCCTAAGGAGCCGCAAATGGAGACGTCAGGACAGTACATATGACGGTATCATTGCATCTATAAAGCAGGTGGCCACAATCGCCCTCGAATGCGACTCTGGTGGTGGAGCACATACCGGATCACTCACCTCTTCGAGGCCGTGTCTGCGGCCCAGGGCGCTAGGGCGGCATGTAACCACAAAAACCGCTTCGGTCATGTGCAGAAACACCTCGCGAGTAAGGGAATGAGGACCGGCAGCGTGAGCCCTGCCCCCCAGAGCATCAGCATGGGAAGGACGTGGCATTGAATGGCAGCTTGATAACAGGAAGCTTGCCAACATCTTGCAGGGCTGGGGTATCGATTAGGTATGAGCAAAATGCTTCATGCCTAGAAGTATCCGTACTGGCGAACGTTTGCAATGGCCGTTCTAGGCTCCGACCTTGGCGTCGGAGATTCAGACGGTTGAATGATTACACGGCACATCGCCATTCCAAACCAACTGATGGGTTGCGTCAAAGAGCTGGAGAGCAGGGCTTCTTGATTGATAAACGAACCCATGTCGTGCCTACGACGATCGGTCTCCAGGATCATTACCTCTTCAAGACTTACCGGGCCGGCAGACCGCAGTCCGTGGGCCCGTCGAGGGTACGGCCCACTAGCCAGAGTGTTTTTCCATCCCGACTTTTCTCGGAGTAGCCGTAAGAGGTCCACTGTCCATAACAAGCTGTCTCTGCCGTACCAATCATTGTCGAGACAATGCTGCAAAGAGTTCTCGTTGACTATGCCCCACCGGAGCTCTGCTTGGATTGGATCCTTCCTACGGACATGGCTCCGATTCACCCACTCACTGTTCCAGTCCTCGGTCTCTGAGGGATGATGCAAAGGCACATTTGAAACCTTCAAGATTCGTGGCCTCGGGAGGGAGAGAGCGGGTTTCCCAAATACAAAACAATATCTTTGCGTACCGCTATATACCGTTCAAGACGGAAGCGCGAAAAAAGCTGTAGTCATTCGGAGTTGTTCTGAAGGAGATCGATCCATGAGGGTTAACAGCGCAATGCTTGTTGTAGTTTTGTTTGACAGGTGTGGCTTGGGCAGGCAGTTGAGCCCCACACCAGCTGCTGACACATGCTTCCACTTGGCTGTGGCGCATGCTCCAAGCTCTAGGCACGACGCGCTGAAGGGAAATCGCGTCTGTGTATCCGTAGGACATAATCTACAAAACCCACTCGCTCCAGCGACTAATACCCGGACGCCCATCCTTGACGACAACTCTCAGCAGGCATCATGGAGAGCTGGTCGCCGGTGAGCCGGGCGGCGGTGCAGAATGCCTTCAACGCGCTGCGTGAAACCATTAGCAAAGAGGCCCAGAACGGTACGTGCAACAACACGTCCTGACGTAATTGCACGCGATACTAGCTTGTTGAACAGAAGTCGAGCAGCGGTTGAAGGAAGACAACCGAACACGTGCGCTACTTACCGATGAGCTCGAAATACTGAGGTCCCGCTCCGCCGAGGTCGATCGGTTAGAGGAAGAAAACCGAAAACTCAGGACGAAACTGCTGCAATTCCATCAACAAACCCGATCCACCGAGTCGTCGAGAGACAGCCCCCGCCCGACCTATGTCTCCCACGACCGAGCTACCAATACAGACTCCACTACAGCAGCGACTTTTGAAAATGGCAGCGAATTGGAACAAGTCTTGCGCGAGAGCCAAAAACTGCGCCGGAAATACAATGCACTGGACCGTAACTTCAAGATCCTCAAGTCCGAGTTCGAAAGAAGGAGGAATGAAGCCAAGAGATGGGAGGAATATGCAACAAGTTTGGAAGCCAAGATTAAAGTCTTTGAGCAGGCGCGAAGAGAGCCAGATGACGGCACGCATTCAACGGAATCGTTATTGGAACCTAGTAGACCTCAGGCTGTCTTGACCTCAGGCTACGCTTCAGATCCCGGAACTGGGCCAGCATCGACACGTGGGACTGCGGAATCCACGAGGCATATTCCCTTTGGACCCGCTACTGCTACAACCACGTCTACAATCATCACCACTACGACTTCTCCAGGAAAGGGCGCCACCCGTGATCCAACTCCAGGAGAGTCGACGGAAGGGGAAACAACAGAGAGCAGCAAGGATGATGATGTTCTTACCCTTCCGCCTCTGAGGCAGCCTCCCAAAACTGATTCCGATATTCGCATCAAGCCCGAACCCTCCTCTGATGGTCCGGTCGTTGTGTCAGAGCGCTTTGTTGGTAAGAGAAAACATTCGGATGACTCCCCCAGCGAGCAACAAGGACGGCGTCGAATCAAGGTTGAGAGCTCGAATATTGCCGGAGGTCCTTTCACTAGCCAGCTTCAGCCAGAGAGTATGGACCTAGACGAGGTTGGCCAGAAACTTAGTACGCCAAGAAAGAACAGAACGATGCACACTGTCGCCGCATCAGAACGACGGATGGATACTGGAGGGGCGAAAACACCCGCTCCCTTGTTTGTCAGACCTGACAACACGGGTACGCCGACAGCCCGGAACCTCGACTCATCAACAGTTCTGACGCCTGTCAATCCCAATGCTCGTCCGGCGCGGCCATATGAACTTAAGATTGTGGAAAAGCCGAGCAAAAAAGGGCTCGCTCATGGCATAGAAAGCCTTGCCGAGGACGGACTTGACTATAAGAAGTCAGGCCGTGGGGGGGCAGCCGAAGCACAGCTTCGCACACCACAGCCCCCAGGCCGCTTGCGCACGCTTTTGAACATGCCGTCCCCGGAGCAGGCACCTGCCATAGTACGGTCAGCACCGCGGCTTCGTGGCACGCAAAAGGCGCCGGCAGGCAATGAGCCTCATTTTCCTGAGCGCCGAGAGCTGCCATTTAACAAGGAGCGTCGGGAGAGATTGAAGGAAACCACTGCTATTCGAAATGAGTTCGACGAGACTACAGAGCATGGCACCTCACGCGCACTTGCTCGGAACCGCAGCGGGGTGCACACGCCATTGCCTGCAGTCAGAGGATCATTACGAACGAAGCCCATGGACGCCATGGGTCTTGAGGATTTTAAGGTGAATCCTAAATTTAATGACGGTTCAGACTACGCATACTCGGAGGTGGTCAGAGGTAAAGACGACCGGGCTTGCTTACCTGGCTGTACCGACATGAATTGCTGTGGGAAACAGTTCCGTGCCATGGCACTTGCTCAGAGAAGTAATGCCGAACGCACTCCGACGTCAGACACCAAGCTATTCGAAGACTACCTGGGTGACAGGGTCACAATCACTTTGGGGATGTCCAAGGCGGAAAAAGACGAGCTGTGGGTCGAAGCCAAGACATGGCAGCTTGCCAACGAGCTGGGCAAGCATCGTCACCGGTATGCCCGAAGACCATCTCCCCCGGGCTTCTGGAACGCGGATTTCCCTACCACACAAGAGGTGGAAGATGAAAAGTCTGAAGCCGAAAAAAGGGAGAGGCAGTTGATTCGGGAGCGGTATCGGGAGGCAATGAGGGGCGGAGGACGGTGGGTGTTTAGGGACGAATGAAACTGCGCTTGAAATTGCTCCTCGGCAATGTGGCGTATGGGTGTTGGAATAGCTAGAGCAGGTAGTTTGTGTTGCGTGTGTGATGGTGTAGCTTCTTGGTTGAGGCGCAACGTTAAATGGAATGGCATAGCGATTTCCTTTATTTGCTGACCAGCACTTTTTTTTTCTTTTTTTCATGTACCTATATACTACTCAACTGTCATCGTCGCCAGTCGCATGAAGAACGAGGATATTGTTACTGGAAGCCATGTTTTCCCCAAACAAACACATATCAAAGGCAGAAGCTCATGAAACCCCTGATGGGTGATGCTTCAAGCCATTAGACCGCGGAAGCAACCGGCTGATGGCAGACAAACAACAAGATGCCAATGGCCAAGGGGCATTCCACCTGAGAGCGGAAACACGCACGTTGTCTTAACTGATGTCTTGGTCCTGAGCGACGAGGCCAGGCCGGAAACGATAGGGCTGAGTGTTGTGGCCGTTCGAAGACTACACTGAGAGCATGATTCGAAAGCTCCGTCACAAAGTTTAGAGCCATGATAACGAACTTCCAGCAGCTCAGGGAGAGGGGGGGTCAGTCCTTTGCTTAGGTAGACTAGGTAGGCACTCGGAGCTTGACTGAGCTCATCACCTTGGACTCGTTGGAGCGTTCCCGGTGGGGCCGATTTCGGGCAAATCACGGAAGAACAAGCCGCGGGGATCAGAATGCGACCAGTGCGCGAGGCTTCCGCTGAGGCAGTTGTCCTCCCCAGTGCGCCAACAAAGCCGGAGCCCGCTACCCGCTAGCTCCAGTTGGGTTGGGGCCTTTCCCGCGCGCGGCTTAATTTTTTGTCATCTCCATTGGAAGCAACCGCACAGCTCACCATTCGTCGTCCTGTCCCAGCCGACGACCCTTCACCTTTGGTCGCCTCCTTCGCAACCCGCCTTCCTCACCTCTGCGCGGTTAATCGCTCCCGACCACCGACACCGCCGTCCCATCCGGTGTCTGAGTAAGGGACCTTTCACCTTCTGCCGGCCACCTCCGCAAACCACGAGAGGGTGACACACGACCTGCGAGCTTTTGGAAATATTGTCTTCGCGCATCCTACGCGACCAAACAACGCAACAATCGAACCACCCGCTTCCCCTGTCGACGCTCCATCGCGACCGCGCCGACAACCGCTTCGAGGAAAGCTGAAGCTACAAAGCAGTGATAGTTCCAGTCGTGGACGATCACTGCACATACACGACTCCCAAGCCGGCAGGATGAACAATCGTCATCTGCCGGCTGGGCAAGCCATGCCGGGAGGTGGAGGGCCAGTAGGTGCCGGAGGAGTCGATATGGGTGGCGGACCCGGAGGAGGTAACAGACGGAGGATGCAGCAACAGCCGACGTACGCGCAGTACCAGCAACAGCAATACCAACAGCACATGCCCATGTACCCGAACTACATGAACCCCTACGCCGCGGCGCCCTACTACCACCAGCTGCCACACCAATACCAGAATGGCGGTATGCCCTCTGGCTACATGCACTACCAGCAGCAGCAGCAGCAGCCCTATGTTCGGTCACCACAGGCGATGCCTCAGTATGTTCCCATGGCTGGCGTCAGCGTTCTCCAGCCCTACACCCAACCGCCTCAGCCGTCTCCTGCTTTGTCAACGCCTTACCAACCGCCTCCTGTTCCTACTGCCATGCCTGTTCAGTCGCCGCCCCCGCCGCCTCCTCCGCCTCAGCCTGTCGAGCCGACCCCCGAGCCTTCAGTCATTACTCCTTCCGTCGTAGCCTCCTCGGTCGTTTCTTCTTCGGCCGTCACGCCTTTTGCCGAGCCGTTCCATGCTCCAGCACCCGCAGCCCGTCCACCCATCTCTGTCCCGCAGAGCCCAGAGCTTCCCAAACAGAATAAGGATTTCCGGGCACCGGTAAGTCCATGTATGCCCCACGAGGTGAATCGAGTTGCTAAACGCCCAAAGCTCCCATGGACGCCACCGGGCCAGGCTCCTTTCCCGAAGAGAACGACAAAGTCAAGACGGCGGAGAAGATTGATGAGCGCAAACGCGCAAGATCTGACGCTGCCTGTGGAGCAACACGAGGGTGCTTTGGAATCCAACGCTACCGCCGGTGAGCTGTCCACCGAAGCGGGCACGACGGAGGTGCGCGATGCGACAGATGGCTCGGCAGCGAAAGCCGATTCCAAAAAGACAGCCTTCTGGAACCCCAAAGACACCGACTCGGAGAGCGCAACTCTCAGGGCGGATTCCTTGGCCTCCGAAACTCCCAAGGAGAGTGACAGATCGGCAACCAGTGTGTCAAACGCGGGCAGCCCCAAGGCGAATGCGCCCGACACACCCAGCGCGAGATCCACGACGGGCTCCTCCAACGTTTCCGCCTCCCGTCCTGCCGTTCCCGTTATTCCCATCGTTCCCGTTCTCCCCAAGAGCAGCCCCAAGGAAAACAAGCCGGCTAGCGTCAGCAAGCCCGGTGAGGAGCAGAAGCAGCCTGCAGCCCAAGAGGCGAAGCCCGCGGAGACGGCCGAGACAGCGGATGCTACTGCTGCTGAGCAGGAGAAGACCGATGCCCAGCCAGCAGCTCCTGTCAAGGCGGCCCCAAAGACGTGGAGTGGCCTCTTCTCTGCTTCAGCTGCGGCCGCTGTCAAGGCCCAGACCAATGCCAACGGCTCTGCAACTCCAGAGGCGACCAACGGTGCTGCCGTCAATGGGGACGGTTCGGTCAACGGTAGTGCTTCCAGCTTCTCTACGGGAAACGCCAACTCCTTGGCCGCTGCCATCCAGGACTTCCGCGTCGGTAACTCGGCCAAGGTCCAGTTCATCGAGCCGAGAGGCCTGATCAACACCGGCAACATGTGTTATATGAATTCAGTGGGTTCTCCCCCTGCCCGGATGGCCGGCTATATCGCTAACGAAGTACAGGTTTTGCAAGTTCTTCTCTTCTGTGCACCTTTTTACAACTTTTTGGACCAGGTCAGCAAGCGGGCCGTTCACAAGTTCAAGAGCGACACGCCGGTCATCGACGCCATGTAAGTTGCAGTGTGTGCTAAAAGGAAGGCCTGGCGACTAACCTGTGACAAGGATCATGTTCATGAGAGAATTCCGGGTCATCGACGCCACCGATTCGGTCGAGAAACTTCGCCGCAAGCTTAAGAGTGAGCAGCTGGAGCAGTATGGAGAGTCGTTCATCCCGGAGTTTGTCTATAAGGCCATTCAGCCCCTCCCAGCCTTTGCGAGCATGAGAGTTCGTTGTCATTTCCCTTCAGCAAAGCTGCCAGCTAACGTATTTGCAGCGTGGTCACCAGCAAGATGCCCAGGAGTTCCTCGGACTGATTCTGAACGCCATTGACGAAGAGTGCGCCCAGGTCATGACCGCGGGTGGCGTCTCAAACGGACTTGCCGAAGCAAGACCGACATCGTCTGCTGCTAGCATTGTTGAGTCCAATGACGGTGCGGATGGATGGTTCGAGGTTGGATCTAGACAGCGAGCCGTCGAGACTCGCTCTTCTGGGGCCAGTTCGACGACGCCCATCACTCGACTGTTTAGTGGGCAGTACCGGTCAGAGCTTCGTCGCCCTGGCGTCAAGGACTCGGTCACCACGGAGCCTTTCCAGTCACTGCAGCTTGACATCGGCGCTCCTTACATTCACAACGTTGTGGATGCCATCAAGGGACTGACGGTGCCAGAGAGACTCCAAGGCGATACTGCACCCATGACAAAGCAGACGCTAATCGAGACACTGCCGCCCATTCTCATCCTCCACCTCAAGCGTTTCAAGTTCGACACAGAGGGAACCACGAAGATCGGAAAGAAGGTTGGCTACCCGCTCGACTTGCAGCTTCCCGCGGAGGTGCTCTCGAAGAGACGACGCAATGCGCTTGTCGCTGAGGGTACGCCCATGCCCAAGTATAGGCTCATCGGTGTCGTCTACCACCACGGCAAGCAAGCCAACGGCGGCCACTACACGGTGGATGTGCGACGGCAAGACGATAATGAGTGGATCCGGCTGGATGATACGGTCATCCGACGAGTTCGCAGCGAAGACGTGGCCGAAGCAGGCGCTGAGGAGGATGTCAAGGAGGCAGGCCGATCCGGCCCTGCGTCTCGGGACGCCTCAACAAACCGGTTCGGCGCCATGGCCGACGACGATGAGGGAGAGGGCTGGAAGGAGGTCACGACTTCAGCCAAAGGCGGAGACAAGAGTGGCGAGAAGAAATGGAGCGCGGTCGCCAATGGTAACGGCCCTGCTCCCAAGGGCAAGGCCATCAAGGACAACATCAAGGACAACAAGGTCGCCTACCTACTGTTCTACCAGCGAATCTGAAGACCAAGGGTGTTTTGGTCAAAGGACAAAAACGAAAAAAGAAAAAAGAGCGGGTTGACGGCGCGTGGGGATGGACGAGTACGGGGGTGCGGCGCTTCAATCTGTGGAGGCGCGGAACAACGGCCATACCGCCTAAAGAGATTGACATCTACAGAGCAGCGACATCAGAGGGATAGAGGGGTTCCTTTACGGTATCGCCACGTTCTTCTATCTACGTTCGACTATGCATATTCACGGCGGTTCCGGTTGGAAGGATTTTCATTTTCAACATTCCGGCGAGAGTGGCACACAAAAGTTGTCAGAGTCATGTGCAGAATGTCGTGGAGGCTTTCTTTTGGTTGTCTGGACTGGCGATGGTTCAAAAAAAAAGGGAGGGGCGCAGAGGAGGGAGGGACACGGTTGGGGTTGGTCTGGCGAGGGGAGCATAGGTTGTCGGGTGCGTCCCGGCGATCGGCTAGAATTGGAAGGGCAGATGCGCCGAAGTGAGGGAATGGGTGAGCGGGTCATGAAGAGTCAATGAAAAGAGACGAGGGTTAAAGCGACGTCCCTGTAAATATAAAAACCATTGATGAACCTGTGTGGCTTCGCTGCGATGACGTGAGAGGGGCATGAGGCCGTTGTGTATAAGCCACCGGCGAGACGGAAAGTGGGACCCGTCCGAAGAGAATGGTACAAAACCTCTAAAACCCAGCGCTCACCACAAGCTCTTCTCCCCCTTCCTCGCCGTATCTCATCAATCACTCAAAAACTGTAAACCGCCTGGAGAGAAGAAGAAAAGGGCAAGCTAGGCAAAGAGAGAGAGAGAGAGAGAGAAAAGCTGCGCCGACATCTTGGAAAGAAGGGGGGGAAAGGACAGCACTCATACACGCACATACACGTACACCACAACGCCCCAAGAGCCCAAGTCGACCACACGATGCCCGCCCCGACGCAGATGCCGCAGTACCTCTACAAGATCGTCCCCGAGGCGCCGCCATCGCCGCTGCCGGCCGAGTATCCCCTCTCGGATCTCGACCGGGACGACGGCTTCATCCACCTGAGCACTGCCGAGCAGGTGAGTCCCGGCTATTCGCTCCTAATGCTACCTATACGGACTACCCCTCCCCCCGCTTCCCCGCCCCCTTCAAACGCACTCACGGCCGCCGCCGGTCGCTTTGTCTACCGTCAACACAAGCTACCCCCTCCGCATCCCGCATCCTTCCTCTTCTCGCTTGAGCACGCCAGATGTATTTTTTATACCCCGTCCCTTTCAATATCCCAAACCCAGAGAGAGAGAGAGAGAGAAACGACACTGACGGCAGGGAAACCCCGCCCCACACAGGTCCTCGGCACGGCGGACCGCTTCTTCTCCGGCGCCGCCAGCCTCTGGCTCCTCAAGCTTCCCTACGCCGCCCTCGAGGCGCACATCCGGTGGGACGAGCTCCCCGCGGGCGGCGGCTGCTTCCCACACCTGCACGGGCGCAACTTTGGCGCCGCCGACGTCGCCGACGCCCGCGGCTTCGCCAGGCCCGAGGGCCGGGCCTGGAGCGACGTTCTCGGCGGGGACGCGTGGCTCTCGTGAAACGCAGCTAGCTTTGCTGGACGGCTCCGTCGTCGTCGCAAGACCACCTGTGGCAGTTCCATAGCCGCAAAGCCTTTTTTTTTTTTGCTGGAGCACGAGAGAGGAAGACGGTCCACGTTAGTCTACGTCGTAAACCGTGTCATCGCTTTATCAAAAAACAGAAACTTCGGTTGAGAAAAGAAAAGCAGGGGTATGTCAATTCAAGGCGATACACACATCCATCTACATGCTGTCCAAAACCAAATGTGCAATTGCTTGCTATACAGTGTTTCTAATGCCTCTCGGGCTGTCTTGAGTCAATATCAGACAAACGTCTCGTGTTCTGGGCAGCCTTCATCCCCCCCGCTCCGACTTTCATAATGCCAACGATGGAAAAAAAGAAAAGAAAAAGATAAAAGACGGAAGCTTGGTATGCTTTTGTTTTCGCTCGTTGCATTCCCTTGAACCTCTCCCTCCCAACATGAGTACAATTCGTGATGACCTCATTTCATAGCAAAACGTGCAACATGATCAAATCATACCCGTGACCCTCCCCCTCCATGCTCAGACCCATCCCAGTCCCGGCCAACTCCGTATGAATAAGCCTTCTATCGCAGCCGAGGTGACGTGGGGGGGCACAAAGGCTGCATGGGTCCACGGGGTAACGTTTTGTTTCTCAACTGTGCGAGACGTCTTGTCATGCATGCAAAAGACAAATGAGATTTCGGCCCTGAGGCTGGTTTGCCGTAGTCACTCCGGCGTGTAGCTATGATGACCACTTGACGTCCGAACTTGGGGCCCTGCTCCGCCGCTTGTTGGCCATGCTCGTCGGAAGAACTGGCGATGCGGCAGGCGCCGATACGACCGACGCGTTCCTGCTTAGGTTCTCTTTATTCGACAAGGAACTCTCAGGCCTCACCAACGGGGGCTGTCCGGACGAACTGCTGGGTCTTGCAAACGAGTGACGAGGTAATCTGCTCTTTCCCGATGATGAACTGGAAGGCATACTGGAGGAAATCTCGCCGCTCACCCGCCTGGGGATGCTTGTAGCGCCGTCTCTGCTGCGTGGGCGGTAAATAATGGCATCCCGCTCCTGGACGGCCGTCCGTCGTGGACTTGCGGCCACCTCAACATAGGCGCCGCCAGATCCTGGTGGTATCTGGGACAACCGGCGGTGACGGGACTGCGTGGGCGTGGCAGGCATCGACATCGCGTGGTGAAGTCCTGGCGGAGTAAAGGAGGATTTCCGCCTCGGCCCGGACCCCGAACGTCGAGATGCCACCGACCCAGAAGACCCATTCCTTTCCGAAGCCGTGTCGTACAGCTCGCTCTCGTTATGTGACTTGACCAGCTCCGAGGCGAGGTTGCGGACGAGCACGGCAGTGTCCTTCTCTGCCAGCATTTGGATGGTATCGAACAAAGATCGGACTTGCTTAACGTTCAAAGAGCTGCTGCCGTTACCCATGCCCAGCATCTCTGCGTCACAAGCGTCCAGGATGGTGCGCACCAGACGAAGGAGGTTGAGTCTGACGACGGCCTTCTTGTGGCACAGTCTCTGGCCAATGCCAGCAAACATCTCAGGTTTCGCAAGCGACCCTGAGATTGAAGGGCTTAACCTCAGGAGCTTCAGTAGAGGCTCCAAGAGGTTGGCGTCGAAAGAGTTGAGTTTGTTTGTGTGGAAACAGGCAACAATCGCGTCTGTGAATTTTCCATCCAGAAGATGGCTCTCGACTTTTGCTGTCTCCTCCTGAAGCCAGATAAAGATGGCGTCCAGGGCCGTGACCTGCCAGTATTGGTCCGCCAGAAGCGAGACGTAAAAGTCCAGCCCCTTGTTTTGCCACAGATATCTGCGGCCCTTACTTCCCGAATGCGCCATATCGCACAGTATGGGTAAGGCAAACTCCTTTGGCGGGCGATCGGTTTGCATAATCTTCATGAGCAAGGGGATGATGCCACCAACAGCGGCATCTTCCTGTCTCTCCTTGCTCAAGCGGCACAGGTTAAATAGTGTGTTCAAAACCTGGTTGGAAATCTCTCGGAAATGATTGTGGCCCCTCTTCATACTATAGCTAAGCACGTCGATGAGGAATTCAATAGCGTCGGCCGTATGAAGCGTTTCAATCGTCGTCGACAGCATCGAGAGATTCTTGATGAACTTCAGCATCGTGATCTGGTGGTTTGGCGTCATCCGTCGCAAGTCCTTCAAAACGCCTAATCATCAGTTAGCAAGCGAAAAGCTCATCGACACGTAGGTTGACTGACTCTTCAACACCTGCCTGTCAGCGACAACCTCCTTGACATAGTTCTCGGCCTGAGAAAAGAGGTAGAAGATGTTGACAATGCGGCCCTCGATAAGCTCGGAAAGGTCGTCTTCGCCCTCTTCGTCAAGAACTCTGTGAAGCACCAAAGCCAGAGGGTACAAAATCTTGCTTCTCGAGAAGATACGACAGAAATCGTTCTTTGGAGTGGGCCCTTGAAGCTCAAAGACGTTCCAGATGCCGTTGACGCCGATAAGGACGAGATCCCGGGCATCGTCAAAGTCTTCATCCAAGAACTCAACAAGCACATTCAAGCCACCGGCGCTGACAAACATTTGCAGGGTCAATGTTGAAGTCTGGTACATCTGGCGAACAAATGCGGCTGCTTCAAGCCTGATTTCGTTGGAGTATTGGCGGGCCGAGAATTTGGTGATGATCGGGATGCCACCCACAAAGCAAAGATTCTCCTGGATCTCCACATCGTCCAGAATGATCTGTCAAACATTAACATCCTCCCGCCGTCTGGATGTGATCCTGTATCGGGGACTTGACTTACAGTATTGACGACCTTCAAAAGTGACAGTATCATCTGTTGCCTACTCTTAACCGTGCAAGGCTCGAGAATTTCGAGAATGGGCAGCAGGCCATGAGCACTGAGAATCAGGTCCTTGATCTCGGTGTTCTCCCATAGCAAGGCAAGCTGCGTCCGTTAGCCGCTGGTCCACAAAAAGTACGGGGTCAGTCTCACCAAGTCCTCGGCCAGTTCGCAAAGCTTCTCTTCTCCTTCTGAAGTTTTCAGAGAGCGAACGAGTTCTTCGACCTTGCCTGCTAATCTTGCATGTCTGTCCCTAGCAATGTTTGCTTCCAAATCCATCTCGTCCCATCCAGGGTCCATGGAGGCGAAAGGGTCATCTTCATCCTCGTCATCACCCAGCCACGAGTTGTTCGAGTATTTGGACAGAATCATCAGGCCGCCATCCTCTGATCCTCTGTCACTCTCTTCCCTGTCGGTTACCGCATCCTCGGGTCCGAAAATATCGGAGAAGTCTTCGTCGCCCTCATCCTCGGCAAATTTCTGGATCTCAATGGACGATCTGGTTCTTCGCATCGGGCGGTCTGGTAATACAGAAGGGCGCAACTTTGCGCTGGGCGGTCTTCTTGAGCCCCCCATCACGGGCGACTGTGTTGAACGGGGCAAACTCGTAAGATCAGAAGGATGGAATAGTTGAGGAGATTCAACCTGGTTTCAGTCAGCACGGGGGGGGTGGGGAACGCCAGGACTGGACCAAGTCGACAACATACCTTTTTGACGAACGGGTTTAGTCCGTTGTCATTGAAAACACCGTCGTTTTCCAGGAAAAGATCCGAATAGTCTTCGGTATTCTGTTCTCTGAATGCCAAGTCCGCAGGAGCAGGTATCTCAAACTTGCTGGAACCAAGCTGCGGCTTGTTGGGAGACTTGGAACGGGAAGAGTTTCTAGCATTGCCTGTCTTCCGCTGGTTAACTTTCGCAGGCGGTTGCTGCTGCTGCTTCACCGGTTCTGTATACTTGTCGCTCTTCTTACGGGACACTGGACGAATGGTTTGTTCCTGAAACTCGAAGTCGGTAAAATGGCGGGGCCCTTTGATCGTCATCAACTCCCCTTCAAAGTCGTCGTCGTAATTCTCGGAATCGTTTCGAGGGTCTGTAATGGAAGCAAATGCTTTGAGTTTATCGGCGGACAGTAAACCACCAAAATTGTCCTGGGGCTTGAGATGAGGCAAGTGCAATGCACTCGGTGAAATGGCCGTCGCGAAGTCGTTGTCCCAGTTGTCGTCATCTAACTGCATATCAACACGCGTCTCTTGCGCGCCCTTGGATGTCGGGCAGATACTTACTAGCTAGCTCAGGGGATCTGAATGCCTCGGGGGTTCTTCTCGATTTCGCCAGGGCCAAAGGTCCCTTGGGCTGGGTGATGGGGCTCGGCCGGAGTGGTTCGTTGGCGCTAAATCTCAAGCCGGGGTGGCCTTGCATCCCGGCAAAACCACTTTCGGAACCGGCGGACGCCCTGAGGGAGCTCTCGGAGGACTTGAGGGCCTTATTCCACTGTTTCACTTCTTCCACCGCTTGGCTGAAATTTGCTGGGGCCTTGGAAACGGGGGCGTCGCTTCTTCGGCACCCAATGATCCACGCATGCCGTAATAGTTTTCTTGCCGTCACTCTTAGGTTAGGGTCCTTTTGGAAGCATTGCATCAAGAAATCCCGAGATGCCTAGGAGGTATCAGTGATGTTTACTTGTCACGCATGAAAACGGGGTACCCACTGGTGAGATGCCCTCAGGCAATGGTGGGTGGTCGTCATTGACAATGGCGAAAAGCGCAGGCATTGCGGCAAGGTTGTGATACGGCGGTTTGCCCTGCAGCAACTCGATGACGGTGCAGCCCACACTCCAAATGTCAGAGGCAGGGCTGGCGCCAGAAAGTTGGATGATTTCAGGTGCCATCCAGTAAGGTGTGCCGACTACCTGGGCCTCCTTGTCCTGACCTCCGGCGAGTGTACTTGTCGAGACCCCAAAGTCTGCAAGCTTGACCTTTCCGTCCTTGGTTGTGAGGATGTTTGCGCCCTTGATATCCCGGTGAATAACACCCTGGTCGTGGAGATACTGCAGGCCTTGCAGGACCTGGGTCGTGTAGACGCCGACCAAGTTCTCGGGGAACTTTCCGTATGACTTGCATATCGAGTGAAGAGAGCCATTTTCGCAGTACCTAGGCCAGGGTTAGCAATGAAGCAATGGCGACGAGGAATGAGGGCTTGACCTACTCTAAAATGATGTTGAGACAATCGGCCGACTTGACGAAGCCAATATACTTGACAATGTTATCATGCTAAGCACACTGTCAGCTGAAGCGCCTCGCAAATTGTCTAGCTCAAATAACTCACATGTAAGTTCTTCAAAAGATCGATTTCGGACTAGGAAGGGTCAGTTTCGACGGAGCGGCAATTGAGCGCATGTCCTGGGACCTGAAATGTACCTCAATCATGCGCAGCTCGCTTTTGGGCAGGTCGGCGAGCTTGATCTGCTTGACGGCAACGGCCTCGCCGGTTCCCCAATTGAAGGCTTTGTAGACAGACCCGAAGGCGCCCTTTCCCAGGCATTCTCCTAATCGCTGCGTTATAAGAACCGTCAGCCATGCATTTTTCGTAAATGGTGGCGGTCCAGATGCTCAAGGATTGCCCGATCGTATACGCACATAGTCCTTTAGGCCGGGATCCTGCAGCGCAGAGCTCTCTCTAGGGCCTTGTTTCTCTTTTCGCGGTGTGCCCTGGCCCCTCTCACGGGAGGCGACCACGGCCGCTCTGCCGTTTACATGATACTGGCGCTCGACGGGAGAGGACGCCGACGAGGTCGGCGACAGGTTGGGCATGGCCGGCGGCGAAAGACACAGGCCGACGCAGGACCAAGGTTCTCTCTCTCTCTCTCGGTCGGGTTTGGGATTTGTCGCAGCAGCCCTCGTAAGGCAGAAAGTGTTCCGAGGAGGGGAGGATTGGATCGCGCCGAAGTCGACAAAGAAAGGGTCGAGTGGGAAATGGTCGTGAGACGACAAGCTGGCAGCGATTATGGCAATGGCAATGGTGAGGAGGGCGCGCTGCACATTGCCCGGCGGCAGGACGGCATGCCAGTCGAGTCGCGGTTCGGAAGCGTGGGTTGGGTGGTTCGGATCGTCGTAGTGATTTTGCAGACGAAGTAGTTTAGTCGACGGCAATCTCGGGGGGCATCGGCAGGAGGAGGAAAAGAAACCAGGGCCAAGGACGAGCGAGGGACGTATACAGGGCGCCGAGGACCACTTCCAAATATTGACACTGACGAAATATGCCAACACACACAGGCACACAGACAGGCACACAGGCACACAGACAGGCACACAGGCACACACCCCCCACGAGTACACAAAGACGCCCAGCGTGTGAAATATGTTTCCAGTCGGTGGATGGGCAGCCGTCTCTTCGGCTTTGGTCGTGCTCAGAATTCGCGAGCAGAAACAACTCAAGAGGAAGTCCGGCGTTACTCTCTATTCCGGGGAAGGAAGGTTTACGGGATCTTGTTTTGTCGTCAACGACGTTCTGGTGTGGGCTGGTCGATATGCCGGTTGGGCCGTGGAGGGGTTCGAGTCCAAGCAAAACAAGCGGCACGGAGAACGTTCGGTACCTACCTGTAGGAGAGGAAGATGCGATGACGGTGTAAGGGTAAGCCAGGGGTGCTGTGCTAAAGACAGAAAACAAAATCAGGAAGGGAAAAGGGAAGAAAAAAGAGAGAATGCCAGAATGCGACTAAACGAACCCCTTGGGTTTGGGGAAGGAGAAGGGTGTTTTTTGTGATTTTTTGTTGTTGTTGCAGAGGGTACTGATGTGGGAGTTTACGCTGACGCACATAAGCCAGAGCGGAAAACGGTGACGAGACTCGGTGCTTGACCGGAACATTTGCTGCAAAAAAAAAAAAAAAAAAAAAGTTTTAGTCTAGGTAGCAGCCTCATCTCACGAATCGCACCATCAATACCGCCCGCTCGCCCGTCCCCATTTCCCATTGCCCATGTCCACTACGTGCGCATATTATGGTTCATCACCATCGCTCAGGACCCTGGTCGAACCCTCGCCTGATGGCAGCATCGTCACAATGAAAAGGGCCAGGTAACTACATGCCTAAACTACCTACTATGGTACATACATACTCGTCATGCCAACCGGGGCTGGTTGTTATCACCGATGAGGGGGCGAGAGTGGGGAGGCCTGATGGGCTCTCGCCGCCGTGGGCTACGATTCCTGATTCCTCGCTAACCACGCTGGAAGCTCTCCCAGGCTGCTCCGCCGCGGCGCTAAGAGGCACTCGGCCTGAACCAGAGACAAAAGAACGGGCTTCACCTGCTGCGTACTTTGTATATACAGCTCCTCTAGCTGATCCATCGTGCCCCCATCTGCACTCAATTGCCACCGACGGGAAGGAAGAGGGGGGGGGAGAGAAGAAGAAAAAGTCAATGCGAAAGAAACACGCCTACCCGTAACTTTGGTCTCGCTCAGACACGTTCGTTGCGCCCCTCTCTGGGTAGTCTTCCCCAGACGTTCATGACTGGGGTCACAGCCACGTCACACGCCCGACCAAGATACCTACCGTACATTCCACAGTCACTGTCTCTCAAATGTTTACATAGTACGGATAGAATGCCACAAGTCCATCAACTCGCCCCTGCTCTCTGTCCTTCAATCACATATTGTTCTGTGTGAACCGCTCTTCACTGTGGTAACGACGTGACAGTGTCTCGTCTAAAGAGATCAACAAAAACCCTGGCTTGCCCGTTACGGATACCTACCCCTACCTCAGCTTCCCCCCCCCCCCCCCCCCTCCTCCCTTCACTCTGCCCCCAGTTAGTTCATCCTACCCTTGTCCAAGACAGGGCCACCAAGAGTAAGACCCCCCTCTCGCGGCGTCTATCCCTCTCTTCCGACTGTCCCGAGTACCTGAGAGTCGACATCCCCAAGACAAGCAACGAGGACAGGCGGCCGGTAGACAAAGGCAAAAGAGGAAGACGACGCTACGGATCTGCTCAGGAACGACATTACCTACGAGGTAGGTAGGCAGGCAGGCACACTTAGGTACTGTATGTAGGACCCTCCCGCATCCGCGACATGTCAGTGGCCAGCCCGGCGACCTGCAGCAGTCTAGGGAAACCGCGCCGCTGCCGCCAACGTCTATTTACCTACCTGCCCCTTCCGAGCATCAGTCGGTTTGGGTCGTCCCTGCAGGTCACTCATTCACTCCCTACCTGGTAGGTACCCAGACGGACGGCCAAATCAACAACGTGAACTGCCGCTTGCACATGGTTGCTGACTTGGTCCGCATTCCTCCCAGTATTCAGCACATCCATCCACCCGCCCATGTATGTATGTGTCCATGTATCTTCCAAGACCCCAAGTCAAAGTCGTGGGACAACATCTCGGTCGTAAGCTTGTCCAGGTCTCACCACCCCGACTGAGACATATACCGCCACCCAATGCTGATCACCTTCTCACTGACGACATACCTCGACTTCACAACAATCAAATAGTCAATAAACAAATGCTCAATGAATGAGAAAACGGCCAGCGGCCAATTCATTCCACGCTCGCCCCATCCTTTCCATAATATCGGAGCCTCTGGCCCACTCACGCGCGGGCAGTCGTCCCCTTCGCCAGAACCCCACCCTCCAAGACTTTCATGTGCAAGAAACCCCTATCGCTCGTAGTCGCAGGCTTAAGTCGACACGCCCCACGACTAACACGTATTATACAAACGGCTCATGTAGCTGCATGGCGCCCGCCAACCCAATAATTCAACGCCCGATCCATAGCAGGCGTATATCCATCCCCTTTAACGCCAATTTCCTCTGTCCGAGCACGATGCCTTTGCAAAGGCCCTTTTTTTTCTTCGTCTTCAACTTGCCGATTCTGCTTATCAATGTCTCTTCGTCTGAGAGTGGTTCATCCGGAGTATCTTTTCAGGACTCCTCGGGCAGAGTTCGGCTAAGGCCGGCACCAGCCCACCACTCATCGGGAATGTCTTCCCGCCGTGCGAGGTTTCGAACAATCATTTGCATTCCATGCAAGGTATTGTCGTTGGATGTGTGGTTACGGCTTGAGGGCGTCTCGTCGTCGTCACCATTGCTGTCTCCCTGGCCACCCGTACCTCCTGCCTCTTCGCTCGAGTCCCGTACAATGTGGCCTAGCAGCTCCGGGAGCGGCGTGGGGTCGCGAGTGGCGATCCGGTAATGCCGAAGAAGCTCAAGTCGTCGGCGAGTTCGCATTTCTTCGTCGTCTTGCATAATGCGGGCAACCAGAGTTCCGTTCGCACGCCTGTGCAATGAATCTTCTCGCATGTATGACAGTCGGCTCGGATCGTTCGCGTCCAGATCGGCAACGAAGCGACGGTGTCTCGAAGGATAGTTCATCGTCCAGTGATCTGGCCAGCCCTGACCCATGCGCGCGTCTTCGTGGCCTTCGTCGTCCGAATTATCGAGGCCAGATTCACAGGGCTGCTCGAGACCCTCTTCCGCCATTTCAGGCCCGGTGAGGGAAGTGCGCGATGATGCTGCGGCACTCTGTGACTGCGACGTAGAGGCCGATGCGGAAGCTGACGCCGAGGCAAATGACGATCCAGCGCTCGGAGGCTGAGGGTCCGGCGTCAAAGTCGTCAGCAGCGTGTCCCACACGCCATCTTCGTCGGGGCTGAGGCTTCGATCGCGGTCGCCGAGGCCGTCGGTCGACGACTCATTCGATTGTCCAGAAGGGCGTATCCGACGGATGCGATGATGCAAGGTTGGAGGCAGTGTTCGTGTCTCCACGCGCGCTCTTCCTCCAGAGAACCTGGCGGGACCTGAGTGCTCGGGGCTGCGGTCGAAACGGGCCGCCACTGGCGGGGCGGGCTACTTTGTACGTCAGTTCTGCACGTTGTTTAAGCGAGTAGGTAAAAGAGCCCACCATTGACATGCGGTCAATCTGCGCACGACGAAAGCGTCGACCAGACGATGATACATAAGGATAGAGAGCAATGCCGTCGACATGAGGCCTTTCAGGTTCCTGCCAGCTAGGTTGCTCTTCGCCAGACGGGGGAGTGGCGGTGGTACGGGAGGGCCGAGGCACGTTCTCGATGGCCCAGCGTTCGCCCAACAGGGAGATCAACCGAGCCTCGCTAGCTTCAGGTCCCCGTTCCGCAGCGCGACTCCTCATCTCACGCAGTGCGTCACGCAGTTCGGTGCTCTCGGGGGTAGGAGCACCCCGATCCGGTTCTGTAGGCGGTATCGTCCGTGAGGGAGCGGCGGTGTAAGCCTCAAGCGGTGGCAGATGGCCAGACTCAATCCATGGGTAGCGAGCGCGCGGAACGGGTTCGGGTCCAGGAGTAGGGAAGTTATCGCGGAGCAGTGCGGCGCGACGTCGGAAGGGGCGGGAATCCGGGTTGCGGCGTGCGCGGCGAATAGAGGAACGGGCATGGCGTGTGGATTCAGACTTGTCACCGATCTGAGAAGGAACATCCGACTCAACGGGTGCGACGAACAGACTGCAGATGGGTGAATGAGAGATTAGCAGGTGATGCGAGGGTGATGCGTAACGAGGCCGCCAACATTAACAGCGATTGCGACGCAGTTCGATATCAACGTGATTGAGACGTGCATCGGAGACGGCGGGCATTTCGTTTATGTGAAAATCGCTGACGGCTTGTATTGAACAGACGGGGGTGAGACGAATAGGAATAGAGGCATCGAGTGACAGCAGGAACGCGACTGGATGGGGGGGCTCAGATTGAGCCAAGGTCCGACCAGGCGCAGTCGCCGCGTAGCCGGCGAAAGCGCAGGGGTGAGAAACTTACGGGAGTCCCATCTTGATAGGGTTATCTCGCGCGTGTGACGAATGGATGAAGAACGAACGTGTAGGGTGAAGGATGGCCGGAAATATTGAATGGATCGCGAGATGGGATCGATCGTCGTCGTGATAGAAACGGGGCCGCGATGCTGTGCCTCGCGATGGATTCGCGACTGCGCGAAGCCAATACAGCTCTTTCGTGGGGCGGGAAAAGAGGAAAGGATGGGTCAGTGACGGGAACGGGGCACTGGGACTGGACGTGGATTGTCAGTCAAGGTCTCAAGGACGACGGGGGAAAAAACGAAGTAGACACGGGGAACGGGGTTAAGAAAAGGGAACAGAAGGGAAAATGGGAAAGGCGCGGGTCCTTGGGGAATAGCCGCTTTACTTCTTTTCTGTGAGTGGCTGGCCATGCCATCGCAGGCCCCTTGTTGCTGGTCCCAGGCACACCCTCCCTGTGGCGCTGGCTTCGAGAAGCAAGGCAGGTGGCACACGTGTAGGCATTTGACAAATCACGCTCTTTGGCGCAAGGCAAAAAAAGTGTGGATAACTTGGGGAAACGTGTGGCTGAAGTGGTACTTTGATGCAACTGCGCTCGCGTCCGGTCGCTGTTTCCGCGCCAAGGCGGATTACCCAAGCAGCAAGGTACCTATCTAGGTACGTACCTTATCTGCCTTCTTCTTGCCATAAACTCTACAAAGTATCCGTACCTACCTGCCTGGGTAGGTACCTAGGTATCCGCAGTTTACCTACCTAACCTACCTAGGTAGAGAGGTATTATCAACGGTTTGGGTTGGATGAAAGGTCTGGAATGCGTGCTCGCATGGTAAAACCTATTCGCCAGCAACATCCAGCGCCGGGCGCAACTTTCAAGACCCTGAAAATACAAGACCTGATCATTCCATACCAGCGACCCCCCAGTGACTCACTCCCACCACAGGGACCACTTTCTGAGGCATATCTCCCATCCGTTGCCGGGCCACGGTTCCCAGGTATGCAGGCGTCTGTCGGCTCCAGAGCCGAGGGTCAGTACGAATTACCCTATGCCGAACACGCATCCGGAGCCACGCGCCTTGCACCAGACACCCCCAGACCCCCCGACAAATTCCAGCATGGCGATGAAGGGCATCAGTCTGGGTCTGCACCGCATATCCAGGGCCCTCGAGGGCGTTCCGCAGAAGTGGGATGCCATCCACGTCGCCGGCACTAACGGCAAGGGCACTACCTGCACGTACCTAGCGGCCCTCTGCAGATCCTTTGGCATATCAAACGGCCTCTTCACCTCGCCTTACCTGGTCGAACCCCGCGACGCCATCAAGATCAATGGCGTTCCCGTCCAGCAAGACGTCTACAGCGATGTTCGGCGCAAGATTCTTGACGACGAGCAGGCCCGGCTAGCCCAAGATGCCTCGCAGGAGGCCCTCACCATCTTCGAGGTAACCACCCTCATCGCTTTCGGCGTCTTTAGCCGCGCCGATGTGCAGATGGGCCTCGTCGAAGTCGGCCTCGGCGGGCGACTCGACTCGACCAACGCCCTCAGACGGAAAAGGGTCACCGTCATCACCAAGATCGGCCTCGACCACCAGGCATTCCTCGGCAACACACTGCCCGAGATCGCCAAGGAGAAGGCCGGCATTATGATGGCCGGTGTGCCGTGTATTGTCGACGGCAGCAACCCGCCCGAGGTCCTCGAAGTCTTCCGGCAGCATGCCGCAAGCGTCTCGGCGCCTTTGCATCTCACTACAAATCAGAATGGTCTCCTGGAGACCCTATACAAGTCGGAGCTGATGCCGCACCAGGCCCAGAATATGGCATGTGCCATCACGGCCTTCCAGATTGCTTACCCACATCTTAACCTCTCCGTGGAGAAGGCTCTGCCCATCTTGAAAGACGCCACGCATCTAGGCAGACTGTCCTGGCTAGAAGTTGGCGAAAAGTACCCGTCACGAAAAGGGAAACCCATTCTCATTGACGGGCTCACAACCCGCAATCGGCCGAGACACTGTCCAGCTTCGTCGAGCGACGTCTGCGGGATGCAGACAAGCCCGTCACGTGGATCATGTCGGTCTCCAAGCAAGACGGAAAAGACGCTGGAGGAATGCTTCGCACTCTGCTGAGACCCGGCGACAGTGTCGCTTGCGTGCCTTTCTCCAAGCGGGAGACTATGCCCTGGGTTGAACCCTTGCCGCTCGACACATTGAGGGAAATGGCGTCCAACGCAGGCGCGAAGGAGATATTCTTGGGTGAAGGGGTCTCGAAGCGGCCACGCAATGGGCTGTCGACATCGCCGGAGACGGGCCCGTTGTCCTGACTGGTAGTCTTTACCTGGTTGGCGACGCCTACAAGATTTTATCATGAGAAATATCCAGGCGAATGAATATCCACGTAGAGCCCATGGGAGCTCGGCGCTCTATCGTTCTGTGTGGTTTGTGACACCCCAAATTGTCACGACCATACCATATCAGTAGTTTCAAGCGTGAAATGTAGTATATTGGTTGCTCTCGCTAGTCGCGATGGCTTCACACCTATCGGCGATCCCTTCTACCTAGGGTATGGAATACACCACCTCCTCACCGCCACTGCATCACATGATCCACAATAGCTCGTCCGATACGCAGCAGTTGTCCGGGTTTCAAGGCACACTGTTACAAAGCCACTCACCAAGCCGCCCATCGCGCCGTCAACCGAACCCCCGCCATGACAGCCCCAACCCACCTCATCGTCGTGTGCTGCCACGGCATCTGGACCGGCGGCCCCACAAACGGCCGCGCCGAGTCGGAGTGGCTCATCGCCGGCTTCCAGGCCGGCGAGACCCCGACGTTCATAGAGCACATCAAGGCCGGGCTGGCGGCGCTGCGGGACGACCCGGCTTCCGTGCTCGTGTTTTCGGGGTAAGTCTATGTAACCTTCCTCGGCCGGCCCGGGCCATTATGGGGCTTTCTCCGCTTCAAATCACTCATCATCTCTCGCAACCACTCGCCACGTCGCCGTTCGTTCCACGTCGCTCGAGTCACATTCCCCAAACCACGGATGCTTTGCAACAAGAAACATTGACACTGACAGCCCCCCGCCATATAGAGGACCAACGCGCAAACAGACGCGCGTCTCGGAGGCGGAAAGCTACGCCAATCTCGCCTCTGCAAACGCCTATTTTGGCATCTTCCCCCCCTCTCCGGACACTGCCTTGTTCACGTCCCGCATTCATACGGACGCCCTCGCCCTGGACTCGTACCACAACGTCCTGCATTCCCTTCTCCTCTTCCACCGCCTTCACGCCTCCTGGCCGCGGATTCTGACTGTCGTCAGCCACGCCTTCAAGAAGCCGCGCATCGTCGACGGCCACTGCGCCGCCATCGGCTTCCCGCTCGAGAGGGTTCGCTTCGTCGGGATCGACCCGCCTGGCATGAGGGCAGCTGCTGCCGATGACGACAAGGGCAACACTGGCGGAAGCGGAGGAAACAAGGCGGAGGCCATTGCCGGCGTGCAGCGTGCCGTCGACGAGTGGGCGCACGACCCGCACGGCGTCGGCACGAGCCTGGCCGGGAAGAGGAGGGCGAGGAACCCCTGGGGCCTGGATGATAGGCTATTCGCGAGCGAGGAGGAGAGGGCGAGGAGCGGCGTTGCCACGAGGGTCGTGGCCGGGCACGAGGCGTTGGTTGAAGATGCGAGGAGGCCGTGGGCTTAGGATATTTCCAAGGATAGACTACAACACTAGCAAACACTCCAAAAAAACCTTCAGAATTGCCGCCATCCGTCCCCCAACCATGTCGCCTATTCACTCGCGACGTATCTCAAATCCTCGCCCTCCTGTCCTCGCCGCGGCGGCGGCCGTCCTTCTCGGCGACGGCATCGACGAGGAACCTCAATGAGTCCTCCACCATTCTCTCGCTGAACGCGTGCCCGACGCCCTCGTACACGTTGTTCTCGAGCGCGATGCCCTCGTCCGCGTACCACGTCCCCGCCGCCTCCGCGAAGAACTCAATGAACGGCTCCGATATCTTGTACGGCACCAGCTTGTCCTCGGCGCCGGAGCAGATGAGGAACTTCTTGCCGCCAACGCGGAGGCGGTCGAGCGCGCCGCGGAGGTGCCGCATCTCGTCCTCCGGGATGCCCTCCGCGGCCGCGGGGACGGCGCCGGTGCCGAAGAGCATGCCCTTGGGGTCGTGTCGGAGACACGACGCCACCAGGCCGGGCGGGAAGTCCCTGCTTCCGAAGAACGAGGCGCCGTCGTCCTCGACGGAGAAGGTCGCCAGCTTGGACTTCTTCGCGCGGTCCGACAGGAGTCCTTAGTCCGCCAAGCCTTTGTCAGCCTTCTAGTCTCTCCATCTCTCACACACACATGTCATCGGCGGTCGATGGCGGGAAACTCAACACTCACCCATGTAATCCGGACACCCGATGATGATGACCCCGGCCGACACCCTGTCCTCTCTGAACATCGTCTGCCACGCGCTGTGCCCCCCCAGGCTCACGCCCAGCACGAGGTGCTGGTCCATCTTCCACTCCTCGTCGGCGCCCCGCCGCGCGAGCTCCAGCTTCAGGTACCCCTCGACGACGTCGATCAGCGCCGTCGTGTCGCCCACCATCCCCGACACCATCGCCCACATGTCGAGCGCGTGCGTCGCATTGCCTTCGCGCCACGAGTCGCTAGCCGTCGGGCTCACGGTCCTGGTGCCGTGGTTCTGCTGGTCAAAGGCCACGGCGATGAGAGCCCTGGAGCCGCCGCCGCCGCCTCCTCCGTTCCCGCCCGCAGATGACGACATCTCTTCCCACCGCGCGATGACCCGGCTTGCAAAGTCTCCCATGTCCTCCTTGGCGCGCAGGCGTGGGTGGTGCAGCCACAGGCACGAGACGGCCGACGCCCGCCGTTTGACAAGCTCCTCCAGGCCGTAGACGTCGCAGAGGAGGCCCGACATGGGGAGCGTCGTCTTGGAGACATCTGGGGGCGGTGTGGATATGCCCATTGGGTTGTTTGTCGACGCCATATCGAGCACGTATTATAATCTTCAGTTTTAAACAATATAATAAAAATAGTTGTGCGATTTGCCGCGATGCTACAGTCTTCAGTAGGAGGTAGGCAGCCAGTGATGATGGTTAATTATCCTTGGGTTGAGGCACGTGGTAATGGGGGAGTGAAGTCTGAGTATGAATGAGTTGCGGGTGCGAAGTTGCCGAGGGCCCCAGAAAAGACGGAGTTGCGTCAGATGTCGAATGCCGCCGTCAATGTGGGTGCGACCGGTGTTTGACCAACTCAGCCCGTCCGAAGTCACCCATCGTCCTAAGTGTGAAGAAGCTCAAAGCAACGTGGCAGCCTGGAGACAAACAGACACACAGAGCGAGAGGGAGGGAGAGGCGCACTGAATTTTGAGCCGTTTCAAGTAAGCCAGTTGAAGCATCGCCCTGGGGCATTGCTACGGGGATAAACTTCAGCACGGGGAACGCAGAGTGAAGTGGTTTCCAAGGCCATCGATTTAAAGGATGAGTTTCCTAGTGTGATATGAACAGCCCAGGCAACGGCAGCAATCTCGAGCCGCCTTCGTCAAAGTCCCCTGGGCCCTTCCAGCAGAATTCGCAGTAAAAGAGTCGCCATCCGATCATGCAGACTTCCCTCCCAAACGCCATATTTCTGTGCCTTTCCTACCCACCTTCCGTGCCCGTAGCCCGTGTCGTTACGACCTATGTACGTTGATCAATAGGTTTTTGGTTGACCTGCCTGAACAGGATACACTCATTAAATCTCCCTGGGGCGCGATTTTATCTCATTGCCCACGCCCTAGAGAAGCAGGTCTGCAACCGCCCCACCCATACTAGAAGGATCCAGCCTCAATCCATCTTCCAATGATTCGTCAGACCACCGTCGTGGTCCTCGTTGCCCAGGTACAGCTCAACCGCGTATAGGGACATTGTCGCCGCCACGTTCGTCCAGCGCCAGACGTTGCCACCAAGATCACCTCCTCTCAGGGTCCAACCATCCGGTCCGTCGTTGGTCGAGAAATGTTGTAAGAGCAGGCTGGTGTACATGGCGATAAGGATTGACGGCGAAAAATAGGTGATGATTCCGAGTAGCCAGTTGGCTGCGTCTGACTCCTCGAGGGACGGCTCATCCATAAGAGCCCTGGCTCCGGATTCGCGGACTGCAGGGATGATGCGGGTTGCGCAGTAAAAAACGAGGAGTCGGAAAGCAAGCGAGATGATGACGGACGGGGTGATGGTCTGAAACGCAGCGTAGAGAAGACTGAGAGACGAGTGGACAGCGTGAGGGAGAGAGCCGAGCATGTGAAGGAGAGTGGAGTACGATGCCATGATGATGGGCGGCAGAGGCGGGAAGTCGGGTTGAGAAGACTGGTGTTGGTCCGTCTCGGCGGACTCGGAGGGTAGGTAGTCGGTGAAGATTTGGTAGACGCAAAGGACAACATATGCGAAGAGAAGGGATGATTCGACAGGATTTCCTCGGCCACTGCCTATGCCATATGCACAGAGGAAGAAGGCCGAAGTCATGGTGACGCCGATCAGAATCGCGTCCGAGTTGTTGATGTAAGGGAAGTGAGCGACACGCCAGAGGAAGTAGACGGCACTCGCTAGCACGCTGCCGGAAATAACGAGCAGGATGATCTGTCATGTCGGTTAGCAAGTCTCTTGGCCAAGTGCATGCGATTAACACCTCGCGCAACGCTGGCATCACCAAGTCGTTGGTGACAACTCGGGTCTTACAGGGTCGGGGACAGGGAGGGGGTTCGACGTACGATCCAAGTGTCGCTTCGTCCTCTGTTGACCAGCCACTTTGTGATTTGTCCGGCGGCCTGGATGACAAGCAGAGTGCAGAAACCCTCGAGAAGCTGGAAGACGGGGCTCGAGTACCTCAGGGTCTTATCCCAGCCACCCAAGGTAACTGTCTCGACAAGACCGCCCTCGCCAAACATCCACTCGCCCCATGACGTCGACTTGGAGGACGTGAGACCTTGCAGCGTCCGCTCCACCCAATTTGTAGCGCCGGCGTCGACGGCGAAGCGGCCGAGGGCCCAGATTAGCAGGCCCGGAATGACGATCCACTGCGAGAGACGGAGGATGACGGAGATGGCCCAACGGACGCGCGACTCGGCGGGGGTGACGACGGCGATGGCCGAGTAGACAAAGTAGAAGGCGCAAAGGGCGAGACTGTAGGCCAGGCCACTATCCCTGCCGCCGACATCGAAAGCGACGGGTATGGAAAGCACTATGCTTAGCAGGAAGATGGCACTGGCGACGATTCGGAGGAACCACCACATCGGCGCGACGAGCTGGCTTGCTGGAGCCGCGCCGACAGAGGGGCTTGTTTCTGGCGATGACCGGCCACCTTGGAGGGCGGGGCGGCTTGGTGGAGGTCGGTCGAGGAAAGCGAGGAAGGGACGGGCGTGGAGTTGTCGCAGTCCACGAGGAGAAGGTCGGGCTGAGGTTGGTTAAGGCGGAGATAGGGAGAGGGAGAGAACCGAGTGTTGGAGGTTGCTCTCAGTGCAAGGTACCCAAGGTAGATAGATGGATGGACTGATTTGAGAGGCCGAGGACGGCGGTCGAGATTGTCGAAGCGTAGGCAGGTAGGTAGGTATATGATGCAGAAGTTGTAGATGTCGCTCTTGTGTAAGAATGGCAGGCGCTGGCGAGGGAGGCGAAAGAGCGTAAGTGCGAGCCAGGTCAAGGTGCAGCGGTCGGGAAAGCGATGCTTATGCGATCAAATTCAACCAGGGGATTTTTGGGCGAGGTGGCAGGAAGCGGACCCATGGGTTGGATGGAGCTTAGGCTTATCGTCCGAGGCGGTTGCTCGCCTAGTTCTTATCTTCACGTGGCACGGCTTGCTAAGGGACAAACAAAGCCCTCCCAAAGATGCAGATGCCTCTCTCTGTGAGGGCGAGGAACTTTTGCTTAGGCAGGAGCGGTGAAGCTGCAGCTCTCAGGCCAATGTCATGTCAAAGCTCCTTCCCTTCCCTTCCGTTCCCTCTCTTGCTTCTTCGCTTTGATCCTCGCAGACAATGAGAACAAACGGCGAATCCTCGAGGCATTCTACTTAGGTAGGCAAGGTACCTGAATAGGTACTCTATTGCCTTAGCACCCAGGCAACAAATGAGACCGGGATCTACGAGACATAACAAGGCCGCAGCTATGTACCTAGCTACCTAGGTACCGGGCTGCATGCAAGTTCAACTCACTTCTTACATGCAGTTTCAAGACAGGCAGACGAAATAAGGGAAATAAATATCTGGGAAGATGCAATTGAATCCGTTGGGCGAGGAGGACGGCTCTCAGGTCGCGTGTCCCTATCGCAGTCTCTTCTAGCTCGAATTCCAGCCGAGATTTACCAACAGGTTGGGCTGGGGATTCATCAATTGGGGGGGGGGTCTGGACCTGCTAAATGGCGGCAACGCCTGGATGGAATCATTACGAATACAGCCCGTTATTGCAGTGTTGCAGTCTCCCACAGGTGCCCGTCCCTGCAGCTAAACCATGGCCGCCTCCACTTACGTACTACCTAAGTCGGCCCACCTGATGTCATCCCTGCACCTGCACCTGACTCCTCTCTTGCTTCTCCATTCCATCCAACGGGTTGACTGGCCTCTCTCCGAGTCGTCTGCATGTGACAGCCAATCGTCGGGGCCTCTCTATACCTAGGCACATGGTCTCTGCTTCAGCCTCACCTAACCCTCCTTGGACATGACGATTCAACAGCCACCGCAGGTCAGCTGGACATCATGAAACCCCTCTGCATCCGCCATTCCGAAGTTGACGGCACACGCGCGTATTTCGATAATACCGCCAAAGGTGTCTTTGATTTCGCATACTCCCAACTAGGTATTCTGCCAGATTGGTACCTTGAAGGAGCGAGCATGTGTACACAAGGAACAATGGCGAGAATCGATTTGGAAGTAATAGAAGATGCCATCATCGCTTCTAGCCATAAAAACTACATCGGTAGTTGATCCCAACCTAGCTTCTCAGATTCAAGCAGAGCCTGTAGCGCGGGGCTCTTGCTGCTCCTTTCCCGATACCTGAATGCGCATGGTCGCACGCTAGGAAGAACATTACGTAGATATGCAAAGTGGTAAATGTGCCTTCTAGGATTTTAATACCTCGGTATGAGTCCGCATCCGTCGTCCGAGTAGCAACACACTTGAGCCAGCCAATCACTTGAGTGGCGCCGATCTTGACAGCCAACGGTTGTCTTGTTCGGCTAGCGAAGCAGTTTTCACCCCCCATGTTCTCCAGAGTCGCACATTTGCATGTTTTTTAAACCGCTATCACAGAGTAAACAACGCCCTCCTGGACAAGACGCATATGGGCACAACGTCGTCAACCACCGCAAGCAGGCCAACATCCGGCCGGACGTTCTTCTTCCTGGTGGCGAGTGACTCGGCTGTGCGCCACCTAGCAGAGGCATGGCAGATGGATCGTCTGGTAGTTGCTGCAATTCCTGCCGGTTGGCATGTCGCTCCCTGTCTGGAGATACAGTTGCCAGTATCCCGTGTCCTCCAACTCACAGGCCAGGAAGTTCAGCTCTGCGCATGGCTATTAGCATATCTGCGGGATTGAAAATGACGCGATAGACGGGTCACATGACATACGGCGCCCCCAGCTGCTGCCCTGCTTGGTCATAATGGTGTCCCCCTCGAGCCCCCACGCGTCGACCGAGTCCTTGCCGAACAGAAGGGACTTGTACGACGTCGCATCGCTCTTGATGCCCAGGTACAGGCTCGAGTTGGCACTCTGGATGGTCCCTGCGATATTGAAGTACTCTGCTGACGCTTCGGGGCCTAGGACCGGGATCGACGTGTCCTTGGGGTACGACTGGAGGTACAGGTGGTAGATTGGGCTGCTCACGCTCCTAATCAGCTCGGGCTTGGCCAGCGCTGTGCCGGCGAGAGAGGCCAAGGTGGAGGAGAGTAGGACGAGAAGGCGCATAGTGAAACGTTGCGTTGAGGGTAAAGGCAAGGTGCAGAAACCGGCCACAAAGTATCTACCTAGGTACTGGGGCTTCCAGGGAACAGCTCGTTGATATAGCACTTGACGAACCACCTCTGATGGCGACAACGTCTCCTTTTTGCGGATCATAACCTTCCGAAAGCTTACTTGATATACTATGGTTGTGGTAGATCAATATGGCGGGTAAATAGGTCGACATGGGTGATGTCTCTCACGGTCCAATCGTCGCGTCAACGACATACACATTCAAGCCCGATATGTCTCCAACGATCCGTCCTCACATAGCCGTCCTGGACGCAGCGAAACTGGGTGAAGAAACGTGGAAGTCGGCACGCACGAGGATGGCGATCACCTCTAAACTCGGCTTTCCACAATGGTCAATCCCCAAATCACACGTGGAGGGAATTTAAAAGGCGTTGCACGTAAATGACGTACGGTGTATCCGTACCTCGCCAGACTCCAAACGAAACAACCCAAGGTACGGAGCAAAATATGCGTGGAGCTTAAAAAAGCCGGAGCAGCCAGGGCTATCCCGTGCCTCACAAACCTCAGAGCTGCTCAAGCTCCGACGCGAGCCCAACGGTGTAAAGGACCCGTCAGATGATGGCATGCGCCATCGTACTCTTTGGACATCCTTTGCAACAAAGGAAAGAAGAGGAAGAGGAAGAGAGAGAGAGAGAAAGAGAGGATTAACACGCAGTGATACCCAGGAGGCCTATGACGATGTACATATATGTGTGAATATAGATGCCTATATCTTCGTATATACGGCGATGATTATAGGATGAACCGTGCCTCATCTTGCCCCTCATTTGCACGATCACTGTACGTACATTGCCCTGCGCGTCGAGGTATTTAGGTATCGGGTCGCACAAGCTCAGGTCGAGTAAGAAGCTTGATGCGAACCACTCAACGCTTGGGCCGGGGGAAGGGGGGGAGAAGTGGGGATTCTAGAACTTCCCCATTGCCCCCCTCCCTCCCCCAACGTCCCATGAAATGAAATTAAAAAAAAACCCCCCAAGAAACTTTTTTTTTTGCACCAAAATCATCCCCCCTCCCCCCGGGCTGATTGACAGTCTGTGTTTTTCTAGTTTATCCATCTCGGTGCAACCAGCAACGAAAATTGCTCGTGCAACAACCATTGGTCCCAGCGGGGCAAAGGTTCTCCTCCTCACCCCACTAATACCCGCTGCGCCACAGGTTGCGAACCTCTGTAGTGTGAAAAAGAAGGCAACCTTTACACCGCTTTTAGTGCAGAAACCCCTTCGTCCTGGCATCCCGGTACCACCCCAAGCCCCCCCGACCCCTAAACAGCCCGCAATCAGGAGATTTGCCATTTTCGAGGCGTGATCTTCCTCCCGACAACACTTCATTCGTTTGCGCGCGCCGAGCTGGAAACACACAACAATCTCAGCTGCAGAAAAGGCGTACAGGGTCGAAACTCTCATTCCTTCCGCGGACACTCGTTTCCCGTCCGATTGTCGTCTTTACATATATCAACGACCCAGAGCAGCTGACTGACTGACCTTCGTTTGACCTTTGTGCCGCCGCCCCTCCACTCTTGGTCAGGACAGATATATTTCCTACTTTTCTTGGAACCAAAAGCGCCAGTCTCTCTGCCTTTCTCTCCCTCTTTCCCTCTTTCTGCGGAACGCCCACAAGCACACACGCACGAACGCAGTCACGTACAAATACTCCACCCCCCCAAAAAGAACCCCCAACAATGGCCTCATCCGCCGCCGCGACCGTGACGAAGCCGTCCAAGCGCAAGTCCGCCGCCGCCGCGCCTCCCGCCGATGGCGTCGCCGCCGGTAAGCTGACGGCCGATGCGCCGTCTGCCGAGAAGGACTTCTTCTGGACCTACACCGAGGAGCCGCACCGGACTCGCCGCCTGGCTATCATCAAGGCTCATCCCGAGGTACGTCTACTCGCAACCCCCTTTCCCGCAGCGGCTCCCCTCAAGGCCAATGGCCCGTCGCAGCATCCACAGACAACTAACAAACGCACCCTCCCACAGGTCACAAAGCTCTGCGGTCCGGAGCCCCTGACAAAGTACGTTGTCGCCGGCGTCGTCGCGTTCCAGATCTTCTGGGCCTGGTACCTCAGCGAGACGTCCTTCTTCTCTTGGAAGTTCTGGCTCGTCGCCTACGTCTTCGGCGCCACGGCCAACCAGAACCTCTTCCTCGCCATCCACGAAATCTCCCACAACCTCGCCTTCCGCTCCCCGCTTGCCAACCGTCTCTTCGCCATCTTCGCCAACCTCCCCATCGGTGTCCCCTACAGCGCCTCCTTCCGCCCCTACCACCTAACCCATCACAAGTCTCTCGGCGTCGACGGCCTCGATACCGACCTACCCACCGCCGTCGAGGTTGTCCTCTTTGACTCCATTCTCGGCAAGGCCTTCTTCTGCACCTTTCAGATCTTCTTCTACGCCATCCGTCCGACCCTCGTCTACAGTGTCACCTTCACCTGGGTCCACTACGTCAACATCGCCGTCCAGGTCGCCTTCGACTACGCCCTGTTCACCACCCTTGGCAGTAACGCCGTTCTCTACCTCCTTCTTTGTTCCTTCCTCGCTGGCTCCCTGCACCCGCTGGCTGGCCACTTCATCGCCGAGCACTACGTCTACGAGACCGTCCCCGCTGCCGCCCGTGACGCCGCCAACAACATCCCTGTCCCCGAGACCTTCTCCTACTATGGCCCTCTCAACTTCCTCACCTACAACGTCGGCCTGCACAACGAGCACCACGACTTCCCCGCCGTCCCCTGGACCCGGCTGCCCAAGCTACGTGAGGTCGCCAAAGAGTTCTACGAGGACCTGCCCCGTCACGAGAGCTGGACCTACGTTATATGGCGTTTCATCCTCGACAAGAACGTTGGTATCACCTCCCGTGTCAAGAGGAAGCAGGGCGGGCGCATTGTCGGCGGCGGCGCAAAGTGGATGCGCGAGGAGATCGAGGCCTGAAGTCGGCAAACGTTTTGGAGTCTGATTTGATTTTTAATATTGTTTTTTTCTCCCGAGACCAAAATAAAATAGAAGGGTTGAGTGCTAGAGAAAATGAGTAGCATCCGCATGAAAAGTAACGCCGTTTTTGGTTTTATGAACGGCTGTTCTTCACGATATAGCCCTGTTGATGTGGAAATGCGTCAACGTGGGAACTTTGTAATAATACTTTGGGGACACGATATATAAGACGTTGGACGGCGTGCCCCTTTCGGGGGTGCCTCCTGGATACATGGCTACCGCAAACACGTGCAAATGTAGCACTAGAGTAATCGTTGGGCACCAAATGTAAGGGCTGCCACTGCTGTGTCGAGTTTACAAAAAAAAACATCCAATGTGATACGTTCAAGACGGCGCAGGTAAGAAAAAGCCCACTTCTCATTTGACGCGCATCTCTTCTACACCGAAATATGATTTACCATAATGGAGCTTGCAAAACGGAAGAAATGCATGGCAAATGGGGAGGCGGATGTTGGATCATGTGGAATATGGACAAATGCAAGGAAGACCACGAAACTGACAACTCAGCATGGGTCAAGACCCAAAGCTAGAGAGATGAGGCAAGATTATGAGATCAGTTTTTGAAATCAACTACTTCGCGTCCAGGACGCCGAACCGTTACAACAAAGAGAATAGAATCCGTATGGTTACATGTGGGATTGTGATTCCATCCCATTTCAAATCGAGGCTGTTATTGATGGATGCTCTCCATCCGCCATAGACATCGCCGTCAAAACATCCGCTCGCCCTGCTGTTCTCTATTAGCATTTAAAGTGGGGACATCAATGCCGTACACCTCTGTGCTAGACAGCTCTCCTTCATAAATCCTCCGGTAGAAATCTCGTAAAAAGGGGAATTGTCAAGGAATTCCAGGATCAAAAGAAGAAGTAGGCAAGCAAGAAGCTGAGGAGGCACAGGATGGCAACCATTTGCACTGAGACTCCGTCAACTCCCTGCCTTATCGCCGCGGCGGCTTCTTGGGTGCTGGGAAGCTTCTCGCTCTCCGTCTTGACACGTTGACGCAGCCCGCTATTGTCCTGCAGGCTGGCAATCTTAGCCTCGGCCTGGGAAAGTTTCTGCTTCAGCTCGTCGTAGGTTGCCTGGGCGGTGTTGGCAACAACGTGACTCGCGGTGCTAACTGTTGATTGGGCCTTCTCGGAAACGCTATCGTCCTTTACATCGGAGGTCGAAGGGCGTGTAACCGAAGCGCCGGGGCTGCCGGAACCGTCGGCCTCTGGACCGGGGGATGCATAGACGTGAGAGACATCGGGAGTGTGGTCCTACGACTATTAGTACAGGTATGCGGCATTGATTGGAGAAGAGATTGAGACATACGCCGTTCACGACGGAGTGCCGGTTCGGGGTGGAGGCTACACCGGAGGCACTAGACTGGTCCTCGGCGGCAAGCCAGTTGACGCGGATCTTCCTCTCAATGACGGAAGATTTGTCGGTTTGGTCGAGCTGTTTACCATGCCTGATTAACCTATGCGCCAGGATTTCGGACGTTGTCATGGGGGTCTGTTCTCACAATGTTGGCAATACTCGCGAATTCCTTGTCAGCGGTGATGGGGACGGACTGAACAAGGAACTTGTCGCGGCACTTGGTGTCGAGAGGTGGCTCCTGCTTCATGGCCTGAAGAAGAACTTGTTGCGGTCAGTTGCATGTGACCACCTGGCAATTGCGAGCTGCATACCGGTAACCTCCACATCTTGTCCAGGCTCGACACGACCCGAGTTGGGGCGAACGCAGTACCTGAAATGTCGTCAGTCGCTTACGAAGGGCCGCACGGAGTGCAGGGGATCGTACTGCTTCGGAGCAGTGGTTTTGACCTGGTCGCATGTCTTGTGAGCGGAGGATGACGTGACGCCCAAGGAACTGGGCCGTGACGTACCTTGAAGGCGATAGGGGATTGGTTCGGATTCTTGATTCGGAGAATCTGAGCTACTTCGACGGTGAAGGGCCCTAAAAGATGAGGAAATATGAGTACGGGGCAGCAAAGGTCATCGCGCACAGGGCCACTCACGTCGGAAGCTCAGCTCGGCGGGCTCAATGTCGACAGACATGGTGAAGGTTCTGGAGAAGGGGGTTTAGGATGGCGATACGATATCTTGAGCTACAGGTAAGGAGACCAGACGATCTCGGCGCATTCAACGCGGGCCTCGGCCTGGGCAGCAAGGAAAAGAGATTTTGCGAGTAGAGGGTGAGGGGAGGAAAGTGTCGAAGGACCGTAGCGCGCGGGGCGATATTAGAAAAGGCGTTGGTTTGTAAAATAAGTAGGCAGACGGGTGAAAAAAGGCAAGGTCAGGGTTTCCGAAAGTGCTCGAAGGGAAGGAAGGACGGAAAGGAAGAAAGAAGGCAGGGTTAAAGCAGGTGTTTTGCACGCAAGAGCCTACGACGTAATACGCACCACCGTAGCCAACTGCAGCAAGACCCGGGCTGGACTCGATTGGGATAGGGAGATGCGCGCACACAGCCCGCCTCTGAGCAATCTTGCCAGGAGTCCAGGCCAGGTTTCATTAAGGTACACACATTCTACACTAGCCCCTAACGGACGGTCAATCGGAGCTACGCGCTGGGGCCCAAGTACGCCTAGCAAAGCACCTACGCAAGGAACAGGGGGGTTAATCCGGCTCCGGGGGTGTGCCTGTCCACTAACTGGAAATTCAAGGGACCACTTCTTCGTGGCCTCCGAGAGTGAAAAAAGTGTTTTATACGAGATGACTGGTAGGCCAAATTAGGTAGGTAGTAGGCACAACTGCTTCTCTCTCTGGCTCTGGTGGAGCACTGGGGTTTATGGAGAGGCAGACTGCCAGATGAATGCGAAATGGTCAATACCTAGAGTAGGAAGACCAAGCGTGCCTACCACTCATTTGTATTAGTCAGAAAACAAGAGGCAAGGAACATGGTACAGTACCAGGTAGGATGAGAGAGGCCCATTGTCCGTGGCATCGGTCCCTCCCGCGCACTCAGCCACTGTAGGTAGCCTGCAGTGTAGTAGTGTAGGGAGACAACCCCTCTATCCATCCACAGTTCGGAGAAGGCACCTGCTGATGACGTCTCGCAAACGGAAACAGCGACTCAGACCAGTGCTTCCCTCACATTCGGCATATTTGGCTTCAATAAACTCACAGACGCACCCGAATCCGATTGCCCACATCGGAAATAAACACTCGAATTGTATTCTTCTTCTTCTTCTTCTTCTTCTTCTTCTTCAGCGTGCGTACCATTCTGTGCTCACGAGCTGCCTAATCTTCAGTTTTCGTCGACACCGCCCCAGCAACCACCAAATAACCCCGCCACTGAAGATGACCCAGTCCGATCTCGACCAGCTGCTCGACATGGGCTTCGAGAAGGCCCGAGCTGAGCTGGCAATAAAGAAGACGGGCAACTGTTAGTCCTATCTCATGCCGCCAATCCCTTTTCTGAAAACAGACTCATTGACGACCCTCACAGTGAACGGAGCTCTTGAGTGGCTTGAGGCGAACCAGGATAAGCCTCTCGATGAGCTTACTGCCGCCGCCAAGGACAACGACGACGACGATGCAGGCGAGGTCCAGGCCAACATTGATGCTCTTGAGAGCGGCGCCACCGCAAAGTCGCTTGTTTGCAACGAGTGTGGCAAGCGCTTCAGATCACAGGATACTGCCTCCTACCATGCAACAAAGACGTAGGCTCTCCCGTTTTACCCTTGGCATTCTCGCACTCTGTGCGCTCTCCACCAAACCTGTTTATACCTTCGTGGCAGCCCTCAGTGACCACACACTGGTTCACTTGCTTCATTAGAGGCTCATGCACTAACGCATAATAGGGACCATACCGACTTCTCCGAATCAACGGAGGAGATCGCCCCCTTGACGGACGAACAGAAGAAGGCCAAGCTCGAGGAGCTGCGCGAGCAACTTAAGGAGAAGAAGGCGAAACAGGCCGTTCTGGACAAGGAGGAGGCCAGGCGCAACGAGAAAATCCGCCAGAAGGCGACTAAGGAAACCCAAGAAGCCAAGGAAGAGTTGCAGCGCAAGGAGCAGCTCAAAGAGGCGGCCAGGAAGCGCCAGGAGAAGCAGGATGATCTGGAGGCAAAGCGCCGCATCAAGGCTAAGATTGAGGCCGACAAGGAGGAGCGTCGCCGCAAGGCAGAGGAGGCCAAGGCGGCAAGAGAAGGCAGAGCCCCCGAGCCCAGCCCCGCCGCCGCACCCTCCATCCCGAAGACCACCGCAAGCCATAACGAGGCTCGTTTGAGGCTGCAGACGTCGGGCGGCAACATCATGAAAACCCTTCCCGCCGAGACTACCCTCTTCGAAGTGGCCCAGATGCTCCAGTCCGAGAATGGCTTGGAGGTCACGAGCTTCTCAACCACGTTCCCCAGGAAGACGTTCGAGGGTCATATGGATCTGAGCAAGACTTTGAAGGAGGCTGGCCTTACTCCTAGCGCCGTTCTCATTGTCAAATGAGTGTGCCGTTTGTAAACAATGATCAGGAAGTAAAAGGCTGCATGGGCTGGCGTTGGGGAATGTAGAACCCGGGGGGGAAAGACGTGGAAGCGGCAGCGCGTCATGAGAATCAAAAATCGACATGAGCTACTAACCTGGCCAATCAGATAGACATACATGCTAGCAATGACATCCCTCATGGACCGAGTCTGGGTGCTCCCTCTATGACGAGGGGATGACCATACACAGACCGGTTCCCGGGGATCAATGATATCGCGAAGAGGCTGGTTGGGCATTGTCGGGCTTCCATGTTGAACACGGCCCGTTTGATTGGCAAATGCAACTTTTGCTTGATTTGGGGACAACCGCTTAAGTCGGGGGCGCAGAAAGGCCAAGTTCTTGAGCAACCAGGATTTGAAGCAGGCATGCATGATTACGTGGTACCAAACAGCAAGATTCAAATCGAACGACGACGTGCTCGTTCACAACGATAGACCTTCTTCCACCCAAGGCAATTCCAGGTCCTGATGCCAACTCCATGACATAGGAACCATGTCAACCCTTAAATGTCGGCAGTGTTGCAAGAACAAGAACCAAAAGCGATCACGCACCACAATGGGGCGAGGCACCCGAGTGTTGAATCATAAGCCATTCCTGCTTAAGCTAAGCTGGTGTATCCTGTCGACGTACGCGACTCCCTCTGTCAAGGGGCGCCGCGCGTATGTCCCGGTATGTTCAAAGCATGCCAAATTCCACTTTCATTTTTTTGAGGATGTCCAGTGAACTCCGCGTAGAGAGCGTCTTCACATTATCGTATGAGAGCTACTCTGTCCAGGCAGCAGGATATCGTGCCTCCACCCAATCCTTTATGATCGCGCGAATCGTAGAACCCCCGGATCCATGCAGTTGAAGTTACAAAGGGAAGGAAAACGTCGAAGAAACCGCTTAGTCGAAGAGACCGAATCCCATGTCGTCGTCGGACTCCTCCTTCTCTGTGGCAGGGTGTCAGCATACACGGCGGAACTGATTGGGGATTGGATTGAAACGTACCCTCCTCCTTCGGCGCCTCCTCAGCGGCAGCCTCGGCGGCACCGCCAGCGGCGGCAGCACCACCGGCAGCGGGGCGGCAGCGCCACCGCCGGAGCCGACGTTGGAGAGCAGGTCCTTGACGTCCTTGCCCTCAAGAGCCTGTGTTTCCTCAAATCAGCCTTCCTAGTTCTTCGTCGATCGGTGGGGAGGAGCAAGAATTGTCGTGTCGTACCTTGGCGAACAGAGAGGTCCAGATGGGCTCGACGTCCTCGATCTTGGCAGCCTTGATCAAGGTCTGGAGCTTGTCGGCCTGTTCAACACCACCACCGTTAGTTTTCGTTCGCGTCTAGGATATATTTTGTTCTGTCTCATTTTCGCGGCGGGGTTTGTGTGTTCTCGGGGCGACGCACAGTGATCTCGACGCCATCATCGGCGAGGATGAGGGCCGCGTAGGAAGAAGCGAGCTCGGCGGTCGACATTGTGACTGATTTGGAGGGGGGGCGTTTGCGACTGGAGGTTGACTTCGCGGATGTTGAGTGTGTTGACGAAGGAGCAGTCAATAAGCTATCGCGAAACTCATTCCACTGTCGAAATTTGGCAGGGCTTAAAGACCTAATTTTGCTATCGGCGCCTTTTCGGTTAAAGTGAGTGCCTTTCCGATGGATCCGTTCTGCGACATCTTTGATTGGCTAAGAGCGCGAACCAATAGGATGTCAGATCGACGACCTGGGCTGCTGGGCTTGCCAGGCCCCTGCTGCCGTCGGGGTCACTTGGGTCATGCCCCACTCGATTTGTCTCTCTAGTGTCCAGGCGTGGCAGCACCGGCTCATCACCCCCACCTCGTACTTATCAGAAGCAGCTTGCAGTTGACGTGCACCGTTCCATTGGATTCCGAACCAGCTGAACCAACTTACAACCGCGTGCATCATCGCATGCGCACCATTTGCCTTACATACTCACTACGCATAGAGTAGTTTACAAACTTGCGGATACCACGGCCGATATATTTTGTCACAGACGTCTTACGAGTACAATTCTGACTTACTCAACTGTACCCTCCGGTTAAGCAGGAGGACGAGCAGGCACCCGGACTGACCTGAGATTCCTAGCCCCGCTATCGTGCTTCGTTGAATGTTGGAGCATTGGCAGACCTGCAAGGGTACCGACATCCAGCGCAATAGGTGCATTCCTTGGCCGTCCATGATCGCGAACAGCCGGCAGTTACCGTTATTCCAACTCTACAACCCTCCCAGCAACCAACGCCCGTCATAAATTCCGAGATGGATACTCCCACATGCCCTCCGCCGCGGGACGACCGCGAGAAGGAGATTTTGAACAAGCTGATTGCGATCCGCGACAGCCTGCAGCTGCTGAAGCAGGATCGGACGACGTACATTCGCAGTCAGGATGTCCTCCCGCTGTACGACGAGACCATCGAGCAGGTCCGTCAGCTGAACGAGTTCCGGTCGTCTGATCGAAGGGAGGAGAACAGAGGTATTGCGCTATCGCCGCGGCTGTGCGGGGTCGGCGGCTAACCTGCAACTATAGTGGACAGAGTATTAGAAAGCTGTTTCCAGCTTTTGTCGCTCTTCTTCATGACGATCGGTCGAAACAACGAAGCTCCCGCCGCATATGCGTTGACGTCCACCATCAAGAGACTCCTGGATCACCTCACCGAGGTCGACTTGTACTCGGCTAAAGACCTAGAGAGCCTGTCGCACACCCTTACGAAGCTGGCGCACAACGTCAAGTCCACCGAAAATGAATACTCGCCATACATCATTACTCTACTGTCGAACAGACTGGAGCTTTGTGAACAGTCCCTGACCAATCTGAGAAAGCGCCTGGAACGTCTCGAGGACCCCCTCCCGCAGACATACGAGAAGCTGATCTCCATCCTGAGGTCCATGTCATTGGCAAACACGCGGGCCAAGGTAGGTTCGGTGTTTCAAATCATACGGCTCCACGTCTAACGCGGCGCAGTTCTCGTCATCAGAGGTCCAGAAGCTGCAGGCCCAATTACGAGAAATTGACCATCAGAACAAGGAGGGCAAGTTCGTGGCTGCGGACGGACGAGTGCCCGCTGGAAGCGAAGAGGTGACTGCACTACTGGAGAAATGCCTACAATGGTCCGACGTCGTACTCGAGAGGTAAGGCTCCGAATCTCCATTCAAAAGTACTCTGCTCACTTTGTTTCTAGAAAAGGAGTGATCCCTGAACCATTCCGGCCGATATACGACGTTCTTTTCCGCATCCGCAATGAACTCGAGAAGCTCTCCATCACGAAAGCGTGGTCTCTACGTGAGGCAGATCTCTACGACTTCCAGAGGCAGCTGGACAAGATCGACGAAAGCAGAGTGAATGGCAACTGGCTGGACGAGGACGGCAGACCCGCGGAGCTCTACGTCCAGCGTGTAAGTAAATACTTCGATCCACGTCGGACCCTGGCTGACGCTATGGGCAGACGCTCCTTTACCTCATTAGAAGAAGCTACGCCTATATCTACTCGCTTATGATCTCCTCGGAGCCCGTGTCCGAGGCCCTGTTACCGATTTACAATCAGCTGCAGACGCTCAAAAGATGCCTGATCGAGGTCAAGAACAGCGGTGGTGTCCAGTCTGTCAGGGAACTGTACCCCTATAGCATGAAGGTATAGATCTCTAATCTGGAAAAGCACCTAGGAGTCTAGACTGACATGCATTGCAGCTTCACTCGATCGACAACATGCGCCAAGACGGAAAGTTCATGATCAACAACGATATTCCTGAAGGGCAGGGTAGTGTCAGCGAGCTTCTAGCCGAGTGTTTTGACCTCAACTATGAACTCAGGGTTGCTGTTGCTGAAGAACAAGCCGGGGCAGAACGATGAGCGGTGACCTTTTACTTTTTGGGGCGTAAGTGGACTAGCGGTTGTATCGGGTCGGTCTTGGGTTCTCTTACTGGCCACTGGGACTGTCAGGACGGCAGTCTAATGGGAAGGTTAAACGGGACAAGGCAAACTTGGGTGTATTCGAACCAGTGACATGATTTCTCGACTCGGGGAGCTCCTGCGGGATATAGGATGGCACCACGGTTGATAGCAGTGCAGTGTGCCCTGACGTCCCATCCCGACTTGAGGTTTCCTAAAAGTTCATCAAGGCTTCTTCTGATGCGTCAGCACGAATACATCATACCACCTACTTCGTGGCGGGGCCGTGCCCAGCATCATGGGGCCACATCTGGATTCCGTCGAAATGCTGAGCGCCATTCCCCACATACGGATACCTAGACGTCCTTTTCCAGGACCTCGGGGGTTCTTCCTTTCCCGAGGCCGCATACCTACAACGATACGGCCGCAAAGTCTTGAGGTTGCGAGGCTCCTCGGTCGGGCAAGCTATGCATAAAAGAGCCGTCCATCTGACGCTAGATGTTCGTAAAGGCACCGTGTCATTCATTGGGCTTGCCATCGACGAGCATGGGCATTTGGCTGGAGTGCATGGAGAACTCTGGGCCTTGCGGACAAACTGCGAAACACATTTCGAGGGGGCTGGGCTTGTTGAGTCTCGTTACAAACCATTGCGGCCGGTTGGAGACGGCAGTTATGGTGCGACTTCCAGAGGGCGGTGGGAGACCGGAGCGCCAGGCGGCGCTGTCCGTGAACGGATTCCAGAGCGAGACGCTGGGTTGATTGGATCCCTTTGAGGAATGGCCTTGTGCAACGGATAGATACATAGACCATATTTGGCCACGCCATGGGGATATTGTGGGAAACGATGCACCATAATCTATTAGGCGCCCGGCTCTCTTAGCCTCCCCTTCCGTCTGTAAGATACGACAATGACAAGGCAGGCCAATAGTTGAGCTGCGTTACAGCGACGAATACCACTATCCGTCGAGGGACTGGCGAAAATGGTTCCGTCTTGAAGAGTGTTTTTCACGACAGCCATGGGCCATGGGTGTTTTCGTGCAACTTGAGCTGATGTCCTCTTCCCTAAAGTGTAGGAGAACGGAAAGTATTCAAACGATTGGGGGGGGGGGGGGGGGGGGGGGGCGAGATGCTCATTTACACCCCAATGTTTGACATTTCCACAGGAACGAGAAAACCAAAGATGAGTTACCGGCTTGTTGAGTCACCCGGTTCCATCTGCCCGGTACCGCCGGCGTCGAGTTGAATATGAAAAGCTAGGTACCTATGTAGTTTAAAAAGACTAAGGAGCTCCAGAGCCGAGCTTCCATCAGCAGCCCCGGTCAAAGTCCCAACACTGCAGGAACCTTACCTACATACCTACCTAGGTACACGATACAGGACGGCGGGGCACTATGGTGGCTACAGTCGGCTCATGGAATCCAGATTTCACGCACCTTCGCGCTTTTGAGCTTAAACCCGAAGCTCCTCTTGCACGGAAAGATACGCTTTCCGAGCAGCTGCCCATCCCCTGTACGATGTCATCACACAGGGACCCCTCCCCCTGCGGCCACTGTTTGGTCAATGAACCTGCGCCGGTCATCGGACTAGCCGAGCCTTTTCCCCCAAGAAGACGTCTTGTGATGCGTCACGCTCCACCGAGGCCTCGATCCATGTCAGGCCAGCACGGAACCATAGTAAACAAACTCTGCCAGTATGTAGAGTGTGTCTGTGTGTTTGTATCCGGAGTGGTCAACGGCCGCGCTGGGCTGCATGGCTCCGAGGAGGGGCGAAGCCGCAGCGGCGGCTCCGAGGAGGCTCCATCGGTACCCGTATCTACACAGTAGTGACCTTTAGTATCACACAATAGAATCAACCATCAAATTGCGCGAGCCCTCTTTTCTCCCCCCCCCCCCCTTTGGTATAAAGAGAACCGGGGACGGCTCAACGGATTAGAAGCCCATTTCTAGTTTCGTCCCATCTACCGATCACGAGATCATCCATTGCATCGCTCAATATCCGTACACGATTGGCATATCACCTTCACCGACCAAGGTCTCACACTTGCATACTATGCATCCAAGCACACCCTATCAAATCTCGACTCGTATATAGACTTCCTCCATATCAGCCCGCAAACCAGTTCTCACAAGCTCTTTGTGGTATTCTCACAACCAGCTCACCAAATACCGATCACATACACGCAAACACTTGACAGCCAGGAGCAAATGACAACCAACTCAATGTCCCCCGCAGAAGAATCTGCGCACAAGCGCAACGCCTCGGCCACCAGCGCCGTTCAGACCACCCCGCCACCCGCGAAGCGCCCCTCCGCCGCCCCGGTCCCTCCGTCACGGCCCTCGCGCCCGCGCGTCGCGAGTTCCCCCACGCCGTTGCCCTCGTCCTCTACCGCGACGGCGACGACGGCGACGCCACCTCGACAACCACCGTCTTGGGCGCCTACGCCGGCCTCGCGGACGCTAACGCAGAGGCGCGCAGGCTGGCGCGGGAACAGGGCGTCGAGGCCGCCGGCGAGGGCAACGCGAGCGACGTCACCCCCGCGAGGTGGAACGCCCCCGACGGGGCCTCGTGCTGGGTCGAGATGCACGTTGTCAAGCCCAAGAGCCTCCTGCCAAAGAGTGCGTCCGCCGGCGGGTCCTCGCCGACTGGGCAGCAGCCGCCGAAGCAGCTGTACGATGCTGAGGAGGGCGAGGACCCGGACCTGGACGACGACCAGGATGAGGGCGGACACTATGACTAGGGGGTTGGTGTTTTTGCTGCCGTGCGGCTTCGGACAGGAATGAGAATTTTTGTTTCAACTGGCGTCTGGGAAGTAAATCCCCATGGCGCTGCGGGTTTGGTAGGCGCAAGGATTGGGCGGACGAATGAGTAGTTGGGCGGGATGGAAAATTCATGACTCGACCTGTGGGCTCGACATGTGCGGCTTTGTTTGATGACTTTCGCGAGATAATGTCTCGACACTTTTTGTATATCCCTGATGCGACGGACAGCGTTTATTGATATTAGAAATACCTCTATCCCTTCTCGGTATCTAACAAGGGTCTCTCTTCACTCCCTCTAACATGTTGCATACTGCTGGGAGACCTACAAGCACTTTACATTCTCTTACAACCATTTCAAGGAGAATAAATCTAATCTGACGCCCAATGAAGATGATGTCTATAGCTTGGCCTTGGGCGCCTCTTGCTGTTGCATCTTCTCGGCAACAATGCGGCGCTGGATCTTGCCAGTGGCCGTCTTGGGCATATTCTCGGTGAAGTAAATCTGAAGCTATCAGTTAGCACATATCACAAAACATCAAACTAGACAACACTCGCCTTCTTGGGGACCTTGAATTTGGCCAACTTCTCCGACACCCACTTCTTCAAGTCGTCGCCCTTTAGCTCTTGTCCGGGCTTGAGCACGACAGCCACACCGATGTCCTGGCCATACATGTCGTCGGGAATGGCGAAGCTGACAGCCTCGGATACGGCGGGGTGGCGTGTGAGCACATTGTCGAGCTCGATGGGGCTGATCTTCTCGCCGCCCTTGTTGATGAGCTCCTTGATGCGGCCCGTGATAATGATGTAGCCGTCCTCATCCTTCTTGCCCTGGTCGCCCGTGCGGAAAAAGCCACTCTTGGTGTAGGACGAGGCGTTGGCACTCTCGTTGTTGAGGTAGCCCTTGGTGACGTTTTCGCCGCGGATGCAGATCTCGCCCTCCTGACCCTGCGGGAGCTCGTTACCCGCCTCGTCAAGGATGCGCACGTCGACGCCCTGGCCGAGTCCCACAGTGCCGGGCTTGCGCTTGGCGGGGGAAGGGGTTGGAGGTCATCTGGTGGGCGGCCTCGGTCATGGCGTAGGCCTCAAGGACGGGGGCCTTGTACGCCTCCTCGAGCTGTTGGAAGACGGTTGGCGATAGCGGAGAGGAGCAGGAGCGAATGAAGCGGATCTTGGGCAAGGGGTCGGGGGTCGGGTTCTTGAGGAGAATCTGGTGGATGGTGGGTACGGCGGTATACCAGTTGGCCTTGTGGGTGATGAAGTCTCCCCAGAACTCAGTGGCGGAGAACTTGGACGGGACGACCATGGAGCCACCGCAAGCCAGGGGCGCGAGGAGACCACAAAGAAGGCCATGAACGTGGAAAAGGGGCATGACCAGCATGGTGCGGTCCTTGTCCGTCAGCTGATAAGTTTCCTGGATGTTCTCTTGGGGTCTTGTCAGCCATGTGATTCCAACACCGGTTTAAGATTCGGACTTACTCATCGTTCTGGTCAGGTTGCGGTGCGTTAGAGGCACCTAAGCTGTCTCAGTTTATCAAGTTCTTCAAATGCAGTTCGCAAACATGACCTACAACTTTGGGCCTAGAGGTAGTTCCGCTGGTGTGAAGCACCAACGCAACGTCGTCCGCTTCGGCCTTCAACACCTTCTCACTACCTTTGCCCCTGAGCTGACCGAGATCCTTGACATCTAACGCGACCTCTTTCTTGGACTCGTCCCAGTACGTCTCGGCGATGGCAGCATTGAACTTATTGGCGGCCTTTACGGCGGGAGCACCAGCAGCATATGCGCCCTTGGGAACCAAAACAATGGCAGACTTGACGTCCTCAATGTAGAACTCAAACTCGTCTTGCTTGTAGGCCGGGTTCAGCGGGGCCGCAATGCCACGCTGCCATGAGGCGGCCAAGAACGACACGATGAACTCATACGAGTTGACGGTGGCAATGGATACGGGAGAGCCACGGGTGATGCCGATAGCCGCCAGCTTCTGCTGGAAGGCCGAGGTCTCCCTGACCAAGTCGCCGTAGGAGACGGTGAGAGCGTTGGGCTTGGACGGCACGATGACGGCCGTCGAGTTGGCCGGGCCGTTGATGGCGGTCTGGAGAGTCAAAGCCATGTTTTCGCACACTCTAGCAGGTGCCTCACACTATTAGATGGCAGGATGTGGATCGACACGTCTGTGGCTAGAGGGCACTTGAGAAAAGGCGACGACCAGCGACTTCGGAGTAAAGTTGGTTGTGAGATGAGGCGAAGTGAGGTAATGTGGGAACAGATGAACTGATCTAAAGCTGCAGCCAAGGAAAAGGATTCGGGGTTGCAGCAAGCAGTCCTTCAAAGAGCTTATACAGTCGAACCGTTCAACGGTGTAATCAACAGGCAAATGGCACAAGACGACGTTGGAGGACAAGTAAGAAGAAGTTGAGGCACTAACGGTCGATTGATAGGGAAACGATGATGTGCTCGGAACCAGCCCAGTCTGGGACAAGCCGGATTACCCCCGGTCGCCCTTTCAGTCCGAATCAGGTCCACTCGTTCACCCGTATGTAAGTACTCCAGCGCAATGCTCACCCAGATCAGTAGATGGCTCTCCCCGTGGAAACGTGGAATGCGCGGCGGGCTGGGGGCGCTGTGCCGGAACGCGCAAGGGTGGGTTTCCAGTGGGCCAAGTGCCCCAAATGCCCCCCCCCCCCCCCCCCCACAAGGATAACCCAGGCGCTGAAACCCAGGCGCTCTCTGGGCTTCGCCTGATTGACAGAAGAACGGCGGTACAAGCAGAGCGGTGGTGGACTGCAGCGTCTCCTAACTCTACCTAGACCGAGTGGGGCGACGGGTGGGGACCACAGTTCTGCAGCTTCAACTTCGATAGCACCTCGAGGCTGAAAGGACATTGCTGATTTCTTTGCGATATCTCAAGGATTCGCTCCCCATCCTCGTCCGCCGCCAACCACTCCCCAGAAACCCAACGATCAGATTCTTATCTACGACATTAAGCTCACAAGACCACCCCGCCGCCTCGAACCCGACTTCAATGGCAGCGCCGCCCCCTCCACCTCCCCCGGCGCGAGGCGGCCTGTCCCTTTACGCGAACCTCCTCGACACGTCCGCCGACTCTTCGTCGGCCACCATCTCGAGCGCGCCAGTCCGCTACAACCAGGACGGCACCGTCGCCGACACGAAAGATGAGGCAGCCGCGAAGAAGCTCATAGACCCATGTAACCCATTGTCCTCTTGAGCACCTTGTTCTCGCTCGTCTACAGAAAGCTTACCAACTCGCCCCCTGTCCAGCCCTCCGATTTCAGCCCATCCGCAGGCCACAGGCCAAAACAGCAAAGCCGAAGCCATCCTTCCCCAAAACGATACCCGGTGCCAACATCCCAGCAACGGCATCGACGGCGACAACACCGTCGCCCGCCTCCGCGCCCTCGACAGCAGCCTTGCAACAGCCCCCGCCGCCAAAGAGCACCCTCGCCGACTGGGCTGTCACCGAAGAGGACGAGTGGCGGTACACCGCGAACACCGGCGGCGACAAGTCCCACCAGCGCGGCGGCCGTCGGAAGAAGAAGAAGAAGGCACACAACGACCAGCCAGCCGAAACGAATTGGGACGACATCTACGACCCGACCAAGCCCACCAACGTCGAGGAGTACCTCCGTAGCGACGAGCGCATTCGCGAGGTGCAGGAGTGGAAGAGGCTGCTCTACCGCCACCGCAGACGCAGGAGCTCGAGCGATTACAGCGAAGACGGGCCGGCCCGGAAGCCGGCAACGCGTATGCCTCTCCGAGATGTTATGCATGCGTGCTTGCAGACCGTGACTTACACCGTACTAGACCAGTTCGCGCCGCCGCCCGAATACTCCTTCGTCCCTCCGCCCCCGGCCTCCCCACCACCGGCGCCCGCGGCATCGGTCGCGGACGACGCAACCGGAGACGACGCCTACGTCCGCCGTGTACGCCTTTCTGGAGCGGTACCGCCACCCCCGCCGACGCTAGTCCTCCTCCCCCGCCGCCTCCGCCGGACGCGGCAACCATATCGCGCGCCCCTGTTCGCTACACCCCCTCCGCAGAACCTAAAACGGCAGCAGAGGAAGGCTCCGACCGAGACTCCCCTCCTCCGGCCCTGGGCCTCGGCGCCGCCGCTGACGACGAGCCACCGGCCCCGCGCTCCTCCCGCCCAGGACAGGCCGGCTTCGCCCAGCGCCTCATGAGCAAGTACGGCTGGACAAAGGGCTCGGGTCTCGGCGCCGACGAGTCCGGCATCGTCAACCCGCTTCGTGTGCAGGTCGAGAAGCGGAAGAAGAGGTCCGACGCCGAGGGTGGTGGCTGGGCCGAGCCTGCAAATCGCGCCAAGGTCCTTGGCGGGAAGCGCAAGAACGACGGCGAGGGCGGCAAGTTTGGCGGGCCCATGAGCGAGGTCATTGTGTTGCAGCATATGCTGGACAACATGGAGGACTTGCAGGGCGAGATTGCCAACGGCCTGGGGCAGGAGATTGGTGAGGAGTGTGGCGAAAAGGTACGCTTGGCTCCCCTTCCACTTGGCCCCCATCCTAATGCAGCTTGGGGATACGATGACATGGACGCTGACCACCCCCTGCGGACAGTATGGCCGTGTAGAACGCCTGTACATTGACGTTGAGCACCGCCAGGTCTTCATCAGGTTTACGGACCAGGTTTCCGCACTTCGTGTAAGTTGTCTCCTCCGTCGGTTCTCAGTTTGTTGTATATGCCCAAGACTGACTGACGCCACATTGAACAGGCTGTCAACGAACTGGACGGACGAGTGTTCAATGGCAATACTGTCGTGCCCAAGTTCTATGACACAGAAAAGTTCGAGAGGGGGGTCTATCAATAGGGCAGTAGCAGCGTCGAATTTGGTTCTTTGAATCATACACAGGCCTGATTTGTGACGTCAACCACTTTCCCGATGTAGCTCGAGAGCAGTCACAAATTAGCGTTAGGCCAACTATCAATACCAATCTTGTGTTCTTAATGTATTGGCACAGTTCACAGCGACAAAGAATCATAAACACATAAGTAGGAAAAAGGTATACATCATGTATCTTCAATACACACACAGCGCTCTCTATCCTCGTTGCCTGATAAACCCTCCCCCGCTGCCCTTCTAATCTCACACGGTGGCCAGATATCTTCCATCCCATCGTCCGTGCAAAGCCACCCCGTCATCCAAGCTCCGGCCACGCCGCTCAGCCAACCCTGTTCCCAAAATAGTCCAGGCGGGAAGATGTTTTGCGCGACATGAACGGGGCCAAGCAACTCAGAGGCAGCGAAGCGACGCATTGGCCTGTGGTTGTTTTTGATTTGTCACGCCAAAGGGGTGAAAAGTCGACGAGGGTGCGGTACATCTCAACCCATCGTCCAATATTAAATCTAGAGGTCTTCCCATACGTAGGAGATTCCCAGTCTAGGGAATGTGTGGGTTTTGTTTTGCAAGCTGTAGAAACAGCATTGCAGTAAGGAAATTGCACAAACAGTGAAAAGTGTGTGGAGAACGCCACCATTATCCGAGCCAGTATTTGGAGGTGTCAATCTTTTACAGCAGCTGAGCGAAGCCGAAGAGGAGGGCAGCGCCGAGGATAGCGGTGTTGACAGAGACCATGCCGGCAGCACCGTCAGAGCCGCTGCCGTTCTTGGAGCCACCAGCGCTACCGCCGTTTGAGTCACCAGCCTCGTTGGCCTTGGTGTTGTTGGAGCGGCACTTGTAGTCACCCTGGATCTGGCGGCCCTTCATCTTGTTGAAGACATCGCAAGAGGTGTCAATGTCGCCAGTCGACTGGGTGTCGAAAGCACCCTTCACGTCGTCGAGAGCGGGGAGCTCAACCCTGTGAAATCGTTAGACTATTTACTGAAGCTGCCTAATGGAAATACTTACTCGGTGAAGTTGCCGCGGAGCAGGACAGCCCCACCAATCTGCTTAAGCTTGGGGAGACCGTCAACCTTCTCCAGCAGGGTGTTGTTCTGGATGGTGAGACCACCTCCGGTCTTGGTAAGGAGGGGCAGAGACAGGTTGGTGAGCTCAACGTTGTTGATGAAGGAGACATCACCGTCGGTCGTCTCGGTTAAGTTGGGGGCAATGAACTCGGTAAAGGTGTTCTTGTCGAACTTGATGGAGCCGTTGACGACTGCAAGTGAGTCCATCTGGACCTTGGCGGCATCGGCAATGATGATTTCACCGGCCCAGACGAGGTTGGGCAGAGTGATGCCCAGGTCGGGGCCGTTGGAGTTGATCTCGATGGTCTTGGTGGCGTTGGCCAACTGGTTGCTGTAAGAAACCAGCTGGTTGTTGTTGTTGATGCGGAGGGAGTCGACGGAGGCGACGTTCAGGCCGTCCAAGCTCTTGAGGAAGGTGTCGCTGATGAGAATGTCATTAACCTTGGTGACACCGGCGGTACCGAAGACAAGGGAGCCGAGAGCGGGCAGAGTGACCCAGTCGATAGAGCCAACAGTCGCAAGCGAGGTGAACTGCAGGTTGGAGAGGACGGTAAGGCCCTGCATCTTGAATGAACCCTCGATGGAGGCGAGGGTAGAACTGCTGAGGCCAACAAGCTGGGTAACGTTTGTGACAATCAGATCGCCCTTGATGGTCTTGGGGCCGTTGATGTCGATGTTGCCCGTGATGTCCTCAGAGATCTTGACACTGCCGGTAATAGTGCCGCAGGGGATGTTAGTGGCCATGGCGGCATCGGTAATGGTGACGGTAGGCGAAGAGCAAATGTTGTTGCTCTGGGCTGTGAGGCACAGTTCATGATTAGTTTGTTTGTCCATCCAAGCAGAGCTACAAAAGCTGAACTTACCAGACACAACGCCGGCACCGAGGGCCGCGAGGACGGGGATGACCTTGGAGTACATTGTGGTTGATTTGGACACTGTGATTATCTCCAGGTCAGCGGGCAGGTCAAGAAGCAGTTGTTCGAGATCTTGGGCGAAGGCAAGAATGATAGAATACAAGTGTTAATTCGGGTTGGTTCAAAGCAGAGCAAGCGACTCCAGGTTGATAACGCTGAAGTTGTGTTCCAAAAAGGGATGCAATGCTCGAGGGAGAAAAGGCGAGGGAGCGATGGGGTCAATCTTGGGGGTTCTGGAGGATTCGGATACGGGGCCTTGACTTGTCTTGTGGGTTTCTGAGGGAACCCGCAGGCGTCTTTTTCCCTCCCGATTTTCGACGATGGCAAGACAGACAGCGACGCGTGTCGGCGAGAGCTGAGGGCAGAGAAGGCGGGAAGGGATAGGAATTGGGCACGGGGTTCGGGGCAAGAGGGTGTGAATAAGCAGGAGGAGAGGTAGGAGGCGTTCCATGAGGCGGCCAGCAATGGCTGGGGATTTCCTGCCGAGGATTGGCTGCGTCTCTTTTCCTCGCTCCTTCCATTTGTGCTTGGTGTTTTCGTCTCGTTGCTACGTACCTCGATCCGCGTGTATGCTTGTTGTTTCTTCTTGGTTCTTTTCTGTTCTTGGAGGCTGGGAATTCGTTACAGACAGGAGAGTAGGTCGTTTGTGGGTATGGTGATGAACGAAAGACGGGAATAGAATGTCAAGACGAACAGGAAAACGAAGCTGTCACGGAAGAAGAGGGAGAGAAGGATCTGGGGAGAGTAAGAGAGGGATGAGACTTGACTTTGTGTGGTGCGTTGGATGGCGTGGGCCGGCACTAAGAAGGGTAATCGAGGTAGCAGAGGTGACGGGAGGGGGAGTGTGGCTTGAAGGGGAAACACACTTTTGGGCAAGGGGGGGAGGGAGTCTGGAAGAGAAGACGAGAGAGTAGACAGGGGAGGACCCGAGGAGAGGGGGGTCAAGGTAATCATTACATGCTATTCGTGGTGCACATTGCGGGTACGAAGCAACCAAGACAGGGGCCAGGGCCGGCAAGGGTGTGGACAAGACTGGGACCAAGAGACACCAAGAACCGACGGGGTTGAACCTTGGACCTGCTGGCCTGGCTGGGTTGAACTGGGCACCTGGACTCGAGGGAGAGCCGAAAGAGAGTGAGCCAAGGGATCTATAATAGGTAGGTAGGTAGGTAGATGGATGGTGATTGTGTGTTCGGATAGTACCTATGTAGTAGACACACGAGAGCAGAACATCAGTCAATCATCAGCACAATACTGTAGATAGGTAGATAGATAGATGGCCGGATATCCCTGGAGGTGGTGTTTGTTTTTGTGTGTGGCGGAAGTTGAACAGAAGCTAACTTGCACCGCATACCGACTCCGTACCGTCGAAGCAACTCGATGTCCCATACGTAGGTACCTAGGTATTCGGCTCAGTTCGAACGCGCAGAGTTGTATGTACCTGATACTCATTGCCCTATAGGCCACAGCATCGACGGCGTGAGAGTCTCACAAGTCATCCAAAAACTCGGCAAATGATAGGCAAGCAGATGTACGAACGGACACAGGCACTGGCAGCTGCATTAGCACTAGTATGGGCAACTGGCAGACGATGTCTGTGATACATATTTCGTCAGTGTGTGTCAAAGAAATGGGATGTTGGCCATGTGCTGTTCAGCCATGGACAAACACGCCTCACCAACCCCTTTTCCCACGATACATGCATAGTACGTACCGAACCATCTCCCTACTACCTACCCACCTGGTAGGTATCCGCATGTAGGTACTAGTATGCCGCCTCTGGGCCTGTCTCTTTTTTTCTTCTTCCTCCTGCTCCCTTTCCACATAGGACATGGGGAAATCTATATGAAGAAATTGATGCATTGGGACGGAGCAACAGCCTGTAGTAGCATATAATGAGTGGCGATGATGGAATCGCGATAGACACAGCCGCCGGGATCCATTGGGCCAAGAAATGCATGCTCTGCAAATAACCCTGCTTCCACCGGTCTGGCGAGATTTGAACGTCTTGGTTTTTGGCCTAGCTTCACCCATCAGGAACCACTTTGGTGCGGTCCATCCACCCATTTCCATCTTCGCACTAGTACAGGGGCAAGGGGCGAGATTATAAGTGGGTAATGGAAAATGGTGTGTCGTATCCCTAATCCGGGTGTGTTTCTAGCAGGGATACCTAGGCAGGAACACATCACTCGCTCGCTCTCCCACTTACCTACGTATCCGTAGGAGTGTAGGAGAGCACCCCATTGATTACCGCCGCCAGGCCAACAACAGCAACTTGGGTACCTTCCTACGTAGGTAGGTATTCGTAGTGTAGGTAGGTCTGCAAGCAGAGTTGGCATCTCCACTGAATTATTAGGTAGGCGAACACGCAAATTCGCCATCAGACTGAGAACCGCCGATAACTAAGGGGGGGGGGGGCCTTGGTCGGGCAAGTGGTCGGCGATCCAATCCTCTGTGTTAATCAACCAACTTTGCAAGAAAATTCTGTCATAAACTCAATGCACCGGGCCGGCCGGTGCAAACCTTCCAGCTAGCTCTTGTACATTGTACAAATGTTTCTATAATCTTCGACACAACCTACCTAGGTAGGTGCACTGGGTAGCGTACGCGTACCTACCTAGGTATCCGTATATCCGTGCTCCGGATAGATACGAGCAAAAGCAGCAGTCGACGGGCAAAATAAACAACAACAAACTTGCAATCCCCGTTCATTTCAGCTATACGGCAAACCACATACACGTAGTGCACTATGTTGCGGCAGCTCTTCTCCCTGCATAGTGGTTATGGAAGTGGGGAATCTTGGGCATGGGAATGAGAATGGCGGGTGGGTTCTCCAGTTATCCTGCACGCGGCCCTGCCAAGTTCAGACGCGCAAGAAACAGATGGTCAGCCTGAGACCTTTCTCGCTTCTCCCACTTGCCTCTTTGGAAGAGGCTGATAGGGTCGGCACCACTCAATGCTCCAGCCGGGCTACCTTTCTCTTGCAAAAGTGTCACACTTCATCGACTCCCAACCCACAACCAGTCAGTCCGGTCCCCTTCTAGCACCAATCAAGACCGTGTCTCCCGAGTTTTCGAGCCAGGCATCATCTGGCAATCAATCTGCGGTCTGACCTGTTCTTGTTTTTTGTCTGCACCCACGCGCGTGCCGGCGCGGATGCATGTCCATCGACATCCGCAGCAGCCCCGAAAGCTTCTGCTCGAATCATCAAAAGCCAAGCACTCAGGCCAAGCAAGCCCCCCTCCCTCCCTCGTTGATCATATCCATCTCAGAGAATAATCATCAAAAGTTGGTGCTGGAACCGTACCGTTGAGGCCGCTACGCATGCCGGCCGACACAAACACCAGTGTGCTATCCGTCCACAAGACGTTTCGTCTCGACAAGCGATCCGTTGTTTGATTGTGAAAGAAGAGAAGGGGGAAATACATGTTAAAAATCAGTTCTCAACACCACCAAAGATCTCCGCTGTTTGATGACGCAGGTGCTCGGCCATCCGAATGACGATGCGCACAGCCACGGCCTACTGTTCAAAGATTGCTGTCGATGATGGCCAAAAAAGAAGCAAGCTTTCAAAAGACCCAAATTTCGCCTGGCTCTATGGATAGCCAGCTCATTTCTTGGCATGTGCTCTGCGCTGCCTTGGTCTGTCATCATGATTGCAACCCGCTGAAAGAAGAAGCTGTCTGTGCGAATAGCGCGACGCGTCGTCCGGGCACTCATCCAGTACCTACTCCGTACAGGTAGGTAGGTACATATTTGATACCGTCGAAAGATTCATGTGGGATGGGCCCGTCCATCTGCTGCATCCTGTCTGCACTTCGGCACGTATCGGCCCTGTCAGTTCAATCTCATCTGCAGTGTTGCTGCAGCCGTGCGGTAATAGGTATCCGTACTTTTTACTAGTGTGGTCTGGTCCATAGATGGGACGGCGTACGAAGTAAATATCCGGGGCCAGCGACAGCAATATCTGGATACGACGGCAGTCCACCGTCATCATCGCTACAGTCTACATAGCACACTACCTGTACGGAGGATACATATCCCAAATGATTTGACGACACACAGTCGCTAACCCCTTGTTGCACTGACGCTAAACCCCCACCATGGACAAGCCATCACATACATTTCAGCAAGGCCAGTCCAGCCTGTGGGAGGCGGAGGCGTCTCTTCGCCGCCCGGTCTATCCGCAGCATCCTGCGGCTTTTGCAGCAGCCCACGACAGCATCCTCGGTTCTGAATGGCCGGGACTGAGACTTCCTCCGGGCCTAGGTCTGCCGCGGCACATACCGTGCCGAGACAACGGGTTGACCACTGAGACTTGACTCAATGGCATTCTTCCTTTGCCATTTTCGCTCCAGCCATCTCTGCCTGGCTCGTCCATCCGAAATTCGCCTTCTTGCACGTCCAATGCCAACGCATCACTTTTCGGCTGATGATGTCCGCACAAGATAAGGATCGGAATGAGAAAGGAAAACAGCAAGCTAAAAACACACGACCGCTGCAAGATTGCGCCGCTGCAACTGCTACACATCATATTACTACATGCCAGTCTTCATGTTCGATACCCATCTATCGTAGCCTTTGCATCATGATGCTGGGAAGGGGCGCGCTCACCTGTCCGTATCACGTTAGCGGCACACCCAAGCCCCTGGCTTATCCTAGCTTAGCCAATCTTGCAGACCTGCAGGGGCGTCCGGGATTGCCAGGCATTTCGGTCGTTCTGCCCAGCTTCCCTGTTGGCGGCCGTTCCTCGCCCCCTTCAACGGTCCCGAACGGCGTCGGCCAAACAGAAGTTCCCATGGCGACCGGTCTATCGTGACTGGTCAACTGTGTTGCCAGAATCTAGACACTGAGCGACTTGGTCTCGGACGGCGGCGGCGCGGCAGCTCGTAGGACTGGCCATACACATGAAGAAACAGGCGTTGCTGCCCTGCTGCCCTGCTGCCCGTGACGCAAATACATACCTCGGGCGTTTCCCTGCTATTCTGACCCACGAAGTACAGCGGTGACGACCAGCTTCATCCTGCGACAAGACTTCAAACGTCAACCCCCTTGGCTGACGCACATTCAATTCAGCACCCCATAAGGCACAATGTTCCAAACGCGGCGCCGGCGTGATTGGAGGCTTCCATTGGTACCGCTTCCGCCCCTTGAGACAGCCAGCGAAGGTCTACATAGTATACTACGTACGCTGCCACACTCTTGTGTCTGTGTATCGCCAGAGAACTACCGTTACCATATGTTTGCGGCACTCGTGTCTGTGCGTTTTTTAACCCGCAACGCCTCAGGTCTCTAGGACAGGAGAGGGTATCCTTCCTATCACTCTATAGCCGATTATGATGCTGGCCGACTGACTTGGACACGCCTTGTTACCCTGCAGTGTGAGTCCGATTGTGAGTAAAGGCCGGCAAAGTTGAAAAGCTTATTTGCGTCAAGGGAGAACTTCGGGCCCGGGCGTGAACTGCTCTCGGTACTGCTGCGGGGGAATGGCCGAGTCATCACCTGGCGCTCAACTCTGCCCGAAAGACGAAGAGATGACGACTCCCTTTCTACCCTGGCTGTGCTGGGTAAGCCTGTGACCTTCTTCCGGGCCCTCTAAATAAGGGCAGGAGACGAATATGGTCTCGTATTATTGGGACTCGTATTCTCTAGAAACCCCACATGGCGTATTGGCCTACTCAGTATGCAATTTCGCGATATTTGCGAAATTGGTACTTGGGACTCCGGATCCCTGGGAGGGTGTTGGTTGTAGAGGGGGCAAGGTTAGTGAGGACAAAGTTTAATGAGCCCGCTGAGTGCTTATTCCAGCGTGCTTATATCAGTTTCCTCAACCCTCCACATATACCACATGAAGACGCTGCGATAGGGCGCGAATTTGCTCGCCATCTCGGTCATGTCCTTCTCGGACATATACTTCCATTTACCTCCTCCTTTCGCCTTGAGCTTGGCCACATCCCGTCCGACAAAGGCCGCCATGCCTCTCTGCACGCCGAGGTCTCCCAGCGAGAACACGTCCATCCTCTTCAGCCCGAAACAGGCAAACATCTCGACCGACCAAAGACCCAAGCCCCTCACGGCGATGAGCTTCTCGCGCACCTCTTCGTAAGGAGCCTCCGCCAGCATCTGAGCGCTCAACTCGCCGCTCGCGAACTTATCGGCCAGGCCCTTGATGTACTCGGCCTTGCGTTGCGACAGACCGGCAGTGCGGAGACGCTCGATGGGAGCGGCGGCCACCTCGGACGGGTGAGGGAACGTTTTGGACCCACTCTCCCCCTCTGCGAAGAGGGCGACAAACTTGTTCTTGATGGATCTCGCGGCGGCGCCGGAGACCTGCTGGGAGATGATACTGCTGCAGAGGCTCTCGAAGGGATCAACCTTTTCGGCAAGCCCCTCGGGCGAGAATACGCGGCAGTGATTCTTTTCGATGAGGGACTTCATGCGTGGGTCCACCTTTATGAGATGGCAGCACGCTTCCTCGAGGATGTTGGCAGTCGTCGTGCGTTTTCCAGATCCCGCGGATGGCTTAGACGGCGACACGTCCTCGGAGGGATGGGAGGTGATGACACGAGAGGTCTCGGGCGAAATGACGGGGGCGTTGGTCAGCCTCGGATCGGCGAGGCGGTTGACGGCCTTGGTCTTGGGCTTCTCCGTGCGCTTCGCCCGTTCGGCGATGATGCTGACAGCGCTCGGAGTAGGCGTGACTGGCGGAGGGATCGGGGTGACTGGCGTAACCTTTGGGCCCCGTTTTCTCGGCGGCGTAGCAGGGCCCGAAGACGGCACCGGGTCGGCGAGCGCAGGTCCCGTCGGAGACTTTCTCTTCCGGCTCTTTGTAACTGGTGCGATCGGGGGAGGTGCGATGCTGGTGCGGGCTTGAGCATCCAGACGCGCTGAGCGCCGGGTGGCCATTCTTGCCGCCGTGTTCGTCAATGACGATGCCGATGACCGAGAGTAGGTTTGTGAAAGTTTAAGAGAGTGCCCCGGGGAGGATGTGAACAGTGTAATCCAACGTGCAGAGAAGGGAATTGGCCGACGGCGGCGAACCAACTGCAACCTCATTCGGATGGGATGCCGGCGATTCACCTGACTCGATAATTGAGCCAGTCTTGGATGTTAGAGGCCAGTTCGCCGTGCTTGATGCGGCAACTTGCAAGAAACCACAGCTCTCGCTACGAGGACATGTCACAGTGGTTCGTTCACAGTCAATCTAAGCGTAGGTAGGTAGCGGGATTCAGCCGCCACTCAGGCCGCGTGGCGCCCATGCTTTGTCATCTGAAGTCTACTACGGTGTGATGGGTATATTTAACCTGATAGGCTGGTATCTACCCACAGGCAGGGACTAGGGAGAGATAGCTTACAGGGGCTAAGAATAAATGACATAAGCATACGCACGTGATTCTTTGGTAGCTAAGCAAAGATGACATAAGCCGGAATTGATGAATTTTGTGGGAAAGTATCACGGATAACTCTTTGGTTGGCTGGTTAAGGGCGTGTGGGTTGCCCCACCAGTACCTGACAATGGGGTTAAACTTTGGCCTGATACCGTAGTACAGCCAAGGGGTTGTCAGTTTGGTTGAGGAGGCTTATTAAGCAGGCATCTCATCCGATGGCCAACCTGTCATTTCCTAGCGTGAGATGGATGGTGATAGAGACAGCTCGGGCGTGCCCTTTGCGTCACTGGAGCGCTGAGCTGGTTGATGCCTGTCCGAAGTTTAGCAGAGCAGCTAGGTAGCTGTACGTCCACACGTCCCTCGTCCCCAGATATCAGATTGTCTCTGCAGCATCAGCCCTGGCGAATCATTTGGCGGATGCCCGGCGTAGCATCCCTCTTGCATGAGAAGCGAGGAATAAACAAAAGACAAGTCGGGCTAATCGCAGGTATTCATATTGGACCTCCTCCCCATCTGTTGGCACATGTACATCGTATTCTCACGTGCCGAAAGTCGTGTGCACTGAGACCCATAATGGCTTCTGACGCTGACGGAGCCGAGACCCGGGAATATCTCCTCATTTCTGGCCCCCTCCCCCCCCCTCGGGCCTCCCACATCCCCAGCGGTACAACCGTTGCGTGCATGATGGAAAAGTGTGGGATATTGTGGGTTGTGATGATGGGTTCTTGTTCATAATCCTTGAGCCCCCCTTCCCTCTCCATCTTTTAGATTCTCTTGTCAAGACACACTCCGCAGCCGTCGTGTGTCTAAGATTGTGCCTAGGGAAGCAGCTAGCTGGAATGAATTAGGCCATTGTTGCATTAAAGGGACAGATGCCTTCTTCCTCTGCACCACGAGCTCGGGTCTTGTCTAATTGGTTTTTTTTTTTTCAACCGTGTATTCGTGTCAAGGTGTGCCTTGCCCTACATAGAAACCGTTCATCCGTGTGCCAATTAAAGATGCAGGCATCGGCAACGGCAACGGCTCCAGCCCAGCCAATCGTCCAGGCCAGCATCGGGGAGTGGCTACCTACGACGGTATCTGGTGCTGTGACATCGGATATTGGGCTCAGTAAGGGTGGGGCAGCGTGCCATCAGCGACCATCCATCAATGAACAAAGAACACAAGGATACGAAGCCTTTGCAAACACAATCAGCTGCCGTGAAGATTCAAGGACTTGGCAGGCAGATGGCACAGCTGCCGGTTATTGTCCTACCTACCTGCCCACATAGACACAGACAGGTCGGTACACCATTGCTGGACCGAGAACAACCGGCTGCGAGGGTTTTTAATGGGGAAATGGGGGATGAGATTTGGCAGTCGAGTCCACCCTGATGCTCCAGATATTAGAGCGAGATGGCGATTTCTGGGCTGCTTAATGCGTCGGCAGGCCTCGACCGGCCCCCTGGAAGCCACTGGGGTAGGCCCTGCCACTGGCCACTTCTCCTGCTTCCCCGTGAGATAACCACAACTTGGTGGGCGGTTGGGTCTCTGGGCTGATTTCCATTTGCTGGTCATTGCGTTCTGACCTTGATGCTTCGGAGTTGGTAGGCAATGAAGGCAGATGCCATCGCTCCTTGACGATGAAGACGAATAGGGGTGCATACCCCCTGGATGGTCAGATGACAGCCATATATTCGTACGTGAGTACAGGGACGTTCTGATGGACGAGCGAAAATGCCATGTAGTCGGATACCAGGAGAGGAAACGGGATGAGAAGAGAATATCTTAAGAAAAGAGGACAGGTACGTGCCGTTAAGCTGCGGCACGGTCTTTTTTTCTCCTGAGTCCAGAAGCGCTTGGCGGTTACGGCAATCTCGCGTGCTGACAAGAGGGTTGGTACAAGAGGGTACTTTGCTAACGTGGTTAAACTTTTTGACGCAATGCCATTGGCTCACTGATCTTATCCTGCCGCCATCGAGATGCGGGTTGGAGCTTCTTTCGTGTCCGTTCCAGGGTTCCCCCAAAGTTCCTCGCGGTTCCGCAGCCCTGATTAAGTTGCGAACTTGCGATGCTTCTGTACTTCGTACCCTGGCCAGACTGCCCGACTACAGAAAGGCTGCGTGTACAGGTATTGACGGATCCGTGCTTTGTGGTAGCTATACCTACATAGGTAGATAAGTATTAGGTAGGCAAGGAGGAATCTGCAATGGCCGTGTGGTGCTGCTCTGACCTGCCTGTGTGACTGTGTGAGTGTGTCTGCTACGTGTAGGTAATCCGCCTGCGTCTCCCACGTACTTGCATGTACCTTACCTCCTTCCACCAACCACGCCTGCTTGCCTCGACCTGCCTTAGCCTATCCCATCCAAGCCTCTCTGTCTCTCCCATAAGCCTACCTCCTTCCCGGTCGACCCTTTTTTTTTTTCCAGGGCGTGGCTCCTTTCAATCAATCCTTCCATCCCCTTCCTGCCTGGGCTTACCCAAACGTCTCTCGTTCGTTCTTGTTCTTGTCTTTGACAAAATCCTGGCCGAAACCATCGCCCTCATCAAAGGCACAACGAGGCTGAAAGACAACCGGAACCCCGTTGCCCCAGGCCCTCACAGCCGCATCGCATCGCATCGCATCCTACACAGCACACCCGCAAGAACCGTGGAACCACTGACGTCCCGCCTACCTACCTACCTTTTTGGCACCTTGATCCTTATCAGCTCAATCGGGACACTTGATCTTCGTCAGCCTTGGCCCACCAACCCCCTTCTGAGGAGACTGTGCTGGCAAGACTGTCATCTATCCGACGACACGAAACCCCCCAATCAATCACCTCCTCCCCACCCCCCAACTACAACTTGTCCAAGCCGGACTTGCTCGAGGAAGTCTTGTGCTACCTGACATTTCTCCCACGCCAGCTGTTGCCTCTACCTGGCTGCCGTCCTCCCAGCGAAATACTCCCGCGATCTCGCACGCGACAAAGCGACGACACCGACAACAGTTTGGAAGACGCCGTCTCGTCTGCGACACTGCCGGCTAGGAAGCTCGAGTTGTGCCGGGATACACAAGACACATTACCTCTTCTTTGTAAAGACGTGTCCAAGGGTGGTATCCCAGACCACCCGATCCATTCCCACAGGAGCCATGCTTCTCCCCAAAGGCGGAATCAACTGGAAGTCTGCCCAGTCCAGACTACCTCCTACCAGGGCGATATGGGCTTTCCTGACCAAGACGCGCTTTCTCTTTCTTGTCGCCCTTACCGGCTTCGTTCTGCTACTATGGCGTGGTATTCGCTCCTCAGCCTCCGAGATGCAAAGGTACGTTGTCGGCAGCCCTGGCAACCCCCGCTCCTCAGGGGGCGCGATGTATTTTCCACATGGCGATGCGCTCGCGAGCATTGTGGACAAAACACCTTGCTAACATGTAACGCCGCACAGCTTCTACTGCTGGGGCCCCGCGAAGCCCCCGATGGAGATGTCGCTCAATGAACAAGCTTCGTGGGCTGCCCACCTCCAGACCCCCGTCATCTTCAACCACCACGAACCCCTGGAAATCAATCACACCTCGATCCAGCACGTCAACCTCAACCCCATCAAGTCGACGCGCAAGGCTGTCACCAACGAGGAGCGCGTCCTAATTCTCACTCCCCTCAAGGATGCCGCCCCTTACCTGTCCAAATACTTCGAATTGATCGCCGAGCTGACCTACCCTCACCACTTGATTGATCTTGCCTTCCTCGTTGGCGACTCCAAAGATGATACCCTTGCCGTTCTCGCCTCTGAGCTGGATCGCATCCAGGGTCGTCCCGACAAGGTCCCTTTCAACAGCGCCATGGTTGTTGAGAAGGACTTCGGCTTTGAGCTCAGTCAAAGTGTTGAAGAGCGCCATTCCTTCAAGGCCCAGGGCCCCCGACGAAAGGCTATGGGCCGCGCTCGCAACTATCTCCTCTCTGCTGCCTTGAAGCCCGAGCACTCCTGGATTTACTGGCGCGATGTCGACATCGTGGACAGCCCCAAGAAGATCATCGAGGACTTTGTTGCTCACGATACCGATGTCCTTGTGCCCAGTGAGTCGACATGCCGCGCACCGGAACGACGCAATGTGCTAACGGTTTGACAGACATTTGGTTCCACCGCTACCGCGATGGTCGCGATATCGAGGGCCGCTTCGATTACAACTCCTGGGTTGAGTCCGACAAGGGCCGCAGGCTTGCGGCGAGCTTGGATAAGGATGTTGTTCTCGCTGAAGGTAGGACAAACGGTCACTAACCTCGCAATTCATGCTTACGAGGAACTAGGCTACAAAGAGTACGACACCGGTCGCAGATACATGGCCAAGGAGGGTGACTGGCGCAATAACAAAGACGAGGAGCTTGAACTTGATGGTATTGGCGGCGTCAACATCCTCGTCAAAGGTGACGTCCACCGATCAGGTTGGTATTCCCTGGGCAGTTTTTTTTTGTTTTGCATTTGCATTTGCACTCTCTTACTGACAACATCAGGGATCAACTTCCCGTGCTACGCCTTCGAGAACCAGGCGGAGACAGAAGGCTTCGCCAAGATGGCCAAGCGTGCCGGTTACCGCGTCGTTGGTCTGCCCAACTACGTTGTTTGGCACATCGACACTGAGGAGAAGCCTGGAAACGCATGATCCTTTGCGACTGCGCTTTTGGCCTTTTCTTTCGATTGTACGACCGTTCTTCTCCGATGCATCCGCGGAATGCGGCTGACGGAACACAGCACTGTATGACCACGTAACGATACACACACACGAGGTACTTGGGAGCGTTTCACGACGACGAGAAGCATTTCCGGATGCTAGTCTAAAGGTTTCTTGGGCTACGGGTGATCGATCGGCAAGAGGCTTAAATCAAAGTCTTGGTTGCCTATGTTGGCTGCCCTGATACTCAACAAGTTCGGCTTTCCGCTCCCTATATATTCAACGGAATCCCAACAGCCTTTTCATTGGCTCGCCCTTGTCCATTTGAGGCGGTTGGCCAGGAAACACCAAATCAACAGAACCATGAGGGATGCTCTTTTTGTCAGAACAGGCGTTTCATATCAGATGGAAGTATGTCTCGCTGTAATAATAGACTTGGTTATATCACCTGTTAACATAGGAGGGAGAAACGGATCGCCCGCTGTGGGAAGGGAAGCCCCCTTGCCCGGCCTTGGACTTTTGGGGCGGTGATGGTGGTAGGCAGCACTGCACCGAGAGGAGTCTTGCTTGGTGAAGTTATCTCATGGCGTCTGAGTGTGATATCTAGGGTATGAGGAAACTCGGGAGTTCCAAGAGGCGTAATTTACACATTTTGATTTGTCCCCGATTCTCGGACCTCTTCCTCGTGTGGTTTTTGCTGTTTTTAAAGCATACTAGACAATAGACATACATGGGTTCCTTGTGGACATCGAACTTGTCTTGGTCAATATTCCGGCCGAAGGCGATGGGAATGGGACCAAATGACACCAGCTTTAAGGTGTCGTCGTCGTGGTTCGGTGGCGAGTAGGCTGTGGACTTGTGGTATGAACGAAGAGTAGGGGATCGCTCTAGTCTTTCTCTGGGTCGAGGGGCAGTGATGCCAAGAACTTTGGGCCAGCACCCTTATGCTAGCATTGTCATTGGGTTCTGGGAGATGGGGGGTATATGAATACCTGACGTGCTCATGAATACACCGTCGCCATAAACTTAGCGATACCGCCGACTGTGAAAGCCGGAAAACACTGGAGTTTCTGTTTCGTTCTCTTGGCACAGTCATTAAGGAGACCCGAGTCCCATCTGACAGTCTAGGTGCTTGTTATACAACCCTTGCTCTGAATCGTATGGTGTGATACACATGTTTGAGAACCCAATTCATTCAAATACGGATCTGAGAGTGATGGCCGTGACGGAGGACATCGTACTGACATATTGGAGTTTGCCGGTTGTGTTCTAGACTTGTGACGCGACAGGCGCACTAGTACCACTATGACGAGGGTAACGCTGGAGCATTACCTTTGACGGTGGTTACATGCTGGCGGCATCATCTTCAGGGGAAATCACGAGACTGCTACCCTTGTGATGTTCTTGAGTCAGATCACGAGCATATATATATATCTCCATCATAGGGCTCGAGTTTTGGGGTCCATTCAATATGTAGGTTGGTTTTAGCATCAGAGATATGGGCCTCAACGTACCGACAGGCGGTGCAATGGGATATTAAAGCAACTGTTTCAGTTCTTATCTAGCGAATGGTATAACAATTTCCTCTCGGCCGATTCCTCTAGAGAGAACCCCTCGCGGGGTCTGAGTTGTTGTTCCCAGCACTTGCCACCGGTCGAAGACAAACACGCATCCATGAGGCCATTGTGGCATACACTCACAGACTTGCAATGGAACGCGAAGAAGAGGAGACAAGTTGCTGTCGTATACAGGGATCACGAGCCCCTTGTTACAAAAAGGCGCCCGCGTTGCTCGAGCATCGAAATTCAAAGGTCATTCGTCAATTCCGTGGCCATGTTGTGCAGGCCGCGGTGTACAGCTGTAACTCTTTTCTGGATAAAACAGGCCCGGATTGTCTCTTTTACGCTCTGTACCTGTAGTGAGGTAGAACCAGCGGCCGGGTCGCCAAGTTTTATCCTAGACCGACATACTCAGACATTGGCCTGAGATCACGACACACAGGCCGCGCTTCTGGTATGAGGTCTGATTCTACAACCCAGCAACCGTGATAAAAGCCAAGCTACCTAGTGTGGTTCGTTTAGTACACTGGGGATACGTCACTTGTAGACGGTGGTCGACTATAGGCAAAGAGAGGTTATCTGACGCCGACTGCGGCATCAAGAAACCAAGAGAAACAAGAGCTATTCCGCAAAGCTTATACATGGACCCAAGTGGGTTGTTGGCATTCCTGGTTGAAACCAAGATATATAGAGATATATATGCTATGGTATTTTGCTGCTTCTAGCTCATGCATGGAACATTGAGATGAAAAGCACCTCTGCAGTGAGCGGAACATGAGCCTGACGAGATGTAGTAGTAGCCTTGCCCGACTTGCGACATTCATGTCTTTTTTGGGGAACGGTCGGAGACTTGTGAGCATTGAAATTGCATAGACAGAACGTTGAATAAAAATGAGAATACAGTTCGTCCCTTGGGTGTCGGTTAGACACTGTTGCCAATTGTGTGACGGCGCAAATCATCACAACAAGTTGATGCTGGCGTTTGGACTTGATCAAGTTGGACAATGTGGCAGTGGTCAGGTTCCAAATACCATCGGTAGTCGCCATTAATGAGTAGTCGTTACTCATGATGTTGATTAGAGCGTGGTGGGTCTTGGGGTTTGGACCAGTCACATGGCGCATAATGTCAGCTAGCTTCTGCGAGCCGGGTGGGTGAGGGCCTCGAGACTGTAGATACCCCAAGGCAACAAGAAGAAAAAAAAGAGAGTCGTCAATTGGTGCAATTCGGGCGCTGCGAAACCTATATCTGTAGCAGGGAGTTCCAATTGATAGACAAGAACCCCCGAGGTCTATACATAAGGTACACGAACCGCCTGGTCCTGGTTCTACCCCCTGGTCTAAATTCCTTTCGCGCGCTCCGGCCAGGCGGTTCCCTTCGTCCTAATACTTTACAGCATCGTGCGCGCGGCGCCGCTCCTCCATAGCAAACGTGTATCCCCCGCCAGAGAGCGTTCGTTTAGTGGTGCTTCTTCTGGACCTCCATCGTCTCGAAGGCCAGCCTCTCGGCCTCCTCAGCCTGGATCTGCTGGATGAGGGGTCCGAGGTAGGGGTAGTCCTAAACATTGAGGCGTCAGTCCTCTGTCCGGAGTCGTCTCGTGCGGGTTGATCGGGGAAATGCGCACCTCCTCTGGCTTGGTCCACTCCTCCTTGGGCAGGAGCTTGTGCTGGACGGAAAGCTGGACAGCGCGGCGGAGGCGGAAGACGCGGTCGTAGGATTCCTTGGGAGAGAGGCGCTTCAGGGCCTTCTGGACAATATCGGTCTCCTCCTCGATAAGGTCGTCGAATCTGCATGCGGGAAGAAACGGCGACAATCAGTCATCGCTGTCCTGATCGGTGGCCGATGGTTGTAGTGGGCTTCGTCGAATTGCTTACCTCAAGCCGAGCTTGCGGTGGCCGGCGGCGTTGGCGTACCAGTTGGAGAAGGGAACGAAGATGCTCTTCAGGAAGGGGCGGGCGAGGATGCCATCGGCGAGCTTCTTCGAAATGAGCGAGGTCATTGTGGCGGCTGGTGGGTGGACGGGGGAGAGGAGAGGTTTCGATATAATGCCTCCGAGTACGGTTTTGCGGATCGCCTGAGGTTGGGACTAACCAAGGTCTCTAGGAAAATCGTGGAGCATGCCGCAAAGATCCGGAATGACGGGTCATGTGACCTTCCTCTTGATCCCGACACCAGCCACATGTGGCATGCGTCTCTTTGTGGCTGGCGTAACCAACACGCAGCTTGCAATATCCGTACATATATAAATAAGAAAGCTAGCACTTTAGACCGTACATTACCACCACTCACCCATAGGCAGACTAAATGCCCCAAAGGTTTGAAAAGACCATCACAAGGGAAGGCAAAATGACATAATCTCAATAGATGTGTTAGAATCATTTTAGACAACTTATTTCTATAGTGATATTTCGTTTTTTTTATGCTCTGTTTATGGGGGTTACATAGGGGGGGCATTGGGTGCTTTTTTGTGTAAGCCGCGTGCCAGGTAGTAGAGGTAGGTATCCAGGGCACTAGCCACATACCATCACCAGATTCCGTAATTGGGGATGGGGTGCACCGACCCACGGTCCTTGCCCGTGATGGCACCACCGTGGACCCTGTTGCTGGCGGTTTTGGGAAATGGGATTTATTTGTGGTGCTGGCAAAAGCCGCAAACCGGCGGAGGCGGAGGTGGAGCCTCTTTCTGTAACATGAATGCTTGAAAGGATACGATACCTATTACCTTTGTACCCAAGTAGGTAATAGGTACATTGAGGGCACAGTGTGGGGTTACGAAAATTCAATGACACATTTGTCGTTTTGTTCCATGCAGCCAGACAAACTTATCATTTTCAATCATCACCCATCACCTTTTGTTGCACCCACTCATCCACCATGGCAGACAGCGCTCAATCTTCCCAGGACCAGTTGCGGGAGCTCCAACTGGAGGTCGAGCGTCTTCGGGCCCAGGGAAACCAGTATGATGGCTACCAGACGTCCCTGACCACCAGATACTGCAGCAAGGAGATGTCGCAGCTGTGGAGCCAGCGGTCGCGACACTCGACCTGGAGGAAGCTCTGGCTGGCGCTTGCAGAAAGCGAGAAAGCCCTCGGAATCGATGTCATTAGCGACAAGGCACTGGAAGAGATGAGGGCACATCTCGAGGTGACGGACGAGGATTTTGAGGTCGCCCGCATTGAAGAGAAACGACGCAGACATGTATGTTACAATCGACCAAGGCTTTGCGTATGAGATGGTGCCACTGACAGTGATATCAAGGATGTTATGGCTGTATGTTAGCTTCCTGGTCTGTCTTGGATTTCTACCTGGCTAAACCCGAAGCAGCATGTCCATGCATTCGGCGCCGTTGCTCCGTCTGCCGCTGGAGTCATTCACACCGGCTCGACGAGCTGCTTTGTGACCGACAACGCCGAGCTTATCCTTATGCGAGATGGACTTGATCTTCTCCTGAACAAGCTTGCCAAGGTTATTTCCAACCTGGCTCGCTTTGCTCTGGAATGGAAGAAGGAGCCCACGCTAGCGTACACCCACCTGCAGGCCGCTCAGCTGATCACTGTAGGCAAACGTGCGGCTCAGTGGGCGCAGGACCTCATGTTCGATCTTGAGAGTCTGGAGCAGGTCCGGAACCAGCTCAAGTTCCGAGGTGCCCAAGGCACAACTGGAACCCAAGCTTCCTTCCTGGAACTTTTCCAGGGAGACTCCTCCAAGTGCGATAAGCTGAATGATATGCTCTGCGAGAAGTTTGGATTCCCAGGCTGCTATGTGAGTTGGATGCCTCGATGTTTGGGGGCCGCCGGTTGCTGATTGCAGAATCCTTGAATAGGCCGTTTCTACGCAGACATAGTATGACTCATCCGCCTTGTTTCAACCCTGCTGCGATAGTTTTACGACAAGACTCGGCTAACTGTGATTAGCACGCGCAAGGTTGACTTGATCGTCGCCAATGCTGTCGCGGGCCTGGGGGCCTCTGCACAAAAGATTGCTGGCGACATCAGGCACTTGGCGCACTGGAAGGAGATCGAGGAACCTTTTGAGAAGTCTCAAATCGGTTCATCAGCAATGGTTTTTGGTCCCACATTCATTTATTAATTTGCAAAATTGGCTGACTGATCTCCAGGCCTACAAAAGAAACCCCGTATTCATCCCAATCTGTGCCGTTATACTGATCTATACACTGACCTCTTTCGTAGATGCGATCTGAGAGAGTTTACAGTCTGGCCCGCGAGTTGATGTCCAAGCCCATCAACTTTGCAAACACTCTGTCAGACCAGTGGGCGGAAAGAACGTTGGATGACTCCGCCATCCGAAGTAAGTTGCCCACCCCCACCCACCCACCCTTTCCTGTTTTTCACTGCAGGAATGTAGTGTCGTGCTTGGTTTGGGCTTCTTCCCAGCGTGATGGAAATGCTACATTGTCGGCAATGGCTAACTGGAAGAAAGGAATCGACATCCCGGAAACGTTCCTTCTCGCTGAAGCAGTTCTCATTGGACTCGACAACGTGACGGATGGATTGGTGGTCTACCCCAAGAGAATCCAGAGCCGAGTTCAGGAGGAGCTTCCCTTCATGATCACGGAGAGCGTAGGTCATCCAAGCTATGGCGTCAAAAGAGAAGGCATGGTTTTCTCACACGCTCACAGATCATCATGAAAATGGTTGCTCTCGGGGCATCGAGGCAAGAGTAAGCTATTGTTTAGAAACCGTTGAAATACTTGTGCTGACAATTTCAAGCACGCACGAGGAGATCCGCGTTCTCTCCCACGAGGCTGGCGCCGTTGTGAAGGTCGAGGTACGGAAAACTTTTCTCCATGTTGTCGTGACCTCTTTCTGACCATGATCGTAGGGCAAGCCAAATGACCTTGTCTCCCGTATCCGCAACAACGAGTTTTTCAAGCCGATCTGGGGCGAGCTAGACAACATGCTCAATGCCGAACTGTAAGTGCCTCCACTGCCTACATCACCCCCGAGTGCACGTAACTTATTCTGTTTTTAGCTACACCGGCCGCAGTGCCGAGATTGTCGAAAGGTATTGTGGTGCTGGAGGTGATGTTGAAAAGAAGTTGGCGCCTTATATGGAGCACATCAAGGGAGCCAGCACTGCGCAGCTCAACGTTTAGACAGATGATGATCCGCCGGGAATTATCAGACAGGTACAACACTAGCTGCAGGGGGTGTTGTCCTAACTTGAATATTTGCGCCGCCGTCTTAGTCTCGTCCCAAGTGTATGTGACATGTTCGTGTTGACTTGACTTGCACTTAAAAACTCGCCCACTTTGACCACCTACTAGTATGTTACAGGCAGATGCCACTCCATTGAGCAAGATCCTATCTGGCTTGATACTCAGCACCATTTTCTTCACCTGCCGTCCGTTGTTTGGCCTGTTATTGGTCTTATAGCCCTGCGTCATCTCTCAACCGGCCAGGGCTGCAAACAAGTATTGGCACGCTCGGCCGTCTGAGGAGAGCAGCTTACGCTGGTATCAGCACTACCTACTAATAGGTACCCTAGAGCACCCTACCCCCACAGCGTCATCGCGCAGGTCCCTTCAGCGGCCATCGCACCTACTTCGGCGCCTCTCCTCCAGCCCAGGGGGGAGGGGGGGCTTCAAAGGTAGGTACCCAAGTACCAAGGTACTTTACAAGGCGGTCACTCTTAAGGTTGCACAGGTACACAGTCAACCATAAACAGTTAGAAAAGCACGCTCCAGCTAGGTACTCCTACCTTCCTTCCTCCCAGCCCATTGGATTGCTCCTCCTGCCTCCACCCGAAGGATAAGGATACCCTGGGACGTGGGCACTCGTACAGTACCAAACGAGACAGCCGACAGCTCACATCATTTTGCTCTCGTGCGCCGTCCCGCTCCACCTCGGCGCTTTTTCGCAATATCTCATCCAACTCCCCCGAGTGCGCTTCCACCTAGTTTACCACATTGAGCACTACCACCACTTCTTTCTTCTTTCCCTTCTCTGCTGCCCACCTTCACCTCGCCCCTCACTTCCCAACCCCGTATGCTCGGGAGCGCCTTGCCCACCAACTCCGTCCTCGACTCCCCGCGCTAGACATCCTGTTCCCCGCAAGGCCAATGGGCTGCGATAACCGCTAGTCGCTCAGTGTCACGGCGGCGTGGGAGCGTTCCCCGCATACCGGGACACTTGGGAAGGTCCAGCATCCATCTACCCGATCGAGAGCTACACAACAGACGCCTACCGAGAGAAACCCAACTCGACGACGCAGCACGAATCTGAACCATATCCAACACCCGCTCCGAGCCGATACGCCCTCCGCAAGTTCCACATACTGCTTTACGCACTGCTCCACGAGAACCCGCTTCACTTCCGGATCTACCACCGACCCGCCCAACATCCGCCATCTGGACCCCGACAGAGCTCAACGGTGTGAGGAGGGGATGTCTCACGACGAGCACCACGACGCTCAGCGAGGCGTACCGCACTCCCAAGAAGAGGAATATGGGCCGTATCCGACCTCGACATACCCCAACTACAGCAGCTCAAGAGCTTTTCCGGCCCCGGCCCCGGCCCGTGCAGCGCTGGCTAGCATAGAGAAAGCCGCTGCTGCGATGCCCGCGACCGAGACCATCACTGCCTTTGAGAGGTGGGCCGCCGGCGCCTCCGATGCCCAGTTCAACGCGCTTTCCGGTGCCGTAGGAGGCTTCACTTCGGGCGTGGTTACGTGCCCGCTCGATGTCATCAAGACCAAGTTGCAGGCACAAGGCGGTTTCAATCCTATCGAGAAGGGAAGACATGTCGGACACCCAAAACTCTACAATGGCCTGCTGGGCACCGCCCGTGTAATATGGCGAGAAGAAGGCATACGCGGCATGTACAGGGGACTCGGCCCGATAGTGCTGGGTTATTTGCCCACCTGGGCTGTATGGTTCACCGTCTACAATAAAAGCAAGGACTGGCTAAAGCACCGCCATGGTATGTTGGGAACCGCAAGGCTAGAGACTAGGTCATGGACTGATTGAAGTCGACTACAGAAAACACGGTGTTGATCAACTTTTGGTCATCAATCATAGCTGGTGCCAGCAGCACCATCGTCACAAACCCCATCTGGGTTATCAAGACCCGCCTGATGTCGCAGAGCGTTGCACACGACCCGGGCAAGCACTACTCTCAGTTTCCGAGATCAGGCAATACCCCGACTTCAAGACCAACAATGCACAGCTCGTGGCATTACCGGTCGACAATGGACGCGGCACGCAAGATGTACACTTCAGAGGGTATTCTATCCTTTTACTCGGGCCTTACTCCGGCTCTGCTGGGTCTCACCCACGTGGCAGTTCAGTTCCCTGCGTACGAATACCTGAAGACGAGGCTTACCGGCCAGGGCATGGGCGAGCCGGCCCAGGGCGACCGACAAGAATCACAATGGATGGGGGTGTTGTGCGCTTCGATATTGTCGAAGATTATGGCTAGCAGCGCTACCTATCCACACGAAGTCATCCGCACGAGGCTACAGACGCAACGGAAACCTGTAGCTGGGGCCGAGTATCTTCAGGGCCTGGGAATCAAGGTGTCTACCTCCATGACGGGCGCAGATGGCAAGAAACAGCAGTTGTTATCACCGAAGTATCGCGGCGTGGTCAGCACTTTCCGAACGATCCTCAAAGAGGAGGGTTGGAGGGCCTTCTACGCTGGCATGGGCACTAACATGATGCGAGCGGTGCCGGCCGCGACAGTGACGATGCTGACGTATGAGTATGTGATGAAGCATTTGAACCACGCCAGGGCCGAGGGCAAGCGGAAACGGGAAAGGGGCGGCACACCTGCTGAACCCTGACCTGGTTAACTCGACAACTTGGGGGTGGCGTTATATCAAGAGGACGGCGGGAAAGAATTGAGCAAGATAACGTGTGCCGTTTAACAACGATTGAGGCAAAGAGCTGTTGAGATTGTTAGGAAGTGGGGATGGGATTTTCCAGATACCCTTAACTTTGGTTGTCAGGTTTAGACAAACTCGATTCAGGTCACGTAACAAGCACTCTGCGGCAGTCACTTTTCTGGGGGACGGTCTTAGGATCGATTCGATTCCTCTGCTTCTCTCTCTCTCTCTCTCTCTCTCTCTGCCAAACCCCCCATGTTTCCTTTCTCATTACACAGCCATCATAGATCGTTTTTTGTTTTGTTTTTGTTTGCACGCAAACTTGACCACGGAGTTCACGATAGCCAACGGGGGCAGGATGAAAGGAGCTTGGTTTCTCAATGAATGACACACTCTTGAGTAGCACTATATTTGCTGGGGCGAAGTATTTGGGGGATCTGTTCAACCACCTTCACACACGGCGCTGGAGAAAGACTGGCGAATTCTCTGCTGATTTGGTATGTAGCAAAAGTAGAGACAGAAGCAACCAGGGAGATGGGGTATTAGTCACATAGAGCTCGCAAAAAGAGTAGCAAGATGATGAACATGAAACCGCAAAGCCTCTGCTTTTCTCATTCTCCCATCTTGTGGCGAGAACATCGCACATGGGCGACGCTAGGAGCTGGAATTCGGAGGCGGCGGTCTAGGGCTACTGGAGCCGTTTCCGTACCTCTTGGCCAGTGTTAGTAGAAGAACAACGGGGCGGATGCGACGTGCGACGTGGGTACGGGGGGATTGGCGCAGTGGGCAGACGTACGGCTTGGTCACGCGCCGTGCGGATCGACGAGCGGGTATAGCTGTTTTGGATCAGTACAAATTCCGTCCACTACCGCAACTCTCGTGCGAGCCTCGTGAGAGACGGGGAGTTCTACAACATACGCGAAGAGGATACACGCCATCGTGAACGCCGCCAACGGGGCCGTGATTGTCTACGAGGCGGGGGCAGTCAGGAGGCGTCTGCTCGGAACCGCGGTATGGGGTTAAAGACTCACCTTGGGTGTTAGATTCCCCTTTCGCATACTGAGATCATTCCCCGTTCTTTGATACGGTTCGTGTTTTGAGACGAAGGGAATGAAGACGGGCTGCGTTGTGGGTTAGCAGTGTGTAAGTGTGTAAGTGAGGCGAGTGGAATCATGGATACGATGGAATGGCCTGATTGTGGTTAGAACGTGGTCCGGGGTGGGTGTTTGCAGGTACCGGGATTATCAGTGCGATAGTTGCATATCCGGTTCGGCAGGGACGTGTTACAGTATTGGACTCGTCCGACAGCTGATTGTGGGTTAGAGTAGTACGATGCGAAAGGGAATAAGTCGAGCAAAGAACTGCGGAGAGTTTCAGAAGTTGCCCTCGAAAAACTGCCGAATGGCTGCTAATCCATCCTCACTGAGACGTATCCGTACTTGCAAGCAACTTCACGCTGACCCAGCCGGGCCTCACTTCTGGCCGATGTCCACGTGCCCTCAAACTGCACCTCAGAGACACTGCACCTTGTTGGGGCATCCTCGACACCGTTTTATCAACGTAACCTCGCGCCAATGTTTGTTGCGTCTTTCAAGGGAGGTGAGTTCAACTCATCCCGAAATGTCGGAAGGGCGGCACAGCCATCGGCAGGAAAAGAGTGGAACTGGTCGGGGGGGGGGGGCTAAAATATCGGGTGCACGCTACTGTGCTCTCTCTGTGGGTGGCACTGGAAAGCCAGCCACATTGCGACACTGCAAGTACGCTTCCCGAACTTGACGATAATCATTTGATACCGCGGGAATCGCTAGGAGGAGGGGGGAAAAAGTAGAGTGCCAAAGACGGCTGTGTGTGACAAGAGTGGGATTCGAACCCACGCCAATTACTTGACTAGCACCTGAAGCTAGCGCCTTAGACCGCTCGGCCATCTTGCCTTGTGAGGATGTTGATGTTCTGGAGATGGGTAAGGATTAAGTGAGGTTTGAAGCAGGGGTTGCCTCGAACAGAGTGGGCTGACGGGGGCAAAGACCAAAATTCAGCCTGTCATGTTGCCGGGCTCGTGTCGGGGACGCCGAGCAACAGCTTGCAAAGGCATGCGTACGGATATTATGCACTCACTTGCGGCTAAAGGTCCCGTATGGCCGGCCAGTTTTGTAGAGGATGCAAGGCCGTTGGGTGATGGATGACCTGGTCGAGCGCCGTCCGTTGGACGAGGGCGTTTGGTCAAGCGACATGACTGATCATAATAACGATCGATGCAGCTCAAGGGACGATGTGTAGTCCATCTGATCCGGCTGGCCCTCCAAGGTACCGCACCTGTTCAAGTTCAAGCTGAAATTAACAAAGTTCTCCCACTCACGCCGACTTTAACATTGTTAGTCAGGCGCAGAAGGTTGGCCACCGGGTGTGTACACAATCGCAGGGAGCCAGATAATAGCTGCCCGATGCAGTCGTGTTGCCGCCCTTGAGGCCCAGGCGAGAAGGCCTAGCTCTTGGTAAGCGGCCTGTCGCTTGCGATATTTCTGAGCTGCGAGCTTCAACCAGCTGTGACATCCATAATAACGAACCTGTGACAGGTTGTGCGGTTGGGACATTAGGTTGGTAGCCGCGTACAGTTCTGGTATCGACCATAGCGTATGCCAGCTTCGTCGACATGGCTACGCGGCGAGCGTAAAGTGTCTTGATATGCCCGGATGTTCCCAATTTCGATGAGGATAAATCGTCGTGGTGGTGGTGGTGGTGGGGGGGGGGGGGGAGAGTAGAGAGTAGCAAAAGCTATATGCAAGGGTCGGTCGAGTGTTGGTAAGAGGAAGACTAACTAATGCCAAGTGTGGCCCGAGAGCTTGAGAAGAGCAAAAAGCAGGGACACAGGTGGTGTAAGAGACAAGAGAAGGTTTGCCTAACCCCTCTAATTCTCCTCACTCGAGACAGAAGAAATCCAGCGGTCAGCTTTGACACATGTCGATGGCAAGCAAGCGGCCGGGCAGCACCACTAGGAAGTATTGGCGGACATCGAAGTAGTGCATATGCAGATAAACAATCCAGGTAGGTATTCATAGAGAGAGATTGTGTGTGCGTGTGAGTGTAAAGGACTAACACTGCACACTCCCGCGCGACACCACCGGAATCAAGCCTGGGCGACGTGCAGGGCCGAGGGGAAAGACATTCATTCCCAACATTGCCATATGGACTCGGGGACGAATTTATGAATGGTCAAATCTCGATGGCAAGGAAGAAATCAACTGTGGACGGTTGCCCTGAGTGTGAAACATGCAATTTCACCCGGGGCCTTTAAATTCAGCAGTCTGGCTTTCCCCCACAGAAGCCCGATGGGCGCCAGAAACGTGCGTTCCCTCATAGGTAGTACCTACCTACTACTAGTCGAGGGCAGAGGCTAGATCATGTTTGGGGGGGGAGGAACGCACGGCCAGTGGTCAAAAGCTTACTGCAACCTGGACCAGGGTGGGAGTGAATGGGAGAAGAAAATGTGAGGTGAACTGCCCACATAGTAGGTACCTAGGTAGGTACGGAGTAGGTAGTTCAGAAAGAGACGGGAGCTCGGCAGCCGAGAAAGCACGAACTGGTAAGCCGGGTGGTGGGTGGGGGACCCTCAGATTCCGAGCCAGCGCCAGCATGCTGCAACACACACCACCTACCTAGGTAGGTACCCAAGGTAAGGAAGGTAGGTATAGTATGCAGACGTTGACACGGCAGCACCCCATCCTCGCACGCCAGAAACAGCAACGGCTACTCCTGCCGTTGCTGCTCGCGGCGACCGAGCTTAATAATTAGCCTACCTAGGTAGGTAGGCCTGAGGGCCCGCACCGCACCGCACCGCACCGCACCGCAAACCGACCACGACCACACACATCTGCATCGCATCAGCCCCCTGGTCCCGGCTGAAGCTCTGGCCATGGCCACGGGTGATTGGCTCATCCCGAGGACGTCCTCTTGAACCTCCTGTTTACCTCTCAACCTCCTTCGACTCTCGTAACCCCCTCTCATCCGTTGCAATTTCAACGGCCTCTTAACATCGCACCTGGGTCGCATCATCAGCGCAACACCACTATCCAAGTCACCAATCCTTTGCGATCCCCGTTGTATCCTTGTTTCCCCACAGCATCCCATCAGACGCAGACGCCATGCCCGTCGAGCTCCGCAAGCGCAAAGCCCCGAGCCCGCCCCGGCTCCAGCCCCAAGAAGGCCACCTCCAAGGTCGCCAAGGCCGCAGACAAGGCCAAGGGCGCCGTCAAGGGCAAGGCTGAGAAGCCCTCCGAGAAGCCCGCCGAGAAACCCGTCGAGAAACCCGTCGAGGAGCCCGCTGCTGCCAATGGCTCTGACAAGAAGGTTAAGGCCGTGAAGGGCGAGACGGTCGACCTCGACGGCTTCGGCGGCGACATCGAGACCAACGACGGCGAGAAGACGACCCTGAAGGAGCTTGTTGATAAAAGCAAGGCCGGTGTTGTGCTCTTCACTTACCCCAAGGCCTCAACTCCCGGATGTGAGTATCTCTCTGCATCGACACTACTCGGCAATCATATTCCGCCAGTTGTGCTAACCGGCCGTGTGACCCCCAGGTACTAAGCAAGCCTGTCTCTTCCGAGACTCGTACGAGCCCTTGACCAAGACAGGCTTTGCCATCTACGGACTGTCGATGGACTCTCCCAAGGCCAATACCACCTTCAAGGAGAAGCAGAAGCTGCCCTACCCGCTGCTTTGCGACCCCAAGGCCACCCTCATCAGTGCCATCGGGCTCAAGAAGCCGCCCAAGAGCACCCAGCGCGGTGTCTTTGTTATTGACAAGGCTGGCAAGGTTCTCATTGCCGAGCCGGGCAGCCCCTCTGGCACCGTCGATGTTGTGACGGCGCTGGTCGAGGGCGGCAATGCCGAGGCCGCTGGATCCGCTGCCGCTGAATCCGCCGCCACGGATGCCAAGGAGGAGGAAGCGCCCAACGGCGAAACCAAGACCGACGAGGAGAAGAAGAAGGAGGATGCCGCTGATGGAGCCGAGAAGAAGGACGAGTGATTTTAGTGCTGATATGTAAGTGGAATCCGTGGCGCAAATCGCGTTTGCAATTGCAAGGGCCGGGTAGGACATGGTTCGAATTTTCTTGTATCCGTATAGCAATTAGCAGCTGGGGAATTGATTAATTGGCGTTGGTCTTTGGTGCATTTCTGACGCACAGCACTCTGCTCCACTGACAGGCCGTGATACACCGTAAAGCATCGTTTCGGGTGCACGGCAATTCATCGCCGAATCGCGAACCCTAGGAAATGTTGGCACAATAGTAGTATCCGTAGTATCCGTGGTATTGTAGCATTAGGTTGCAAGGGGAAAAGGGCGAAGTGGATACTTGGCGCAAAAGGTCGGTTTGCAAATTGAAGCACGGCTATTGCTTCGGCCGGCAAAACCTCGGCCGCCCCGGTCCTTGTCAGAAACTGGAGCACTCTCGACAGCCCAGGCGTCCGGAACGCTCACATCCAACCTCAAGCAGGCCATCGAACCGTCGCCAATCGGACCCCCAGCCTCTCCTTCACCGTTCACGACCTCGCCCAAGATGGCCTCAAAGGCAGTTGCGAAGGCTGCCGCAGGCGGTGTTGTGGAAATCTCAAAGGTACGCCGCCCTACACGGTGCGCTCAAATTGACGGTCTACGTTTCCCGCTCCCAGCAGCGAAGCAGGGAAAACCGCCATCGCTAGCCCTTTCCGACGCCCGCGAAACGATTCAATTGGCCCAGAAGCTGACCTCCGTCCCTCCAGAAACACACCCTCCAGTCCCAAGGCGTCTGGGAGCGCATCCGCCGCTCCCTCTCCATAGACCCCAACCGCTCCTCCGGTGTGCCCTTGAACCCGACCTTCCGCAACCCGACACCCGGCGCCTTGAACCCCCTCAGCTACGACGACCCCGTCACCCTGCCCGCGGCCGACATTGCCGACAACCCATACTGGAAGCGTGACGCCCGTCGCAACTACCCGGCCATCAGCGTCGTCAACCAGGCTGACGTTGTCGGCCTGCTGTCGGTCGGCTCCGCCGCCAGCCCGCGCGTCGAACTCATTGGCGAGGCCGGCGAGAAGCAGCTTGTCGCCGCCCGCGAGGAAGCCGCCTCCATGGGGCTGGCGCCTTACCTCGAGAAGAACGCAGCCAAGGCTGTCGAGGCGAGCAAGGAGACTCTCTTCAACAACGGCCTGCCGCCGACGCCCAGCGGCCAGGACCTCAAGAGCGGAGCGTGGGACGTGCACAAGTACAAGGTCAATGAGGAGCAGTCCTACGGCGAGAAGTGAGTTTCTCCTGTCGTGGCGTCTTATAATTTTATTTTATGTTCATGGTTTAGTGACGACGGTCTTTGCTAACATGGTAAGCAACAGCTACCCCTGCCGGACTTTTGCATGAGCATAGGACACGCGGGGTTTTTTTCTGGCTGTACAGGAGGGAAGAGTGGATGTAAATATGAAAGGCACTAGATTCCATTAAACGTTTTACTTCTTCACATCTTGATTGAGCCCAGGGAGCATATACATGTCTTGCTGTCTCTAACCTATTCGCCCGATTGGGTATCTCAGCCCTTTTCAATCCTAACCACTCATTCGATGGTAAAGCCCAACGATCCTCGACAAAGAACACCGTCCCATGTTTTCCAGATAGATACATCCCCCCCCCCTTTTCAAATATCTTTCGCCTCCGCCACCTTTGAGTCGGCAGCGGCCTCTCCCGTCATGCGCTCGATGATCTTGACCTTGCCCTGCGCCCTCTTGAGCCTGTCGTCAAAGTCGTTGACGGCGTCGTCGCTGTTCTCCCTGGCCAGCGTGTCCGGCTCGACCAGCGCGAATGCCGCCGCGACGTTCTTCTCGAGCCTCGCATTGCTTGCCAGCGGCGGCAGAGAGCATGCCCCTTGCCGCCGTGGCGGCCCCGCGGGGTCCCGTGATGGCTGTGACGAAGAGTTCGGAAGGGTTGCGGCGGCGCCCTTTTGCGGTAGAGACAGCCGGTTCGCCCATACGACGGAGCGGCTGTGTATCCTGCCGCTCTCGAAGAACTTTTCGTAGCCCTTTGCCAGGCCGACGGAGCGGCCCTCGATCTTGCCGGCCTGGATGCCGTCCTCGGTGCCCTGGCGGTAGCCCTCGGCGAAGAACTGGTCCTCGAGGGTGAGGACGTCGTCGAAGGGGTCCAAAGACATTTGTTTGTAAATTTTTGATGGATTTAGAGGAGGTTGGATTTTTGCTTCTATGTATTTTGACACGACGCCTCCTGTTGTGAGCCGCGGCGGTGGTGAGCGCAGTTGGGAGAAGCGGATGGAGGGGTGATTTGAAAATGATGGCGGGGCAAATCTGAAAAGGTTGACTCAGCGAGCTTTTTGCTAGTGACATTTCATCAACTGTCTTCCTGACATAGGGAGGTGCTTGACGTGTGCCTGCGCTCAATTCGAAAATGAGTCTTTTCATTTTTATTTTTCGTTGATAATGAAAGTCCAAGACTCTTGACCACATGATGCAAACGGATGTAGGGAAAAAAAGATTTCTTGATTTATCTCATAACAAGCCAAATGAACATCCTTCATAGCATCATCGGCAACTAATCACTGCATGCCGAACAACATACCGCCATTAGCACAAACAACCTGCCCCGTACACCACGCTGATTCGGGCGAGACAAGCATGCCCACGATACCCGCAATCTCCCCGACGTACGCCGGCCGGCCGCCCTCCTCCTCGGCCGCCTTGACGAGCTCGTCCGAGTCGATGCCCTTGCGCGCCTTCATCAACGGCGCGTGCTCAATGAAGCCCTTGATGAAACGCTTGAATTCGGGTGTGTTACCGGCATACATCTCGGTCAGCACGGGACCTGGGTTGATGGCGTTGACGGTGGCGTTCTCGCTGAGCTCGCGGGACCAGGTGCGGGTCATGGCCTCGAGGGCGGCCTTTGTGCCACCGTAGACGCTCTGCTCGGGGAAGCCGGTCGACGAGCTGACGGACGACATGTTGATGATGCGGCCGCTACGGTCGGTGGGGAGGTAAGGCTGGACGGCCTGAACAAGGAGCAGCGGTCCAAGGACATTTACGCGGTAGGAGATGTCGAACTGCTCGACCGTGACGGCCGGCAGCAGGTTGTTGTGGGCGACTCCCGCGTTGTTAATGAGCACGTCGACCTGGAATTTGCCGTCGTTGAGCTTCTCGAAGTGGGACTTGGCGGTCGCTACGAGAGACTTGGGGCCCTCAGTGGTGCCCATGTCGGCCTGGACGGCGAGGGTCTGGATGTTGTGCTTGGTCTGGAGGTCTGTGGCGAGCTGTTCGGCGGGGGTCTTGGAGGAGGGGGAAGTGTAGCCGAGGATGAGGTTGCAGCCCTTTGCGGCGAGGTTCTCAGCGATGGCGACGCCGATACCTGAAATGGAGTTTGGTCAGAAGCGTTCCGTGTGCGCAACGCGCATTTGTCCGGCATTGCGTTCCCTTACCTCGAGATGCACCAGTTACGATTCCGATCTTGCCTTCCAGGAAGCGAGACATTGTGTAGTATTTCTCTACGTGAAGTTGAAGCCAAGAAGTCGGATATGGACAAGAACAAAACACAGGCACAATAGGGTACAAGTCCAAAGAGAAGACAGAGAGATGAACCGAAAGAGCACGAGGACAAGACGAGGGAGTCAAGGAACGAGGGGACGGGTGGACGAGGTCTCGGGGTTTCTAGTTATAGGTAAGATACCTGGTACGTGGACGGACCGCACTACCTATACCCAAAGACGCAATTTTCCCAAACGGGCAATATTTGCAGCTCTTGTGACCCGTAAGAGATACGTCGAGAGACGAGGAATGGACACACGACGCCCAATGAAAGGCGAGCTCGTCGCATAGATGGCCGGGAGAAATCTGGGTTGCTGCTCGAGGCAGGAAATTCGGGGATACTGGGTGAAAGCTACCCCGCTGTCGCAACAGCTCCCCCTGAGATAGTTGCCCCGCGGTGCCGTCCCCCCACGTCATTCTCCCGCGCCAATCCCGAGCCAGGGTTTGCTGCGATCGGAGAGGGTCTCTGCTTCTGCACCTGCCGGGTCCTCTGAACCATTAGCAAGGAATGATGGGCACCTTGACAGCTTCGCGATGAATGTGTATTTGTATCGAACGAGACCGGTATGTTTCCCTCATAACCAGGAAAATACTGCTGGAGGAAGACGATCATAGAACCCGTAAAGTGGTAAACGTCTTGCCTAAGGGGCCTAGCAACCTAGGTAGGTAGCAACAGTTACCTGAGCTTTCAGTTAGTTCCTTTTCGAAATGTCAATGTTTCAGCATATTTTATACGACCCTTTGGTTGCAATAAATGACCATCGCATTTTGAATTGGCCAGGCAGAGTTGAAGCAATCGATGCCGTCGCCAGAGTTCCTGCAACAGGCTAAGAATTGCCAGAAAGGAGAATCCAGCTGGTCGGGTGGCTCAACTTCAGCGACACACTAGAACACCAGCCTCAAAGTAACACAAAGAAGCAACCACAAGAAGTCGTTGCTGCTCTATTAGTGTGTGTAGATTTCCAACGCTTGGAACAGTACACCAGCTTTGAGAACACCGTGAACTCTGCAAAGACAAAGATGAAGACTGTACTTCGTAAAGCTCCCTGCCTATCATCCATGGACCACATCACAATTGGCGGGGACCACTGAGCGACCCTTGGAGCCTCGTGCGGTGGTGGTGGGGTCCGTCCGCGGCCACCTCACCTCACAGGCCAACGGCCAGGGTCACTCTAAAAGTCTACCTCCCCTCTCCAGCGTCTCTCATCACCCAATTCGCAATTCGCAACCCGCACACACGCCCCTCCTCAGCCTTGCGCGCCCACCCGCACCATTCGACCGTGTCACTCTCGAACGGATTGATATCTCCTCAAGTCGAGGCTTCCACCGCAACCTCCGAGAAACCCCGCCACAGAAACCTGCCCACCATGGATATCCGCCTCCTCAAGCCCTCCGACCTCCCCCTCATACAGCACGCCAACCTCGAAAACCTGCCCGAGAACTATTTCCTCAAGTACTACCTCTACCATGCCCTCTCATGGCCTCAACTCAGCTACGTTGCTGTCGACGTCTCGCGTCCGAAGCGCACCCCCTACGACTACCCCAAGATCGTCGGATACGTTCTGGCCAAGATGGAGGAGGAGCCGGCCGATGGCGTGCCCCATGGCCACATCACCAGCATCAGCGTTATGCGCACCCACCGCCGGTTGGGCATTGCCGAGAAGCTGATGCGCCAAAGTCGTACGTTGCACCTCTGCCTCTGCTTCGTTCAACCTCGGGTCCCTGTCGGCGCCCCTACTAACCGTCACCAGAACTCGCCATGGTCGAGACGTTCGGCGCTCAGTATGTTTCTCTCCACGTCCGTGTCTCCAACCAGGCCGCTATCCACCTCTACCGCGAGACCCTGGGCTTCAAGACTGAAAAGACGGAGAGCAAGTATTATGCCGATGGCGAGGACGCCTTCTGCATGAGGCTCGACCTGGGCTACATCCGCGAGCAGATTCAGGACGAGCGCGACCGTGAGGAAGAGAAGGACGGCGAGGCTGTTGACGAAGGCGAGGCTGCCGGTGATGTCGGCCGCGACCCCAACGCCAGTGCCGCCGCTGCTGACAAGAAGCGCAAGGTCAAGGTAGGCCGCGGCTTGGGTGTTGGCGAGTTGGTCGAGAAGAACGAGAGCAAGAACTAGGAGTCTGACTCTCCGTATACGCAAATGGCTAAGGGTTGGCTGCATCAGAGCGGTAGAGGCGTTGCCGTTAAAAGCGGCGGATTTGGTGCTTGGGTAAGTAGCGGAGGTCCATGCAGCAAAATTGGCGCAGGAGAAGCTGGCGGCATCTCTAGTGACTGATAACCTAGTCTTCGCGAGTTGGGGGTTATGTTCGGCACTCAAGCTTCTAGAGGTTATCCGGGTTGCTAGGGCAATCATGACGAAGAGCACAGACGAGACACACAGCTCGTCGGCAGATGATTAGCATGTCTCTACGAATCATGGGGGGAGTCCAAAAAGCCTTAAAAAGAGAACTACGATGGGACGCAATGCATCATTGCACGGTAACCAAAAGGGGGGGGTAGACGAGTCAATGGTGGTGATATTGAATGTATACAAAAGTTTCCGCCTATTAATGTTTTTACACGACACCTTTACGTGACATACTCTGTCCAGCCCCTCAGTATGTACGTATGTGTAATGTTTTTCTTGATTTGTATGCTGTTTTGCGAAACGCCAGATGTGCCATCCCCCGACACCAGCTTCCGTATCAACTCGCCATTCACCCTCAATCTCAAGCTCTTCAACATCCCCCGACGGCCTACCGCGCCGCACCGGCCGCCCCTTTACTCCACAACTCCCGTTCCTGGCATTGCCATCCTAGATCCCGTGTCTTTCCTTATCCCCCCTTTTCCATCCTCCGTGCGATGCCTTTCCCCTTGCCCTCCACAGCCTCTAGGAGTACCTAGGACGGCGGCGGCACCGGCGGCACGGCTGTATCCGGGCCCCTCTTGCCGCCACCACCGGCGGGCCACGCACCATGCGGATGGTGAGGCCCGGCGTTAGGCGGAAACACATGGTCGTTTCCGGGACCGCGCCCGCGGCCCCAGCCCCTGCCGAACGCTGCGGCCCAAGCCCCTCTGCCCACCGAAAACCCGCCGGGTGGCGCGGCCCCCCTCCCGGGACCTGCGCCCCACTGGAAGTTGTTGGAGCCGTTGGGCGAGAGTATGGGGACGGCCGGCATGGGCTGGGCATGCACCACGGGCGGGGCGGAATGTGGATAGCATGTGGTGGCGGGTGCGGCGGCGCGGGCTTCGGCTTCGGCTTCGGGCCGTGATGATGATGGTGGTGGTGGTGTTGGTGGTTGCCCCTCGCCGCCCCGTCTCCGTCGCCGCCGGCGCCCCGCCTCGTTTCTTTCAGATCTCGCATGGCATCCCTCATCTTCTCCCTGCGCTCCTTTCTCTGCTCCCTACGTTCCTTCTTCTCCTCTCTCCGCCTTGCGCGGCGCTCCCGCCGCCTCTCCTTGCGGGCCGCGCGCTGCTGCCGCTTGAGCTTGCGCCACTCATGCGTCAGGCCCTTGAGCTCCGCCTTGAGTGCCTTTTCACCGGCCTCTTCAGGCTCATCGGCGACAGACGGGTCGTCCTGCCTCGGTTTCTCCGATGCGCCACTTACGGGCTGAGCGGAACGGATCTCGTCGCACAACTTCGCGACATCGGCCTTGGTGACGGGCTCGTCCGGGTGCGCGAGCCATGATGCCACGCGCTCCTTGTAGAGGGGGAGCTGAGCGGATCTGAGGTCCTCATAGTCGGGCAGGGAACCGACGGAAGATGTGGACGACGTGGAGGAGATAGAGGAGGCAGAGGAGGATGCTGAGATGGAGCGTTGGTCGGAGGGGTGCCGGCCGGGTGGGCGGCCGCGAACCCCGCTTCCGCTACCGGGACGGACATGAGCATGGTTGTGCGGGTGAGGCCGAGGAGGGAATGGACCAGGGCCAGGGCCTGGGCCAGGTCTGGGCCCGAATATTGGCATAGGCGAAGGAGCTGATGGTGCGTGTGGAGGGGGGGGGGCCAGTTCGCATTCGGACCGACCAAGTGAGGCTGCGCGCGGGGTATCGTGTTGCTCCCAAACCTTATACCGTTCTCGTCAGCAATCAGGCTCCCCAACCTGATACCGTTGCTGTCCGCAACGATGTGGTCCCCGATCGAGATCCCGTCTGTCGTGACCGTGATGCCGCCAAAGCTCCAACCGCCCCTCGTCTCGCTCGGACCCGGACCCGGCTGCATTCCGGGACCTGTGCCCGCGTGAGGCCCTGGGAGCGGCACGGACGTAACGCCGGCGTTCCCTCCCCAGCTCGTGACAGCCGGGTTGTCGACAGCCCCCCTGTCGAACGACCGGTCCCAGGCCCCGGGCAGACGCAGCTCCCCGACCTCGGGGGTGAGCAAGACAGCCAAGCCCCTCGGGCGGAAGAAGCCCTCGTTCCACTGGGCGACCACTGCTTCCACGTCCTCCCTTCTCGGTCCCGACACGGCGACCGTCGCGCCAGGGTCAGTGTCCGGGTCGGGGCGGATTTGGTCCAACTGCGCGGAGGCGTGGCTGCCGCAGATGCTCCGCGGGCCGCCGGGGCTGTTGTCGCCGCTTCCTCCATGCAACGCGGCGGCGGCGGCGACGGCCTCTTCCTCGGCCCGCAATTTGCGATTGATGACAGCCTCATTCCGCGCGACGGTGTGGTGCGGGATCAGGCAGTTGGTGAAGGTCGCCCAGTCCTGCTGCGTGACGTCGCGGGCGGCCCAGGTGGCTGGGCAGGGCACATCGTCCGGCGTCGCGGACGGGGTCACGGCGAGCAGGTGGACGAGCTGCTGGTCCCATGGGGAGAGGGCGGGGGCGGGCCTGGACTCGAAGTAGGCGTCCGCGAAGACCGAGTGCGCCGACGCGGGGGAGGGGCCGGCGGCGGCGGCAGCGCGCGCATGGTCGGCTAGGTTTGGGTTTGAGTTGTGGTGGTGAGGAGCGGCCGTGCTGCCGCTACGGGGTGTCAGAGGCGGGGTGTAGATGACATCGCTCCGGGATGACGCGTGCGAAGAGACGCGCGAGACGGCGTCGTCGCCATGGTGGGACTGGGCAAGTGGCGAGTTCAGGGACGGATTCGAGTGCCGGCCGGAGATCGAGTAAATGTCTGTCTCGGAGTATGGTGGAGGCGGGACGTCGTCCACGTCGACCTCAGTCTCCCGCATGGCCATGCGCTTATAAGGTTGGTGCAAAATGAGAGAGATTCGTGAAGCCCGGAGAGCTGCGGAGCCCTCTGTGTTCGCAAATGAGGGTCTGGGCCTTCGGCACGGCTTATATTGTAGTCTCGAGAGATTTAGTTGTTGGCCAAGAGAAGATGAGTGGATGGAAGAGGGGGGGCGCAGAAGCCAACGTAAAGAGCACGCACCAGATTTATGAATAGCACAGCGGCACATGGCCTCGTATGGGTGTGGTGGGATCGATCATGGTATTTGGGCTGGGCTAAACTCCGTTGACTCAAATCACATCACCCATCAGTCACCTTCCATAACCCCTCAAGTCCCAGACAAGCCCACACCCCTGGAACCTGCCTTATACGCTTTATTAGTCGTTCGCCCCGTTCATATAGCCTTACGACGGTCTTCATGTCCTGCCGCCGAACCATGGCTCATCACTCAACCTAGGGGAACCTCGTCTTCCAAGAGTTTAAACACTGGTGCCGAGCCTACGCCACTAGGCAGGTAAAAATAAGCATCGAGCTTGATCAGGGGCAACCCTGCGGGCTGCGCGGAACCTTTTTGCGATGGGAACACGTTGTTCTTGCAATCCAACTCTATTCCCCGGAGTCACCGACTCATCATCCATTCGACCCTGATCGATCCGCTGGCCGCAGTCATACCCCACAGGAGGCTCGCTACAGCTTTGCTGACGCGGCCCGTTTGTAGGCAACAGTACGCCCATTAGCGGCCCTTCACACTATCCAGCCACCACGGCCGGTCGCGGTATCCCATGCCATTGGAAAGCCAGACTCTCAAAACTCACGTACAACCCCAACTGACACCGTTCTGCGCCAACCGGGCCTGGCCAGACGGCGGACTTTTGCGCCTTTACAGCCCAGACTATGCATGCGCCTGTATAATAATATGTTGACGACTGGTCATGCCCAACATTTCGCTCTCGCTGCTGGGACCGTGAGTCACTGGCAGGGCCGCGGACACCGCTGCCGCGTCCCGACAGGGTTAAATGCGCCAAGGTGTTTCTTGCGACGTACTCGCATCGGCACTTCCTCACCGGTCAGCCTCAGTGCTCCAGAGATGGAAATCGACGTCTTCAGGTTTATAGTGGTCCGCTATGATGGTCGACAGGTGGTTGCGAGAGTGCGCGCCGCTATGTACTTGTTAGCCGTGACCCACCACCATACACATGCGCCGCCCATCACACTTACAGGTTCGTGATGTAGGTGTCGAGCAGTTCAGGAGGCACAAACTCGCTAACGGCACTCCGAACGTCGACACCATTGACCATGGCCCCGTCTGCGAAGTCCACGTGGCCCATGGAGCTGCCCCATTCGACAAGGCTCTCTTCGTCAAAGTAGCTCTCTGGGCAGAGCTTGTAAACACCACTGAGAATGATGACCGGGTTGCCCTGCTCCTTGGCTGCGCGGGCAATAACCCCGGCTCCCGCGTCCGTCAGAATGCCGCCGTTAGCCAGTACAGCCCTTGCGCTCAAGATGACCTTGTTGATACGTGGCATGTAGGCCATTAGGCCGCCGTTCAAGATGACGATGGTATTAATGCCTGCCGCGCCCAGCTTCTTCCTGAACAACGCGTAAGGCGTCTCACTGGCCGGTCTGCGGATGCTTCCGGCGGCAATAAAGACGGTGAACTTCCTTCTCGTCGCGGCGCGCAAGATAAACTTTTGAACTGTGGCCGAGGGCTGGTGCACAAGCACATAATCGCCGGGGTGGATCTGGACATCGGCAGCCGCAGCGATCTGGTCGTCGACCTGGCCGATCTCGTCCTTGAGCTCCTCGATGCCCTCAATGACCTCTGATCTCAGAGCGTGTGCCCTTGTCGACTGTCCACGGAGGGGGGTTGATGCACCCGAATCCTTGCCAAAGGGCGAGCCTGCCATGATGCCACTGGCGTCCATCGGAGGAGAGGCCTCGAGGAGAGAGAATAGGGACTTTGAAACATGGAAAGAGTTTGCGGACATGAGGGCGCCTGGGCGGACTGGTCTCGGGCCGCTTGATATGTAGTCTGCGCCAGCATCCTGCTTGGTGTAGGTGGAGGGGGCCATTGGTGCTCCAGTTTTGAGGGGTCTGGCACTACCGTTGTCGGCGTCGATCCTACCTCTGTGGCGGTCTCGCTGAAGTCCTCGTTGCGGTCTTCCGCGGCCTCATCCCGGATCAGGCTCAACACGCGTCTAACGATGTTGCCGACCACCAATTCCTTGGGCTGAGCAGCGATGAGGCGCAGGCCGATCTGCTGAACTTTTTCCAACAGGGCATCGGCGTCGGTCCATTTTGCCTTGGCAACGACCTGAAGGAGGATGTGTGCGGTCGCGACGGCGCAGAGTTCGGAGCCCTGGATCTGTCTTCGCTTCAAGAGGCTGCAACATTTGTATCTGTTAGTCAACGTCCCATTGCGGTGCGGTTGCGGGAGCCCATACGAGATCAGACTGTCGATTGACGCTTCCAAGGGCTTACCCTTGAGAGTCTTCAGATACCGCTCGAGATCCCCGCGCTGGGCTTTAAGGTCGCCATTTTCGGACCGAGGCTGCTAGGAGGGGAGTGGTTGCGGGGCCGTCGCAAAATATTTTGGAAGATGGTCAATAGGTCTCACTGGGGTCGCGAGTGATGACTTTGAATCAATGCGGTGGTTGTCGTTCCCTACAGTACGTGACGTGAATGCTCAATGCAATGGCAGACGCTGTCGTAGGTTGGTAAGGTCCAGATGTAGAGAATTGGGATTTGTGCGCAAACGGTTGTGACTCAACAATGAAGCTCGTGGAGGGACAGTTCGGCCACCCCCTGTCACACTAAAAAATTCGAGGGGCATTGGATGACCGCCAGCTCCGGGGACAGCTGGTGGCAGGGGGTGGCGGCTTCGCAGAGGTTCGCACGAAGCTCGGACCGAAGCAACCCGTGCTGAGGGAGGGACAGACATGGCAGGGTCCCCCAATGACACCTCAGAAAGCCACTCCACTGAACAAATACCCCTCCATCGCTGCAAAATGACGTTGGTGACTCAATCGCCGCTGTAGGTGATGCGTTAGGGCGCTTGAGCTGCCCGTCATCCTGTCCTGCCGAGCCAGGTGTAGACTACCTTTCCCATGAGATAGATAGGTACTTGGTAGGGCCGTTGGCTAGAAAGGGAGAAGAGTGGCAGTAGCTGGAGCTGATTGTTCACCCGAATGCTTGCCTTTGGCGATTTGTTCGCCTGGAATTTGATCCCATCTCCGTTGCTCCCTTGCCAAGACTGGGCGTGGACACATCTCTAGGTATTGACGAAGATGCGTGCGCGGGTGACCAATTGGTTCCGAACCTGCTCAACTGTTGGCAATACCCACTACTAAAACTCCTAGTAGCAAACGGGAACCGGTATGCGATCTATTGTAAGGTGTTGTGTGCAAAGGCTAGGTCGACCATTGCCGCAACCTCTTTCAGCATGCCACAGCATTGCGGCCGGTTCAGACAATCTGTAACAGCTGTTTAAGAATGCAAAGAAACAATGGTTCGGCCAGCTGGAAACTCGAGTACAAGGCAATGCAGCGCAACGTAGCCAGCTAGAAATTTGACAAGATTTAACGGAATTGGAGCTGTCTTCGTGTGCATCAAAGGCAAGGCAGAGAAAGAGAAGCCCAGGCTATTGAAACAGCATAGTCAATGCTGGCCGAGCCCCTACAGCCAAGTAATTGTTCCGATCAATTGGCCCACGTAGTACACGGCTCTGCTTCCTTTGTCATATCGGCACATTATCCAGATAATGGGAGTCAACAGTTAGTCACTCTCGGAATGGGTGGAATCTATAAGAAGGGGCGGAGGACTATCAATTACCTAAGGACGAATGGCTGGGCAGCAACTGAAGACGGATACGAACTAAGTATCCGCACGAATATCATGGGCCAGAGTCGCGTATCATCCTGCAGACACTCACTAGACATGCTGCGAACTGGATCCCCGAATTCGAGCCCTGTCTGCCCCCCCAGTTCCATTCAATCAAAAGCCTCAACAACAAAGGCAAAAGTGGAGTTGCTCTCTCACATGAAAAGCGCACATGTCAACCATGGTCAACTCGGGAATCGGTTGATGGACGCATTCGATCACATCCGAGGCCACGATCAAAGTCGATGAAAACTTCTCTCAGCCCCGTTACTAAGGAGATATCGGCTCGAGGAAGAAGGGTAACTACCTACCCAGAGTAGGTACTCCGCACATGGCGGACTCCAGCGCCTTCATCAAAGTACCTCCCTCCTACCTAGGTACCTTCTGCGTTGTGTTGGGGAAGATTTACCTTAGAATGTGGGCCGAGGTACCTGTCTGTACATCAATTACGTAGCCGCTTGGCAGCAGCTGGTCCCTCCCTCTCCCCATTGCTCTCCTCCTCTCCTCCTGGGAAGAGAAAAGCGCAACGTGACAGGAACCCAAAGCGGAATTGGACGGTTCGAGATTCGACACGTGAACCTGTCTTCATTCCACGGTCCACCATCCCCCACAAGGGTCAGCAGGCAGTGTAACGTCCTGCTGCTACCCACGCATCGCTGCGCTGGAGTGAACGGCACACCCTCTTCCCTCAGGACGCCCTGCGCTGGACCAATACCGACCGCCGATACGTAGCTGCACCAGCATCGAACCGTCCCAAGTACGACCACGGTCCAACCCAGCAGACTTGCAGAGTGTTGAGTCTTATGAATACATACCTAGCATACATTACTACTGGGTGTACCGGTAGGCATTACGGATACTTTATGTACTTGCTTCTGTTTGCCCCCCCTCCGTTCACTCCTTGCTTCCCTTCCGTGGCTTCCACTGGGACTGAGTGCGAAACAAATCGGTCCCTCCTAGACTCGCTAGACGTCCGGACGCTTGATTGGCACCTCCAATCAGCAAACAGCTACCCTGTCCAACTCAACCGTTGTCTTTGGGCGCTACCGCAGCTCGGCCGCCTCGATACCTCCAACTCCCGAAAGCCCGACGGTCCCTTTTACGTTCGACACCTCTTCTCTCCTCACACACGGCCCAGTCGCCAGGCTTGCGCTGACGACCACATATCGCTTCTTAGCGTGCGTTAGCACCGGACCACCAACTTCTTTTCGCCAGCGCCGCCCCTTGTGCCGATTTTTTTCTGAAGCCTTGTTGATCGTTGTTGCATGGCGAACTGAGAGTTGCCATTCTTTGGACTTGCATTTGGGGCAAGATCCAGTCGGCCAACCCACGATTTGGACTCTTCTCGGCCATCGCCGACTCGTCGCAAATCCGCCCTCGACCTGAACCTCTGCGGCCAACTAACAGACGACTGGCGCCCCATACACTCGTTCCCTTCGATTGCTGCACGACGCCGCCCCCTTTCCCCTGACGCGACTGCTCGCCCATCGCATCCCTCATCGCGCGGAACGTCTGGAACATTCCTGTCCACCGACACCACCCCTTACTGCTGATCCCCGACTTCTCCCAACCTTTTGTTCCCGGTTACCTAGCTACCCGTCGTCGAGCCTTCATGCCTCATGGATTGTACATGCTTTCAAAGATGAACTCCTTGAACATCATCACCTCGCGCGTCTCTCCGCCGCCGAGCCCGGTTGCTTCGCGATCCAACTCCATCACCTCCCTTGGCTTAGCCGTACAATCCGACAATCAGCGCGGCGGCGAAGACGCAGAGAAACACGACGGTCAGGATGACGAGACATTCCCACTCGAAAAATCCGCCTTTGACCAGCGCAATGACGCCCATGGAATGGATCTCGCCAGCGAAGCAACACCGCTCATGGGGGAATCGAGAGATTCAGGCTTGAGGTCGACTACTTGGCACTCCCTGCCCCGGCGCATCGCTGCAGGCTTCGTCAATTCGCTTCGCTGGGTCTTGTCCACGCTGGCCGCTCCAGGCGTGTACTTGATCGCATGCCTGTACGACGAGACGGGCAGCTTTTCGCCCCTCCTCCCACTCAAAAGACTGTTTGGTCTCCGCGGCGGAAACGAGAAGCTCGCGACAGACTATTCCGGCACCATGAGCGAAAAGTCGGGTCGCCAGGGGAGCGCCGGATATGGAGGTGTTGCTTATTCGAGACCAATGGGGTCTTCAGGCTCTTCTTCTTCAGGCATATCATCGGAATCAGAATCGGACGCAGACCGTCAAGGCCGGGGCTCCTCTAGTCGGCACTCCCGTTCAACATCTGCCTCCGAAGAGATTGCGCCTGCCCGAAGATCTATACGCATAAAGCTACATAGCGACGATGCCCTGCCCCAGCGTAAACACAGGAAGACGCAGTCTGCTGCAACACGCTCAAAGGGTAACGGCGAATCTGGTTCATCCGACATATCTGCCCAGCTCAAGTCGCCAACATCTCCCGCAGGCGCGCTGACCAGGTACCCCAAGACGCCGGCTCCGCCTCGGCCCTTGATTCCTCGTCGACAGCCCTCGTACCTCAACCTCGAACCTTCGACCGATCCCAAATACCAAAAGACGCTCATCCTCGACCTCGACGAAACTCTGATTCACAGCATGTCCAAGGGCGGACGCATGAGCACCGGGCACATGGTCGAAGTCAGACTAAATCAGACCTACGTAGGCGCCGGCGGGCAGACGTCCATTGGGCCGCAGCATCCGATCCTCTACTGGGTCAACAAACGCCCGCACTGCGATGACTTCCTGCGCCGGGTAAGAAGCCGCCGCAAACCGTTCGCGAGTTGTCGATTCGCTAACATTTGTGTGTCCAGGTTTGCAAGTGGTACAATCTTGTCGTCTTCACAGCTTCGGTTCAAGAATACGCGGATCCGGTCATCGACTGGTTGGAAGCAGAGAGGAAGTTCTTCTCGGCGCGCTACTATAGACAACACTGCACATTCCGACAGGGAGCCTTTATCAAAGACCTCAGTTCGGTTGAGCCGGACCTTAGCAAGGTTATGATCTTGGACAATAGTCCGTTGAGTTATATGTTTCATCAAGGTATGTGGGACCGGCACGTCCTACTTGAGTATCGAGAATACGGTCTAACGCGGGTCCTGCTACAGACAATGCGATTCCTATCCAAGGCTGGATCAACGATCCAACTGACAACGACCTCCTGCACCTGGTGCCACTGCTCGAAGGCTTGCAGTATGTTTCGGACGTGAGGGCGCTGCTTGCGTTGCGTGGAGGCGAGGACGGTCAGCATATGGCATAGAGCTTGATGTTTTTAGAAAGGCTATTTGGTGTACTGGCATGGGAATAGCGAGGCGAACACAGACGGCTTCAGCTATGTGTGTGTTGTATGTCTGTATTAATATGTCGATAAAGCGATGGGAAGAGGAGTTCTTGTGCGGCACGACGTAATGTCGTCAAAGTTCCGTGAAGCTTCACAAATACATGCCAGGTCATCAAACTTTTATCGCTGCCGGAGTTTGATGGGAGTTCTGGGTTGAAAAGAAATGTCGCCCAGTGCATGTAAATGTTGTTCCTGCTCGGTGTTGACATTGATAGGTGACGGACAGGCTGTTCTCACCCATTTTTTTATTTTCATTTTTTGCCTTGATTTTGTTTCCCCCCTCACTTGCCTGGCCGACATTGTCCAAGCCGAGCCCTGCCTGACAAATTTGGCGAACGGCTCACCCAGCTACCACATAGGAATGATACAATGTATACGTAAAGCACAGCACAGCTACCCTGGTTGAGGCGTCTCCAGTCTCGGAGCTCCATCCAGAAGGCGGGAAAAGAGGCGCAGTCCTTGCTGAGGTACCTACGTATCCAAGACAGTTCCTCTCAAGGTCGGACAGGTACAAAATAATACTCCAACACAGTCGGAAACATACAGTACAAGTATAGTGACCGATCGGAGGGCGATTGTATTATCTTACGACGTATTTGCATTGATTCAACGTGAGCTTCCGTCTGGGCCAGCTGGATCATTTGGCCGCAGATATTCGTACAGCAAATTATCCGCCACGGGGTTTCCCAGTGTATGAAGGACATGCCGCGACCGTCACAGGGCAAGCACCTGGCAGGCCGCAGGCGTGGAGAGATGATGTGCTTTACTCAGGTCCTGAAGACGACATGGGATAATACTACAGGCTAGTGTAGAAACGGATAGGTAGGCCGGGGGTGTATGCGGCTAGGAAGAAGAAGGTCTTTGACGGTCTCGACCAATTGGCGGAGCATGGGTGGGTCCAGAGTGGATTCGGCGGGGAGTAGGTCATGACATCATGGCACAAGTGACGACACCACGACAACATCGACAGCTGCAAAGCCTGGGATACCCAATCGCAGCTGCATCACCGCACATTCAGGAGAAAACTGCAAGAAGGGGATAGCACAATGTGACATGTCTCTCGGTACCTACCACCCCTGTCTAAGGTGGCCTTAGTGTACGTAGTCCGTACCCATTTTGCCTTGGAGAAAAGGAAAAGGGAAAAGTACAGGTAGCAGAGGACAGGCCCAGCCCAAGGAACGACCGATGATGGAATGAGACCTCGATCCATCCAGCTGGCTGTGCCTCCTTACCAATTCACCAGCCCCCAGCTCCATGCGTTAGCTAGCTTCTGTTTCGCCTGGAGACGAACGGGAGGACACGCTTGCCTTGCTCCGGCTATGCAGAGGCTGAGGTCACAAGTAGCTCACACCCGTCCACCTGGCGCCTAGCACATAAAAGCCTGCCCTCCCACCCTTCTACTCCCGAGCTCCTGTCTATATCACTCCAACAGCCTAATCGATTCTTGACTTCTTCACACAAGGTATCCAACAATCAGCAAACATGTCTCTGCACTGTAAGTTGAACCCTCTCCCCATACAACGAGCCAAGATGGCAAGCTTTGGACTCCCTTCGAAAAGCTCTAAATCTTTCGGCTCCCCGCCCGTTATTACCCGAGGGAAAGAGACGGCGTGCCTTTGTTGAAGTCGAGATCACAAGCTTGACTCCTGCGTCAAGGTTTATTTATCTAAGAAATGCATGCTGACCACTCATCTGAACAGACCTCCCCCCGTCAAGCCTTCGGCCATTGCCCTCGGCACCATCTTCAACCACACGGCTGAGCTCGCTGGTATGTGAATCATTTGAAACCCTCGAGTCTTACCACACCTCAGATTGCATCAGCTAATTCAAGTCTCCCCTACAGTCTTGACCCCCATCTTCGGCTCGACTTACCAGCGTGCAAAGGCCGCCAACACGAAGGAGGAGTTCGCTCGCTCCAAGGAGGCCCAGGGTGCCGCTGTCGCTTGGGGTACCTCCCTCGTCGGATCAGCCCTCCAGTCGTATGGTGTCGGTGCCCTCATCAACGCCACTGGCACTCTCTCCTACAAGGGCGCTGCCTACCTCGGCTCCCTGATTTTCTTCGCTACTTCTGCCCCGGCGTATGTCAAATATTGCATTCTCGTCTCTTCACTAGCGGCTAACGCAATACAGTACATCTCCCAGGTCTTCGTCGAGAAGCGTCCTGTTGACACCGTCGGTGTCAGTGTTCTGGCCAAGGTCGTCGAGACTGTCGGTCTGTCGGTATTCCTCACTTGGTGGGGAACCCGCACCAACCCCTTCGACTAAAGGATTTAATGTCTTGTAAACTCAGTTGAGCGTTCCGCAATTCGGATCGCTTGTGTGCTATTATCGTTGGGTCGTATGGGATGAGGTCATGGAGTTCAAGAGAGCCTGTTATTGCGGCTAGGGTTATTGCCATGTACCTGCACTTTACATCTGCTCAAATCAAGATATTTCAATCAACAAAGCCATCCCAAATTCTTCCCCAATCGTTGTACAAGTGCCTACGGTGTTGCGAGCCATTGTGGGCGCATGGCTCTCGCCCAGCATCCATTTCATGTTGTAACGGTGGGATTACAGGATATTGGCCAAGTTGTCAAAGCATCATGTGCCATCTCATCTACCTAACCAAGCGAAGCTGGGCGTGGTGATCAGGGCGGCAATGGAGTCGACAGTAAGTCCTACTGTTAGTTATCAAAGTCAACAAGTGTAAATCACTATGACGCCTGATCACAGCATCACTCAGAAGTGCTCTCTCGACACCCCGTGTCTGAAAAGGCAGATGCAGGTTCCTCCACACCTCCGCACCCTAAAGGTTCCAACGGAGGCTATAATGATTGGAAATCATTTATTTTGGTCCGAGCAGTAGCAAAGCCACCTTGCTCAATGCAAACAAACATGTGCCCTAGAACGCCGATGATGTCTTTTTTCCACCCAGTTTTCCCGTATGTCCGGCGCCGCACTGGCAGAAAGAGAAAATGAAAAGGAAGCATGCATATAATACAACTCCCCCCTTCCTGAAAAGCCGTTTTGCCGTTCATGAACCACGTTCTTCCCTTTTACTTAAGTGCTGAGGGAGCCAGCGTGACATAGCTGTCTCTCTGCCGGCATGGCTTGTTCCCGCGCCAAGGGGCATTCCCCTCGTAGCTGACCTCACGAACGTCCTCTCCTCTGTGCCTCGCAATGATTCCCTTTGGTGTGTAAAAAATGCACGTACCAAGTAAACGGTGCCAGTCCATTATCGTTATGCAGCAAATCAGCATTTATGCCCAGAAGGACTGCTTGGCAGTCTCCTTCTGCACAAGCTTGACGAGGGCGGCGTAGACCTCGGAGTAGTCCTCGCCGTCGTCCTCCTCGTCGTCCTTGGCGTCAGACTTCTTCTCGGCCTTCTTGGCATCGGCAGCAGAGCGCTTCTCTGAGACCATGACGACGGAAGTCGGGCGCTTCGTCTTGGCGGCGGCGCCGAGCTCGGCGCGCGAGGTAACGAAGATGTAGGGGACGTTGTGGTCCTCGCACAGGACGGGCAGGTGGGAGATGACGTCCATGGGGAGATGTCGCCGGCGATGATGACGACGCCGGGGAAGGCCGTGTTGCTAGGGCCGGCAGCGGGGGACTTGCGGAGCGTCTTGACGACCTCCTTGACGCCGCGCTTGAGGGTGTTGTTCTTGGCCGCTGTTCGGGTGCGCCCGTGTTAGCCTACGCTGGACTTCCCTTTACGCGCACGTCTCCAGAAGAGAGATTTGGAGAAGGGGGTGGACGTACCCTTGCGGATGGACTTCATGACCTTCTTCATGGCCTTCTCGTCGGCCAATGGCACGGCGAAGGGCACGAGGGCGCCGACGACGGGGAGGCCGTCAGCGGTGGCCTTGGAGGCGACCTCGCCGCTGGCGGCGTTGGTGGCAGCGACATCAACCTGGAAGTGCTCATCGATGACGCGCTCAAGCTTCTCCTTCTTCTCCTTCTTCTCCTTCTTATCCTTCTTGTCCTTCTTGATGGCGCCGTCGGACACGGATCGCTTCTTGTCCTTCTTCTCCTTCCTGTCGGGCTTCTCGGCGGCCATTGCAGCGGTCTAATTCTAACTCTTTTCTTCTTGCGGAGGGAAAAGGTTTTCGAAGCGTGAGGCAAAGGGCGGGGAGGCGTTCCAACGGCGAAGAAGACTCGGCGGATTTTGGCGGCGGCGGGCTGGTGGTTGAAGCTTCTCGTACGAGGACGGATCACAGAGGCTCGATTTTTTTTTCTCTCTCCCCTTGTCTGCAGAGCCGATGCAACTTTTTTTCGGCGGTGGCCCCACCTTGCTAGCTTGTGTGGCAGAGGTACTACGGAAAACTGTATATCCGTGCCGGATAAGGTTCAACTTTTGCTCGGCGGATACCAGTTCTCAGTGGAGAATTCACGTGACTAGACTCAACGAATCATGATCGTGACATTGCGCAAATGTCAGCACCAGAGTGGCTGCGGAATTGTTTGGTCGTCGCCCACTGGAGCCAATTCCAAGTCAATGGCGAATTTGCGGGATCAATTATTGGTACAGATGCTGCCAAGGCTGTGCCTTTGGGGATCGGGGACTGATGAGCGCTTTGCTGCTGCGGCGTGGTTGAGCGGATCACTTTGGTAACCTTTTCCTGGAACCAGTCAAGTTCAACGAAGCAACAGCCCGGACTACATTTCGCCGACATGTGATACTGGCTACTTTGTTCTGTGGTAGTAGCCCAGGCCTCAGGTATTAGAATCGTCAAAAATGGGGTTCTATTCCATGTCTCCCCTCTACGTAGTTGATATACATGTGTTTTGACACAGGGAATCGTTGACCGCCTCTAACACTCGTCGTCCACCGTTGTCGAAAGGTGCGCTTACTCCTCGTCGGCGAACTCGGCGCGGCCCTGCTTGGAGTTCAGGTAGTGGTTGCTGCATGCATGTGAGTATGAGATCCTGCTTCGGCTCGTCTCCGGAGGGTCGTTCGGAAGAGGCAACTGACCGGTGGGTGGCCCAGTCCATGATGTACCAGCCGGCAACCAAGGGAGGAAGGAAGTAGAGGACCTGTGCGCTGAAGCGGCGCCAGGTGTTGAAGACGGCGTCGTGGGCGGCGCCGGCGAAGGGGTTCTGACGGTTGGGGGCAATGCCGTAGCTGATGATACCTCTCTGCTTCTCGCCACCTATAGGACCATCAGCTCGTTGTTCCGTTTATTTTTGCGTCCAATCGTCTCGTCTCCTCGGCGAGAGGTCCGTCGTTTTCCCTCCTCGTCATCATGGTGTTCCATCCAGAGAAACTAAGCATCGCTTAACCGCGTCGCTGTCGTGCTTCGCTAGCAAAAAATATCGCGTGGTAACGTACCAATGTGTCCCCACCAGCCGAGGTAGCTATCGTGATGTCAGTTGCACGCACTCAGAACGAAATCGAAGGTGGTGCAAGGCGCGGCGGACAAGCGGAATCATCTAAATCTGCTGTTCTGAAAAGCCCGCACGCCCTTCCCGTTTCCTCTCTCAATTGACGTCGGACGCGGTGTCACTTACTGCTGGTACTTTCCGTGGGGGACGCTGGGCCCGCCCATAAGAGCTTGCGTAGGTCTCATCGTAACGGCGTGTGGTGGACGTTGATGTGTTACCGGATAGAAAGTCGTTAAACTGGAGATCGGGATGGGTCGAATCGGACGAGGTTCAAATCTTGTCTCCTTCCTACCGAACCCGAACGCTGAGGCGCACGGCCCAAAAAGGCTTAGCGCCTTTTGCACATTTGAACCGTCACCACCCATCCGACCACCCCGGCTGATAGGCCCAAAATTCCATGACGGGGCTTTCCGCCGCCTTTGCGAGAGGAGCTTTCGACAGCTTCATCCGTCCTGATACTTCACGATCAGCCCACTACCAACGTCCGAAAGCCCAGTCGGATAGCACGCGATCTCCGCTAACGGACTGCATCGTTCTGTTGGACGTGTCTCCCGTCGACTTAACCCGCCGCTTTTCGCTCCCGAAACCATGGCTCAAGCTCTGGGCTTTGCGTACCGTATGGCCGTCCCTGCGGCCATCGGTGTCGCGGTGCTACAGTCGTCAATCTACGATGTCAAGGGCGGCTCCAGAGCCGTCATCTTCGACAGGCTTAGTGGTGTCAAGGAAACCGTCATCAACGAGGGCACGCACTTCCTCGTCCCGTGGTTGCAGAAGAGCATCGTCTTCGATGTGCGGACGAAGCCCAGAAACATTGCCACGACGACGGGCAGCAAGGATCTCCAAATGGTCAGCTTGACCCTTCGTGTGCTGCACAGGCCTGAAGTCCAGGCTCTCCCCAAGATTTACCAGGTAAGCCTCGCAGTGTCATAAGCTCCTGGATGGCTCCGAGACCCTGACCATCCTCCACTAGAACCTTGGCCAAGACTACGATGAGAGGGTCCTCCCCTCCATCGGCAACGAAGTCCTCAAGTCGATCGTCGCGCAATTCGACGCCGCAGAGCTCATTACTCAGCGTGAGGCTGTCTCGCAGCGCATCAGCTCCGACCTGAGGAAGCGTGCCGCCGAGTTCAACATCGCCCTCGAGGACGTCTCCATCACACACATGACCTTCGGCAAGGAGTTTACCAAGGCTGTCGAGCAGAAGCAGATCGCTCAGCAGGATGCCGAGCGTGCGCGCTTCATCGTCGAGAAGGCCGAGCAGGAGCGCCAAGCCAACGTCATCCGTGCTGAGGGCGAGGCCGAGAGTGCCGAGACCATCAGCAAGGCCATCGCCAAGAACGGCGACGGCCTCGTCCAGATCAGAAAGATTGAGGCTAGCAGAGACATTGCAGCAACGCTGTCGTCGAATCCCAATGTTGCTTACTTGCCCAGCGGTGGCAGGAACGGCAGCCAGATGTTGCTGAACGTCGGGCGGCCGTAAAGTGCTACGAATATGAAGGAGAGGGGTGTACGGTCTTCAGTGAGAGAAGAAAAGGGAATGCTGTATAATAGACTTTGAAGGCAAGTCACCACTTCAATAAGTGTAATCATAGGGCAATGAATTCTGCCACCTTTCCACCAACCGAGCCCACGTTTCGAGCCGTAGTCCGTAATGAGTGTGCGTGGTACCCAGTCACTCGACGTCGGAATAACTAAACTATGGCACTGCAAGTTATGTTCCTTGAAATCTCATCACTTTAGCAGAGGCGTCACTCGGATCTCGTCTACCCTGTAGTTATTTCGCATGAGTGGTTCCCGCTTGGTAGCGGCGCAACCCGATAGTCTTTTATTCAATCATAAAATCGGCACCATCGTCTTCATCTACATGCCCCATGGACCTTTTCATGTTCGCATTGGCCAACACAGTAAATGCCCCCCATCCCCCCATGTCCGAGAACCATACAAAAGACCAAGGACCGGCCCGTCGCCTGACTCGGCCCCCAATATTGAGACTCCTGTAAGTCTATCCAGGATGAGCATTGTGATTTTTACATTGCAATACTTGGACGGTTGATGACCAAAGAAATAAACCCTCCCATCCTGCGCTGGGGAAGCCGAATGCACTAATAAGGGGGCTAGCATACCGTGGTGCGTATCGTAGATATGGTGGCCGGACGCGAAATGTGAGGAGTGGTTAAATCTTGGTAATAAACCATGGCCGAGTAACAGCACCACTTATTCGGCACTAACCATGGCCTCAGACTCGTAGCATGGTATCTGGTTGTACACATTCGAAGCTCGCCGGGGACAACAAGACGAGGAAAAAGACCCGTTATTATTATAAAGGACTCCCTTTCAAGGGCTAGGTATCATTGTGCCAGTCCCGCGCCTCCCAATGCATCCATCCTCGGACCCCTAGTCCTCCTAAACGCCAAAATCCCCTAAATTCAAGTGTGGACAAAGTCCACCCGTCGCTAAAGGGCGGACTCGAGGAACTCCACAGTCAGATGGCCATGGAAGTCGTCCACTTTTCCGCCAGGTGGCACGAACTCATTACCCTTCAGCTTCCAGCCCTTGAGCTTCATGCTCTTCCATTCTTCCGAGAGCTTGAAACGCACGAGGTCACCCGCAGCCCTAGCGTCTTCCGCACTGTCGTGACCTTGGACCTTGCCGACTGTCTCAACCTGGATCTTGCGGTTGAGGAGGTTGTCCATAAGCATCTTCAGGCCCTGGCGATAGGGGAGGCCGTGTTTGTGGGGGAACAGCAGGACGGTGTCAATTACTGTGGGGTGTACAATGCGTACGGCGTTCAAGTCGTTTTCCAGACCGTGTCCGATGAGAGGGGTGCCGGGGGCGATGAGAGAGAAGAGGAGGTCGCGTGCCACCTCAGGAGATGATACAATCTTCATCTTCTTCTTGGTTTTCTTGGGACTGGCCATGTTCTTGGCTTGTGCGGGGGTAGGGTCTTCTCGCTTGGCGGACCATGGCTCCGCAGACGCCATGTCTTCAGGCCAAACACCCGAATATCGTGAATTGAGGTCAAGAATCTCGCCGACCGGCTGAACAAGGACGTCCAACAGCTCTTCTCCGGTAGGCCAAGCTGTGGCAGTGAGACGGACAAGTTCGAGACCGTGGACCGTGTAACACATTTCGCAGTCGAAGCACACAGCTCTGTCGGAAGGTGCATTGGGGTTTGCAGGCGTCTCGGCGTAGTTGAGGATGGTGGCCAGTCGCTTGGGATCCGAAGCTTTGAACACATGATGGGGATTGGTATAGCAGCCGGCGGAGTCTCCAACTGCCTGACCGCAGCATCGGTAGCGCTTCTGTTGCTTGGATCTGTCGCCAAGTTGGCGCTCGGGGAAGTAGGTCTTACCCCAATGGAAGGTGCAAGTACCGCCTGAGGCGAGGGCCCCGTCTTCTTCTCTTCTGCCAGGGAACATCTGGAAGCGCTTTTCACAGCGATCGCACTTCTCCCAGCCCTTGGCGGCCTCAAGGCCCTCACGGGCTTTGTTGATGTCGGCCTCGGTAGGAACGGACGACACGTAGCCATGGGCGGCGAGACCGTCAATGGGGGTGACGAGGTGGCGCACGAGCTGGACTTCTTGCGCAGGCGTCAACCCAGTCACAATCTTCTTGGGAGACACAAGCGGCTTCTTGTGAGGGCCTTTCTGGGTCTGCTGGTGGTAGTGGACGACCCTCTCATCCTTCCACTGCAGCAGTGTCATCTTCTTGTACTGCATGATTTTGTTTTTGATTACGTTTGAGTAGATGGCGCCTTTCTCGATAGCGGTGGTCTCCTCTTCGTCAAGGACTCTCCAGATGAGGTCCTGGTCTGTGAGAATGAGTTGCTTCTCTTCGGCGTCTTTGGCGGTCTTCTTGAGTTCGTTGTTAAGGCGAGTATATTCGCCGTGGAGCATCTGCACGAGCTTGTATCGAATATCGAACTTGGCTGGGGATGATTTAAGTAAACGAGGGGTAAGAGCCTCTGGCTTTCTGGGCTTAGGGGGTTGCTCGTTGGATGTGTTGGGTGTTGAAAGAGTGTCGAGAGAAGTAGTCCCTTGCTGGGCCAAAGTTTGGTTTATATTAGAGGCAGAGGGAGTAGTAGTGAATGAGGAGGTGCTGCTGGGTTTGGACGGGTGATTCACTGCAGATAAAGGAGAGTACCTAGTGGGAGTAGAGTGATTTGACGACTTGTTGAGGTCGGACGAAGTAAGGGAAGGTGCGGGTGAGTTGGACTGAGGCAACTTCTTCTTGGTCAAGGAGGAAGATATGGGATTTAAAGGCGGAGGTGAGATGGGCCGGGCGAGAGCTGACGAAGTGCCATCCGGTCTTGAAGCGGTGGTGTCATGTTTCGAGGCGGTTTTGACAGAGGGAGGCGTTCCTACAGGATTGGCGGGGTGCCTGGCGTCTTGAGCAGCCTTCAGACGTTTCCGAGGGCCATCCCGGGTTGCATCCGTCGTGGCATCCGTTGACCTCTTGGCCGACGTTGCTGACGCGTTGAGTACCGGGACCGAAGGAGCCGCCATCTTATCCCTGTCATCTTTATGCTGGAAGAGGCACTGGAATGCGGTGCACCTGTCTCCGGCAGGGCAGGGGATGTGTTTGAGGTCGACGAAGGACATTGTGGCAATACCTTCCCCACGATGTAGGAGCAAACTAACTGTGGCTCAGCTACGGTAATGACGGCCAGTGCTACTGCTACTGCTGCTTCCGCTTCAGCCGCTACTGCTGTTTCCGTTATCCAGTTGTACGGAAGAAGGAGAAGGAGAAGAGGAACAAGGCGATGACGGAAACAACGAAGAGCGGTAACGGGATGTGACGGGAAGTGCCTGAGCCTCGTCAGGGGGATGGGGCCTCTCTTCCGTTCTTCAGGAGGACGGGCCGTGAGTCCCGGTTGAAAATGCCAAAGGGGTCTGGCCGCACTCTGGTGGCCGCTTCGAGGGGGGATGGAGATGGAACGAGAGTGAACGCGCCAATTAAGGCTGCGAAAATCCGGGGGAGTGGTACGAAGATCTCATAGCCAAAACCGCAGCCGGGTGGTTTGTGACGTTGTGCCGTTCCAGTCGGAGAAATTCGCAGGTGCCGGGTGAATTGACGGTGGGCCGATGTGGCGAGTAGCCAGGTCCAGGCCGACACAAGAATGAAGTGAAATTGGACGTTGGACAAGGCGTCGAAAACGAACAGGTCAAAGGCATAAAGATGGGTTGGTTTGGGAGAGTGTCACAGAAGGACCATGTGTCTCGCATGCCGTCGGAATTGGGACGAAGAGAGGCTCCGAGCGCTCGACGGATTAGGTAAGGCCCGCCTGCTTCTTTGGGTGTGGCATGGCACCAGGAACGGAGGTACCTAGGTAGGTACCTGGGTAGGTAGGTAGTAGGTGGTCCAGCGTCGGATCAGTCCAGATCTTGGCAGCTCCTGTGCAGTATACAGCGGTCTTCACATAGTATCTGTCCATCCCCTCATGCACCCAACCATTTAACACGGCGTTGGAAGACGCCAAGGCGTCTCGTGCGAAGGAGAAGACGACCCCGTGGTGACAAGCGATAAGTGACAACTGATGAGGTGAATGGGCAATCCGGCATCTCTCTCATCCATCATCGTGTGTTGTCTTGACATCGTCACAATACTAGGTTCGAGTCATGGGTAGACTTCATCTTCTGCTACTGAGGCTGAGTGCTGGAGAAGACGTTGGTCTTAGCCTCAGCTCTGGCAGTGTCTCCAAAACCTCTACCCGCCTCGTCGCTATTCCTGGTCATCTTAGGCCGCGGTGCCCGTGTCAGGAAGGGGGTAAGAGGTCAAATACAGATACATTAATACGCTCAAAACCCCTTATCGCGGCAGGCCCAGGGTTGCAAACTTAAACCAATCCCACGAACCGTCTCATCTTTTTCATTGTGAACGAGGGGAGCACACAGACGTTTTCGCCTATTACCCGGGGGATAGAAAAAGAACAAGAAATCCAAGGCCATGGATAATGCTTGTCTCACCTGTTAGCCATCACGTCCACTTTCCATACTCTTGGCGGTTGCCGACCTTCTTCTGACGACAACAAGCCAAGGCATGCTACAATACTTACCGGCTTGCCATGACCTCTCTTATCTGATCCTAGCCCGAAAAGTGTGCGAAAAATAAGGCGAAGGCGGTCTCTGCGGGTGACGAGCGTGGGGGCGATTAATTACCTAGCTTGCACCACCCTGTTCACCCCTCGCGTTCCACCAAGCTTCGGATCTATCGCACATATCTGGGGTGTATCCGTACAGATACAGAGGGACACGGCACTAGCAGTACACTAGGACCGGCAACGAAGTCATAATACACTACTAGCCCGTCCTCCTCCGTCGATAACGGGTCTGTTGCGTTGCTGCTAGCTGAGCGCCGACGGGTGTAAGTGGCACCGGGTCTCTGAACGGAATCATGGGCAACCCTGGTCTCGAGGCTGTACTTGCCTATCTCGGTGCAGGGACTGGGTAAGTATCTGTAAGGTGGTTTGGAACCCACTGGCGGTGTACGGTGTATGAAGGACAATCGCGGTGGAGGAGACACCTTGGTTTGTTTATCGAGGAAATCGTTATCAATGAGGGTGATCGGGAACCACAAGCTGTTGCGGGGGTGGTCTTTTGGGCTTCTGCGAGATTCCATCGTCGTGCACTGTCTATAAAGAAAGGCCTCATTGCCCTCCACCCCCCCTTCCGAAATGGCCGACTTGTTTGCTATTCTTCTGGTTCATTTCAAGCAGCTTGGGTCTCTCTTGGACCTGCAGGCGTGTTGTGTATTGGACAAACTGCTTTCCCGCGATACCTACCTGTATTGACAAACTCGAACTCAACGTCAAACTGAATTCCCAAGCATCAGCCCGACTACAGACAGCAGTAGTACGTAGTAGGAGTATCTACTAGCAGCGCGTAGCGTCTCTCGTGTGCTCAGGGCCCTCGCCAGGAGACAGACGGATTATACTGTGCAAACTTCAGTCAAGCCAAAACCACAAGCCAATCTTACTCGCCGTCACGGATCAAGACCCCGACAACACTGCAGCCCGCCCCTCCCCACTATCAGCTTATCCGCGAGCCGCGAATCGAGAAGTCGCGTGCACACGTTCCATTCTGGACTACCGGACCCCGGTACCCAGGTACCAGAGCTCTAGCTAGGTACCTAAGGTCCAATTAGCGAGCAGCAGCCTGTGCAGCAGGGAGGAGCGGACGAATCGCGCCAAAGTCGAGTACTGCTACCTAAGCCACGGAGCAAACGGCACCCGATAACGCCTGCAGCCACCGCCAAACACAAAAATCCACACACAAACGGCGGAAAGAGCTTACTTTACCCCGTACCTACGGATAACTTTGGGGCCTTATCTGCCCCTAAGTCCAGGCACTTGCAGTAGGTAGTGGTCGTGTGTGCTGCTTGGTGGCCTGGTGCTAGTGTCATCAAATCTAACGGTGACGCATGCTTTGCCCGAACGAGGTCCAAAACTGAGCTGAGCTGAGCGGACTTGAGGCGTCCCCCCCCCGGACTATCCGTTGAAAGGGACTCTTGTGTGGTCGCCCCGAGGATTTAACTCGGTGCGCATCCCACACGAGCTCCCCTTCAACGTCCTCCATCGCAACATTTGTCAACGTTGTTGCCCTTTGCTATTCAATCTGTTCACCGGTCCCTGATTCCATCCAACTCCATCATGGATTACACCGGCGGCACCGCGGAGGCCGATCATCTCTGCGTCTTGGTCCACGGGGTTCGTACACACATTGCATTGTCCTTATTCTACCTACCCCCTGACTCCTTGAACCTGCACCTGCACCTGTACCTGCACCCTGCTGCAACTCTGTTTCTCGCACCCACGCCATGAATGAATTGGGGATTTAAGCTAACGAAACGCCGCCTCGGCACAGCTTTGGGGTAACCCCAACCACATGGCCCAGATCGCCAAAGCCTTGCGAGCCCAGTACCCTGCCGATAAACTCTATCTGTTGCTCGCGAAGCGCAACAGTGGTTCATTTACATACGATGGCATTGAACGCGGCGGCGAGCGGGTGTGTGCCGAGATCGAGGAGGAGCTGCGCCTGATCGAGGGGAGAGGTGGCAAGATTACCAAGCTGAGCATCGTGGGATACTCGCTCGGTGGACTCGTCTCTCGCTATGCCGTCGGCTTGCTTCATTCCAAGGGCATTCTCGATACCGTCGAGTGCATGGTACGAAGAGCGCATTCCCGCTTGCAGTTGCGTTACTGTCACTAACCCGGCCAATAGAACTTCGTCACCTTTGCGACGCCGCACCTGGGAGTTCGCACGCCGCTGCGGGGATGGCACAACCATTTGTGGAATGTGCTGGGCGCCCGTACTCTGTCCATGTCCGGCCGTCAGTTGTTCACCATCGATGACTTCCGCGGCACGGGCCGACCGCTTCTCGCCGTTCTCGCCGACCCCAACTCCATTTTCCTCGCCGGCTTGAAGCGCTTCAAGCGCCACACGCTCTACACCAACATCGTCAACGACAGGAGCGCAGTGCACTACACCACTGGTATTTCCAAGACCGATCCATATACCAACCTCGACAGAATCAGGTGCAACTACGTCCAGGGCTACGAGGATGTCGTTCTCGACCCGCACCACCCGGTTGCGGCAAAGCCAAAGGTCTCCGAGCCGGCTACTCTCTCATCGGTTGCCGGCACCGGCTGGAAGTGGATCCAGCGCGTGCCCTTCGCACTCGCCCTCGTCATCTTCGTTCCCATTGGCATCGTCGCATTCCTCTTCAGCTCCGTCGTCCAGACGGTACGTTCGTCGAAGCGCATCCAGCTGCACGAGAAGGGCCTTGCGGGCGTGGCAATCGATGAATACCGCGGCCCGCTGTGGATGAAGGAAATTCGCGAGGAAGTGGAGCACGTCTATGAGACGCTCAACAGTTCGCAAGACCAAGAGTACCTGGGGAGCGAGACGGATGAAGATCTGGACGATGCTGAGATGGATCGCAGCACGACGCAGCTCCTCGCCCGGGAGAGGCGCATGTCGGTGCCATCGCAGCCTACACTCGCGCTGGCGCCCTACCAGTTCCAGATGATCCAGAACCTCGACTCGGTCGGCTGGCACAAGTACCCCGTATGGATTCACAAGGACCGCCACAGTCACGCTGCCATTATCGTGCGCTGGGAGAAGAAGACATTTTCCGAGGGGCATATCGTGCTGAAGCACTGGCTTAACGAAGAGTTTGTAGTTTAGCCGTGGGGGGCTTTTGCGCATTGGGAGTTGGAGTTGGCGAAGCGTTGAGTTTTAGTGAACATCTGCTCCCCTTGGAGAATACCTATCACATATGTACAAGCTTTCATTACTGTAACATAATTAATCCTTGCTGTTACAGTTGCCTCGGAGTCTGAAGATGCTGTATCGGTCATTGTCCGGCCGTCCGTCCATCGACGCTCACTACTGCTCGTTGATAACTACAGCCCAGCAGACAGCCTAAAGCGTGCACGCCGTTCGATACTTTTGGCTGGACCTGGACCTTCTTCTGAGGGAGTTTAACCAAATCGTCACATACATACAGGTGACATGCTAGCCTTGTACAACGTAACACATAACAAGCCAGCCGCATCTAACCCCAAACAATCTCTCCCATCCACCTGGGTATATAGTCTGTTAGCCTCATGAAAGTACCTCTTCATCCTCCGAGCGGCCTGGCATTCTTCCAGAGCGCATTGTACGAAATCCAGACTGTCGGCTGAGGACACACAGCCCCAAATCCGAGGTTGAATTATGTCCTGCGTCGCCCGTCAGCCGCAACACACCCAACCCAAGCAAGCGAACCCAAACCGGTGGATCCCACCCTCTCAGTCGTAGCGTCATCAGACAGGGATATACCGCCTCGCTAAAATTGTAGCCCACCACACCACCGACAGCCCATCCCGGCTATCCGGACTGTGCAGGGGTGCCCCACCCCTCTTCTCACATATCCACCCCAATCTGCACCCTTGGAAGTTGGTCCCCTGAGAGCCCCGGAAAGTTCAGGGCCAATGGGTTTGCGATTACTACCTAGGTACCTAGGTAGGCAGGGACCTCTTTGCGCCTTTGCAAAGTCAGTCGCGTCTTTGATAGCGACTTCACACGCAATCGGCCGCGTGGCTGTTTCTATTCGCTGTACAGTCTGGGAAACGAAATCCAATTGCATCCGATTCGCCGTAGAGGCATGAGCACCGGGTGCTCGCAGCAGGGATGAGAACTTCGAAGCTATCCAGAGAGACCTCGGCCCTGTTCAACAAGATGGCCCGCCCGTCCTCGCCGCTACCGACAACGACGACAACGAAGACAGCGCCATCGCCACCGCAACAAACGCGCAGGACGACGCGCTCCTCTCTTGCACGATTCGCGTACAATTCTGGTGTCTCTTCCACCGCAAATACCGCGGCAGCGGAAACGGTCCACGATGTCGTCCTGGGCGTCACCGACATCGAGGATGCAGTCGCGAACACGAGGGGTCGGAAACGAAGACGCGTTATAAAAGCGGAAGACGCCCGAGACGCAGAGACGGAGGACGGAATCTCAAACGTCAAAATCGAGCACGTCGAGACCGAAGCCACGGCAGCAGCAGGGCAAGCGCCCACCTCCAAGGTGCGGAAAGCTCGTAAACCGGCCCGTGTAATCAATGGAACCGCCGCCGTCGAACGGCACACGGAACCCCCTTCTGATTGGGAGTCCATGTACGACGCGGTGAAGCGGATGCGCCTGCAAGGCGCCGCGCGCGACGCCGCCGTCGACACCATGGGCTGCGAGCGCCTCTTCCACCCCGACGCCTCGGAGCGCGACCGCCGGTACCACATCCTCACCGCGCTAATGCTCTCGAGCCAGACAAAGGATACGGTCAACGCGGTGGCCATGAAGAGGCTGATGACCGAGCTGCCGCCGCACAAGCCGGGAGCGCCGGGCGGTTTGAACCTGGAGAACGTGCTCGCCGTCGACCCGGCCTTCCTGAACGAGCTGATCTGGGCAGTGGGCTTTCACAACAACAAGACCAAGTGAGTAACGGGATGCGTCCTCGGTGAAAGTAGTGCATGTTGCTGGATGGAGGCAGTTTTTGTTTTTGATTTTCACGACTCTTGTGCGAAACTAACACATCAAGATACATCAAAGCAGCGGCGGAGATCCTCCGCGATAGATTCGATGGCGACATACCCGACACCATCGAAGGGCTCACCTCCCTCCCCGGCGTGGGACCCAAGATGGCCTACCTCTGCCTCTCGGCTGCGTGGGACCGCACCGAGGGCATCGGCGTGGACGTCCACGTGCATCGCATCACGAACCTCTGGGGCTGGCACAAGACGACGCAACCTGAGGCGACGCGCCTCGCGCTGCAGAGCTGGCTGCCCAAGGACAAGTGGCGCGAAATCAACTGGCTACTCGTCGGGTTCGGGCAGACGGTCTGCCTCCCCGTCGGGCGGAAATGCGGTGATTGCGACCTCGGGCTGAGCGGGATGTGTAAGGCGGCGGAGAGGAAGAAGGTCAACGAGGGGCGCAGGGTGAGGGAGGTCAAGGTCGAGGTGAAGGAGGAGGGGGACGGGAGCGTGGTGATCAAGCAGGAGGAGGTCGTCAAGGAAGAGGAAGTGGTCCAAGATGGAGTCGTCAACGAGGCTGTGGACGTGTCGGAGTCGGGTCCGGGGTCAGGGTTGGAAGGCAGCGAGCGGCAACAGTCTGAAAAAGATGCCGCGAGGGCGGCTACGCCGAGAACGCGAAGGGGAAAGCCGTCATAAACGATGACGAGCCATGCTGTTGAAAGAAAGGGGCGAAATTAGAGTTTCGCCCTGGATAGGTAGCTGTGCGAATCCCGTCAGGGGAGGGGGAAAGAGAGGGACGGATCATTCCGCATCCATCATTGTTATGCAACATCCGAGTGCGCGCGAGCAACATGGCCGCCAGCTGCAACACAGGGGCTGCGACACACGGAAAACCTGCTCTGCGCGGCACCGCCTGCCGACCCGTGCGGACTTTCTCACCGGTGTGACCGGGGTGTTGCCTGCTTCGATTGCGCGGCCTCGGTAGGAGGAGGGGCGGGGGGGCCTGCCGAAATACTTCGGCGGGATTCCGACCTTCTAGCAGAGAGAGAAGGAGAGAGAGAGTCATTGCCAGCAAGGTTAGATGGGTACGTAGGTACGCTGTGTGGTGTCAGTTGGTCTTCCGCGCAGGGAGGGTGGCGGCGGAGAAGAGGTGGGAGAGAGGGACGAAGAAGCGCAGGCCAGCAGAAGCTGCGACGACAGCGGACGATATCGGAGATAGGCCGGGGTGTTCGACAGGCGCCTTGTGTGTGTGAGTGCCTGATGCCGCTGGTCGCCGTCATCGTCCCCCTTCCAGCGCCAGCGCCAGCGCCAGCGCCTGCAACCTGCACCACCACATCACAGTGTGACGTGGATACGGCGCAGGCGGAGGCGGCGGCGGAGGAGAAGGAGGAGGCGATCCCTGGGGGTGGCTGACTCGCGAGGGGGTCAGATGGACGACGACAAAAGCGGCCAGTCTTTTTTTGAAGAAAGCATGGCGCGTAATGGCATGTCTTTGCCGGAGGGACTCTTTCTTTCACTTTTCCCCCAACAAAGCCCTGAAACAAGGAGGATTACGATTCAAAGGCCCGCCCTTCTTCCCTCCCAGACTTTTTAGATGACCATGGGGGACGTCTGCTCGTCCGTGGTTCTATTCGGCCGACAGAATGGGCGGACAATCCCTCCCGGGCGGGGGGCTGGAGTTCCGGCCTGTCTCTCGCTGGCTGCTTCTCCGCTTACCGGAGAACCTACCGCTGGGTTAACTCATCACGGATAAACAAACAACACATTAGGAGCCATGGAGAAAGTATCACATAGCGTCCAAGGGCAATAGACAACGAGATGGAAACCGGTGTGATAGGTTAGATTTGAGTAAACATTTCGAAGCGAAAAAGTTCTGATTTAACGGCCCATCACCCCCGAGGCGGCCGCTCGAAATGAACCATACGCCGGTACGCCATGCGGAGGAAGTGTGAAAGCCGGGACTATCCTAAAGTTGGGGAAGATATTATACACATCGCCGTATGGGAAATCGATACGACATGCCGCTCCAGGTCGTGTGCATGCAAAACAAGAAAAAGGACGATGCGAAATACACAGGCACGCTTTCGCCACCGCCGCCGCCGCTCATCGCTACTGCACTTTGCACGCGAACCTGGTCGAGTCTCGCAGGAACTGTATCGGGGAAAAGAGAGAGAGAGAAAATGAGGACCATGGTGCCGTGCAGAGGTCCCAGAATATGACAGGACGTGCAGAGTATTATGTCCGCCTCGCGTACCGGACTGCCTCAACAGCCATGGACGAAGTCCAAGTCGCGCCCGGGGGGTCGTGTGGGGGGTGGGCCGGCTCGCAGCGTCTCGACGGGAAGGGTGTGATGACGCGAAACCCAGTCAGGCTCGCCATGGGGTATGAGAAGACTTGTAATAGTGGAGGAAGTCGCCTATACTCCACGGATGACTTGCGTGCGCTCGGATTCGAGCTGCGCAGCGTTGCGCTCGTGGGACTGCTTCTTGCACTGTGACGGGCGGGATGAGTTAGTTTGAAAGAAGGCCTTCGTCTCGCAGAACGGTGCCGAGGCCGATAAGCCAGGTGCACGACAGTCCAGGGGCCCAACTTACGTCTTCCAAGCCGGAGCACTTGTGGTCCTCGAGGAGACGGTGCTTGCCGCAGAAGTGGCCGTTGCAGAACCCGCAGTCACCGACGATGCGCTGGGCAGCGTCCTTGCACTCCTTGAAGGTGCAGCGAATCTTCTTCTGAGGCATGATGGGCGGGTTTGTTGATGGGGGGTTGGCGTGCGAGTGCAGGTATAGGTGGCTTCGTTAAGAAGCGGTGAGACGCTGGGTAGGGTGAGAGGTGAGATGGGGAGGAAGGGGTGCCGGGAGTTGAGATCGAGCGTGGTCGGTCGTGGAGGTGGCTCGCGAGACGACGGGTGAGAAGTGCGAAGGCGGAATGGCAGAGAGCGGCCTAGATGGGATGATGGAGAAGGGAAAGAATGAGAAGGGGATGAAAAGGGGAAGAAGATGTGGTGAGCGAGAGTACAAGTAATAGAAGTTGGCTGGAGGCGAATTGTGTCAGGCAGTCAATGATGATCTAATAAGCAGAGCCAGGACCGGGCCCAGGACCATCCAGGCCAGGTCGAAGGCGGGAGAAGCGCTCACAATGACAAGCAAGACACAAGACAAGGAACAACAGGCGTGGGGCAGGGGACAGGGTGGCTGGTGGAGCTTTGGTCTCGTTTGTCTGGGGAGGGGGGGGGGGGGGGGGGTGGACTGGGCATGTTGTTATTTATTGGGAAGATGGCCATGCATGGCACACTTCATCGGAGGCGCCAATACGGATACTGGACTGATTAAAACGGAGACCCGAGCAACGAGGCGAGGGGTATGGGCTTGTGGTGGCAGAGGCGGAGGGAGAAAGCAAGTTACCTCGGGACGGTGGGTGTGACCACAACAGAAACACACACACCACCACCACAGTGGAAGGACGCACTTCCGCTGGATGCACATCTGCTGAGTTGCGCACTGCGCTGCAATGCACGGCCAGGCCATTCTGCGGTCCACGGTGTCCACGGTGGTCCCCAGTGGCATCCATGCCACGCAGTGTACTAAGGTAGCCGTTTCCGTTCCCGCATGCAGAATCCAATGGAACAATGGGGGGGGGTTAGTGCCGTAGTGTAGTCCATGTATGGGCTACGGAAATACACAATGGGTGCAAGCAAAGGTGCAAATGTTGGCCGTATCCGTGACTTGGGCACGATATCAGGCCGTAACCCGGCAGGCCAAAAACTGATGACTGGCCAGCATAATGTGACGGGGAGGGCAGGTCAGTCGGCGCCAAATGCAGCTGAAGATGCGGATATCGGCGCAGTCATGTGGGCGGGAGGTCAAGTGAAGGATGGGATTGCGAGGGTTAATCAGGATAGGGGTCAAGTACGCTGATAGGTAGATAGGTAGCCTACGGGTTACGGGGAGAGGCTGTACTCACAACCACGAGGTTCCCTGCCCTCTGTTCAGCCGGAACAGTGTGTTTCCCTGTTGCGATGGGACGGGCGGGCGGGCAGGCAGGCAATGAGCGGCGTACGTGTGCGTCCGAGGTACCGGGTACCGGGGTACCGGCCGCATTGCTCGAATGGCCTTGGTAATCGTAGTTTACCTGTTTACAAATAAGGGTGGTCCAGGTAAGGTGGTCAGCGGGTACTCCGTACACTGTATCCGTACTATCGTGTACTACTACTATTAGTGTACGGATACAGGTTGTTGGTAGATCCGATGGGGCGGCCGAGACAGTGCTGACGGAGACGGGCGCGATGGAGTCAGGGTCGTGTTCCAGGGCGGAACGAGAGAGGGCGGCGGCACCTGCACCAAGAGACAATATTGTATGGATGAGTACATTCTTCCCCATGGCTTTGTACTCCCCAATCTCCTCCGTTTCCTACCGGCTTTGTCGGCCGGTCCCTCGAATTTCCCTCCGGCTCCCGGCTACCGCCATACCAGAAACGGGACGGCGACCGCAGCTAGGAGTGACAAGAGTATTTGATAGACCGACGACTCTTACTCCATACATTAGGATACCTTGGACGGACAAATACGGGTGGTGAAGTGGATGGTGGTGCTGATGGCGCTAGCCTCGGGACCGAATGGAAGCCTGGACAATGCTAATGACACGGGTAGACAGACGACGGTTTTGCGAGGCTCCGAAAGCGGTAGGTTTGGAGAATAAAAAGAATAAAAAAAAAAGAGGAACAGCAGACTGGACTGGACTGGACGGGACTGGGCCTTGCGCCCCGTGTCTCTCTCTCCCTCTCGCTCAGCGTTGCGTGCAATGTTTCCCCGTCCTCTGTTTCTGTCCCGAATCAACGGGTCGCCTCTGCCGGATCTGTACCGGAATAACGTGTGATCGCCGGCTTAGATCTATTGACCAATGCTTCAAAAATCGGTTGCCGCGAAATTGAGGGGCAAAGTATCATTGTCGGACGGACGATGATGCTTCAATGTGAGGCCGATCAGGATTGAGGAACGTGGTAGTGCATACCTGAGGGAGAAGCAAGGGAAATACAGAGCCATGTATCCGTACGTCAGTGCTGGTTTGGTTTGTTGGTTATTTACGAGACGAGGTGACTTTTTCCAAAGGGGGATGAGCCCCCTCTTCGGAGGGCGTGTATCGGACAACATTCCCGGGCCTGAGTCAGACGGATGCAACAATGCCTACGTAGTAAGAGGACTCGAGAGTTGAGCCATGGCGGTTTTGATTTGCAGATCCGCATGCTTGTATACCGTACACTGCCTACGCCTGCCGCCGAGTCAACGGGGTGCCGAAGAATCTGCGTGTGCTTGGTGCGAAGTACGTATATGTAGGTACCTACCTAGTCTATGGTGCCTTGTTCGGGAAGGAAACATCTCATGATTCAGTGCCGAGGAAAGTGCCATGTACGTACACTACACAATTGCACCGGCACCTACCTCTTCCGCGTCACAAATCTTCCCTTGCCTTTCTGATGTACGATGTATGCTGTACCTACAGGCTCAAGGACCTCCTCCAGATTACTCCATCAACAGTTTCTTGGAAGCATATTTACTGGGTGCTGCTGCTGCAGCTTCACTTGATCACCATCGATCTCACCATCGACCTCACCATCGACCTACATCGCAGACCCCATGCGTCCAGATGCGACCCAATCCCGGCCGCCGGCTATCACGATCACCTACTTTGGAGTGTCGACGGACGGGTACGGGTACGGGTACGGAAGCAATGCATTGTCCAACGCGCTCAGCCTTTTGATTAGTCTGCTTGGGCCAAGTCAGAGGAAATTCTCGTCACAACGGACATGATGCCTGACTTGCACGCTGCATCTGGGGTCGCCTTGTGTCGTCTCTACTAGATAGGCTCTCTCTCACCCTAGGTATCCGTACTTTGTGTCCGTACACCGTCGCAGACATCAGGACACCCGCTAACAAGGGTTTGATTCACACTCGTACATGTACCTAATTTGGCAATGACATGGCGCTGCATGGTATTGGCAACGGCAATCGCATGGCCATCATGGATCATGCCTCTAGTAACCAAGAGCTGCAGGAAACATCCCGGCTGCGCTTTGTAACCGTCCGTAATCCGGCCCAAAGATGGCTGGTGATGGACGAATGACTGACTTGCGGTTCGCAGTAGTGCTTCACTTGCTCCGCAATTGCCTGTCACAGGCCATCGTCATCGCCTCCCCTTCTTCGCTCTCGCCTTTCACCTTTTGTCTTTCAATCATGGCCTTTTTTTTCTTCGATTTTTTTAACGTTCGCTCCGCCGCCCCCTTCACCGATTCGTTACCGCCTGCAACCAGTCGCCGCCTTCGCAGGCTTCAAGTCCCCAACACCTCAAACGCTGCGATGAACCGGCCCGAAGCCCTCACTCTCGCTGTTGACCAGGGACAACCTCGCCCTCCAAACGCGCTCAAGACCACCCGCCGCACTCATTGCCTCTGCACGCTGGGCATTTCCAACCAACCGAATGTCAATGCTGATACTCTCAGTGGATCATCCTTCATGACCCCCCCCCCTCGAGGAGCGGTATAATATCAAGAAGAGCCCAAGACACTGCCGCAGGACCGAGCGATGCAGCAGGCGGTTGGGATTGTCAATGGGCACTTCCGCAGCAAGCATTGGTTTGTCTGTCTGTTGTTCTACCTACACACCGTACCTAGGCTCGGCTACGGAGAGACGAACGGGTGTCCACAAGCGCCTCCTATCATTGAGCGGAACCACATATTACCCTTCGCTGCTGGCCTGATCTGCCCAAACCAGAAGTTGAGTTCTGACGGGTGGAGGAAACGAGGTATGTTAGTGTAGTCGCAACAGGACTTGGGCAGTGCCGCCCGGTCTAGCGCCGTGCAACCTGACCTCCTACCGTATTGGATCTGGCTCCCTGCAACAACTTCGACCAGGTACTTTGGAAGCAGCGCCATTGGTCATGGCATGAAAACGCTTCCGGGAAGGGCCTCGGCGCTACAAAAAATGGCCATAGTATATTAGACGACAAACCAGTCTGGATGTTGCATCTCGGAAAAGAGTGGCCCTTAAGAGAACGTAGTCCGTAGTCCGACGTCCACCTCGTACTCTGACACTGCACTCGGACGATCTGCCGTTGTTCCATGCGGGCACGTTCCATCGTCGAGTCGAGACGAGGCGAATATAGGAACACCTGCCTATTCGTACTTCAACGCAGCGATCCTTGCGCTGCCTGTCGTTAAACGCGGCATAACTAAAAGTCGTATCTTATCATAATCGATAGAGAGATGTGCATCGTTAGCCTCGCCAGTCCAGCAGACCCGAGCAGCAGCGACCCAAGGCCGCCTTGCATTGAGCCAGCACACGCTCGCCCAACCCAGCTGGTTCAAGCCCAAACCAGTCACTCAACGCAGCATCCATGAGCGACAATCATGTATCCGTAAATTGGGGACGGACACGCTGAGAGTGGTGTTGAATAATGCGGATGGGCGTCGTCCTATGGTTAGGTAAATCCCTTTGCGAAACACCAAAGCCCTTTGGACGTGTGCCAAAAAGGAGGAGCTACGTATCCGTACAGCATCATTCCCTCCGCGATTGTTTATGACAAAGGTCTACCATGGTGGGAATAGCCACCAGCGCAACCTACCTTATGCTTCCTTCTGGGTTGTTCCTCGGCAGTATCAATCGATACTACGCCAGAGTCGAAATTGCCAGTCTAGCCTTGATTGCCTATCAAAATTAGCCATCAATGCACCTGGACCTTGATTTCTGACGGGCTGAGCCCCAACGGCTTTCAGTCTACTCCTCCCCCAGTCATTTATTTCTTCGATTTCCGAACCAAACGGTGACCGAATGGCGGCTGTACCTACCTCTTAGTACGTGTTGATGTTTCTCATGCCGTTAGCCCCCCATGGTCCATTCCATTTCCGACCCTTGTCCCCTTGCCCAAAATCGTCCGATTCCCCAGTCCCGCTTTTGGCGGCACATCCTATTGAGACTTGCAAGTTGCAGCTTGTCAGTCATGTTACCCGCCATCGGCCGGGGGCGGATTACACCCAGATACCTAGTTTGGGAGTGCATCCGTATTGGCCATGATATTTATGCTGTGTTCTTCGAGTGATAGTATCATTGTATACCACCTGTGCGGCCTTAAGAAAGACCGCCTTACTATGTAATCACGTACCTCAGCAATTGAAGGATGCCCGGAGGAGGGACCCCGGGGGGGGGGGGGGACGCCACAAGGAAGTCGCCACTGCTGCCAGCACCACAAGGCGTCCGCAGGCCTCCGAGACATGCTGCTAAGCTGTCCACTAGACTTTAGACAATGAGCAATGGCTCTTTGAGGAGAGACCCAGGTGGCAGCCAGACCAAAGGAGACAAAGGCTTACGTAGTAGGAATACACGCTTTTCCAACCAACAGCGTTTATCGCGGCGGCGCAGGTCTCTTATCCCGAGCGACCAACCTTACCTGTTCGAGGCTTCGGGGAAGCTGCTGTAGGAGGAGGCAGGCGGTGCTGTTCGAGATGCCCTTTCCGCCCAGTACTAGTACTGCTCATTGGTGGGAAGTGTTGGAAGATTGGTACCCAGAAAGTCTACCCGTCATTTGGCAATAGCGCTAACCCTCGGCTGTAGCACCCCCCCCCCCCCCCCCCTGGATCTAGCCTGGAAATGTAGATGGGAGGCGCTGTGCATAACAGCCCTGAGAGGAGTGCCGCCTGGCTGGGACCATTGTCGGGACCGCGCACCCGCCGCTGCCGGCTGCCGGATCCGTTCAAGCGGGCGACGATCTAGAACCTCGATAGTAACACACACACACACACACACACACACACGAAGTACACATTAGTAGCGGTCCTGGAATAGCAAGCGGCACTTGACGACACGGTGTTGCATTGCTATCGACATGGGTATCGGTATTGCGCGCGTGGACAAGCTGATCAGTGCTAATCCCTCGTCGTTGGCCGCCAGGGCCGTCCACCTGGCTTCACAATTTGGAATCGCGCGACCTTTTGGGGATGCCGATTTCACTTTTTTTTTTTGCATTAAACTATCAGTACTTTTTGTAACACGGGATGCAGACATGTTGCAACTAAAGCCGTTGCTTACTTGCGCATGTCGACTACGGCCCTGATGCAATCGCCCTGCTTCATGGTCTCGAATGCATTGTTAATCTCGTCCAGCGTCTTCCTGTGAGTGATGAACTCGTCCACCTTGAGGGTGCCCTTGAGGTAGTCCGACACGAGGCCGGGAAGCTGGGAGCGGCCTTTGACACCGCCGAACGCGCAGCCCTTCCAAACACGGCCGGTGACGAGCTGGAACGCTGTGTTGCAATACGGTTAGCGTCTGGAGAAGCATCAACAACGGGTCATAGGGCCGAAACTTACGCCGCGTGGCAATCTCCTGACCGGCGGCAGCGACACCGATAATGATGCTCTGGCCCCAGCCCTTGTGGCAGGCCTCTAGGGCGGCACGCATGACGCTGACGTTGCCGGTGCAGTCAAAGGTGAAGTCGCAGCCGCCGTCCGTCATCTCGATGAGCCTGTTGACGACTGACTCGTCCCCGAGCTTGGTGGGGTTGACGAAGTCGGTGGCGCCAAACTTCTTCGCCCACTCCTCCTTGTTGGGGTTGACGTCGACGACGATGATCTTGCCGGCCTTGTTGGCGACGGCGCCCTGGACGACGGACAAGCCGACGCAGCCGGCGCCGAAGACGGCGACGTTGTCGCCCTTCTGGACGTTGGCGGTGATCTTGGCGGCACCGTAGCCCGTGGTGATGCCGCAGCCGAGCAGGCAGGTGCGGTCCATGGGGGCTTCCGGCTGGACGGCGACGACGGAGATGTCCGCGACGACGGTGTACTGGGAGAAGGTGGAGGTGCCCATGAAGTGCAGCAGGTCGACGCCATTGCATTTGAAGCGCGAGGTGCCGTCGGGCATGACGCCCTTGCCCTGAGTGGCGCGGATCTTGCCGCAGAGGTTGGTCTTGCCGGACTTGCAGAACTTGCACTCCTTGCACTCTGGGGTGTAGAGGGCGATGACGTGGTCACCGGGCTTCACGTTGGTGACGCCCTCGCCGACGGACTCGACGATTCCGGCGCCCTCGTGGCCCAGGACGACGGGGAAAGCGCCCTCGGGGTCCTTGCCGGAGAGAGTGTAGGCATCTGGAAGGGAGGCCCCCTGATCAGCATCTTTCTCTGGTAGCAAAGTGGCCCTTGTTCCTCTTTTCTCTTGTTCCCCCTTTTCTCATTTTCGGAACATCTTCCGAGCAGTGGGCGGCAGGGAAGAGCAAGGGCGGGGTCATCGGGAGACGACGGATTCGCTCACCTGTGTGGCAGACACCGGTGTAGTAGATCTCGATACGGACCTCGTGGGCCTGGGGCGGGGCGACTTCGATGTTCTCGATGCTCAAGGGCTTGCCGGCCTCCCAGGCGACGGCGGCCTTGCAAGTGATGGTCTGTTTAAGGAGTTCAATTGAGTCAGTGGGAGAGTATTCGAGCGGGGTGTGAAGGGCGAGAGGTTAAGACACCGAGGTCTGGTTGGCGCTCGCGACGACTCTCACTGCGGGGTAGCTCGAGTCGAGTGCAGGGAACAGAGATGCAAACATGGGTCGACATACCTTTCCTGCGGTGGCAGACATTGCTGATTCTTCAAGATTGACGATGGGCTGTGAGAACCTTGATGGAAGAGGAAACACACACTAAGCTTAGCTTAATGGGCAGGGTAGGGTATTTATTCCGAAGGGGAAGGGGGGGGGAACACTTTGAGATAGATGGGCAACAACTGCCGCCGCCGCCCCCGGTTGTCGTTTGGCGCACATCTCCAAACCCCACCTCACCCTTTTTCCCTCGGGAGGGGAAAGCGTCCGTGTGATTTCGAGGCCTCGGGGTTCGGGGAACTGGACTGGACAGTATTTTTCCCACTTCCCTCCCCTTCTAGCCCAGCCCCATTGAGAAACTCTTGGAAAGCGGGGGTCATAAGCCGTCATCGAGTCGCCAGAGTGACAAGTGAGGTGAATAATAAGACGATAGAGGGATAAAACACGATTGACGCCAGCTGGGCGACTCTTGGGCGAAGGTGGGACGATTGAAAACGTAGATACGTCATTGGAGGGTAAAACTCCAATTCCACTGCATTATAGCTGGCCCAGCGGCGCCCCGTCTCTTTTCGCGAATCCAGCCGCGACCTGATTCTGGACCAAAGGATAAAACACGGATGGCTTTTCGTTGAGTGAAACCAAAGGTTGGCGACTTGCCTTGCCGGCCTCGACGCCGAACCACGGCCACACATCCGGGGTAATTCGGTACATAGAGAGGTGGTCCTGGTTTGGTATGCCGGATCGCAAGTGCATTTCCCTTTTCTCTCCTGCCGGGTCTGCAGGCGCCTGGGAGGGGTCGATTAAACTCTAAGCCGTCGGGGTTAGGTCTTTGAGGCCCTGTTGATACAGCCCATTCATGCATGGTCCGTCGGCGATTGTTTAGGCCAAGCGTGACTCGTGAGTCGTGATGGCTTTCCCTCGTTGCCAAGGGTTGGAGGAGCCAGCTGTTCTCTGCGATTGTCCGATTTATGTCCGTTGGGTACCTGCTTACGGAGGCGGCATCCCTCTGTTGTTGCCGCCTTTGGCAGCTCTATCCTATCTAGGTATCCGTACTGGAGGAGGGGTTACGTATCATTCAATGGGATGATTAGATAAGAGAGCCAGTTGTCCACGGATCCATGAGCAAAATGCGAGTAAGAGTGATATCTGGTAGTAACAGAAAGAGATAGCTCTAGCTTCTGTAAAGATGAACGATCATGAAGAAGGAGGCCACTTCTCTTTCTTTCTCTCTCTCTCTCTCTCTGTGTGTGTGTGTGTGTGTGCGTGCATGTTACCTCTGAGTAGAAGCTGTCACAATGGCATCATCATCGCATAGTCATGACTGAATCAAACAAACCGTGATCAGGACTATACGAGTTACGTGAAAGGTAATTGGAACTGCCTCGGTAGGTATTATCATCGTATTCATCTAAATACCTGCTCTTTGGAAGTTTTTGATCCTTCCTCCTGAACATCTGGGTTGACGTGTGTGGTGGCCAGCTGGGAGCTCGGGCCACTTCGAAAGATCTGTACGTAGGTAGGTAAGCGCGGAAGGTAGGTAGGTACCTACCTGTCGAGGAAGTACGGATACGGATACTTGTATCTAAGTGTGCTCCGTGCACTACGGTGTGGCAGGGAAGCAAGAAGCTTAAAGTGGGGCCTCTACGGCGGCATCTTCCGCGTTGACCAGTCAAGCATCGCGAACCTCCAAAATTTATCCAGCAAAAGCGCGTCCGGCCAAACACCACACCCACCCCCTCAGGCTTGTCACTGGCCGCGCGTGCGATACCAATCAACCTCGACGACCTCTGCAAACCGAACGGAAGGGGCCTGGTCTTTTGTTGTCATTACTAATTTGCTTGCGCCCACTCCAGCAGACCAGCGACATTACGACAACGACACAAGGTCTAACTGGGTGACCTGAGGTCGCCCACTTCATCGACGTCGTCATGGCTAACAAATTCTCCTTCGACGACCCTGCTTTTAATAGCTCGCCGCCCTCGACCCCAGGCCAGACATATCAGAAGGGCTCTCGCCACCCCTTTGGCGATAATCCATCAACCACACCCGCCGGCCCCCCGCCATCGTCTGCCGCATCCTTCACGCCCGCAGGCGCACCGTCCGAATCTTACCTCGGAAGCTCCTTGCTGCAGGGAGCAACTACCCAGAAGTCGTTCAGTTTCGGTGACCAGAGCTCCAATGGAAAAAGGCAGAACCTGTTTGGAAGAGGCGACTCGACCTCCCAGCAACCTTTGGGTCGATCCATCCAGACCGCCAAGCCGGCCGCAAGGCAGCCGTCGGCGTTGAGCAGGGAATATGGCGTCGGCGAAAGCGAGGTCAGCTACGATAACCGGACGGGTAGGTACATGATACCCGATTCTTCTGAGGACGAGGAGGAAGATGAGGAAGAGGAATATGACGAGCGCGACGCCGTCGATGCGGAAATAGAACAATACCTCGAAGCCGACATCAACCAGGATGACACTGTCGCGGAGCCGGGAGTTGAGGACATTGAAGACGATGACGACGTATTCCTGAACATGCAACACAGCGACCGCGACGACGAAGAACCCAGCTACTCGGATGAAGGCGGCATGGGCACCGAGGAGTCGGACCTCCTACTCCTAGCCACCCCCTCGGCAACGGCGCGCATGCGCAGGGAGGCCGAAGACATTTTCCGCGCATCTTCCATGCGTCGCTCGTCAACTGGAAGGCGGAAGGACTTCAAGTTCTCTGCTATCGCGAAGGATCTATACAAGGGCCTCGGCATGGCTGTGATCACGGAGTCGCCCGAGGTCGTTCTGAAGACGGAGGACTTGATCAACCAGCTTTACAACGAGGGAATCGGCGCGCAGGAGGACCCCGAACAGCTCGACATCTCGCTATCGACCATCGTCTATCCATTGGTGGAGCTGTGGGATAAATTCGCCCAGACTTTGCCCATGCCAGAGGGAGAACACATTGCCGAGATTGGCCCTGGCCCTGATACCGAGCCATTTCAGAAGGCCGCCTATGTTGCCCGTCTGGTTCTCCAGATGCATCACACCCGCTTCGCACAGCAGGGCTCCGAAACGGAGGTGCCTCCGCTACCTTACGTCCTGTTCCAGTGGATCGAACAAAACCACAACCTATACCCCGAGCAGTATGAAATGGTGTTGAACCACAAGCCTAGTCCAGCATGTCACAGCCTTTTCTGGTCGACATTGCGAGGTGTTCTAGTTCGCGGCAACGTCGGCCTTGCATCCAAGCTGTTGAGGAATGCTGGATGGGAGTCTGTCAAAAAGGGGCCTCGAGCCGACATTGCTTACTCCGGCAAAGCTCTAGAAAACTTGCAGCGCGCGGTGGGCATTGCCTGCGAAGCACTTGACATGTGTCCATCAAACAAGGGCAACTGGGACATCTTCAGCAGCGACTGGACGCTATACCGCATCCAGGCCAAGGGCTCTCTTGACAAGCTTCAGCGATTTGCAGAGGGAAAGGACAAGAATCTGTTCGCTGGCGGTAATGACAACGGCTACGGGGGGCCGTCTTTGGCTGGACTGGTACGGAAGGCCGAGGGCCAGGTTCCTTGGGACATATACGAACACCTCCAGACCGTCTATCAGATCCTTCTGGGGGCGCCGGAGGCCATCCTGGAGACGGCACAGGACTGGTGTGAGGCTACAGTTGGGTTGTTTGGATGGTGGGAAGAAGGACGCGGTCAGCAGAAGAGCCTGCGCATGTCTCGCTCTCAAGGGCTGCGGCAGTCCAGTAGTCTTTCGGGTCCAGAGACTTACTTCGAGCGTCTGTCACTTGCCTTCCACACTGCGGTGGAGTCAAGCTTCCACTTCAACTCCATGAACCCTGTGGAGGTTGCAATCGCCGCTGCTTTCGAATCGGACTTTGCAGCTGTCATTGGCATTCTTCGAGCATGGTCTCTCCCGATTGCTTCTTCGGTGGCGGAGCTTGCGTCTCTCGGCCAATGGCTCCCCAAGCCCGAACAGCCTAACCTGATCACCATGGAAAGCCTGGACATGGAGGACCTGGACATTCTGGGAGTTTCGCCCCAAACTGCGGACGACGTGGAGGGCATCAAAGACACGACACTCACACACTATGCACGCGAACTGGCTGGCATTGACCAACTTTCCGAAGATCGAAGCGGCTGGGAGATGGCGATTCAAGTGCTCGGGCGTATGGATTCGGCCCCCAAATCCGAGGAGATGGTCGGGGAGCTGCTTCGTGACATCCTAGCACAGCTCGACTCCGACTCTGGATACACCGTAGACAAGGTTTGGAGAATCCTGAATGATCTCGGCATGATCACCTATGCCGAAGAGACTGCTGAGGTACGTCGTCACCATCCGTTGACACAATGCAACAAGTTGGCTAACAATGGTAGACCTATGCGGAGATTCTCGCAAAGGAATCCCACAGATACGGAGAGGCTCTGTGGTACTACGCTCTAGCTCATCGGCCAGGCAAGGTGCGCGAAGTGCTCAACCTGCTCATGTCCTACTCCCTTCTTCACTCGACGGTCTACCCCCCTGCCAACGACTTGGACGACCACCTTTACCGGCTACTCAACGAGCGTAGCCAGACGCTCGAGAAATACGCCAAACAGGACCTCGAAGCGGCAAACCTCTTGGGCCGAATGCTCAGTGGATATGCCACCCTGCGAAAGTTCTACCAACTTCGCGACACAGACGGCCTCTCAAGCATGTCGCCATACAAGTCGACTAGGGTACGCAAGCAAGCCGCTTCGGCCCTCGTTGCAGTCATCGCCAGTTCCGACGACAATATCCGCGGCGGCCTTTACGACGAAACGCGTGACGCTGTCGTTAGCGAGGACTTCATCCTTGCCCTCCTCGGCGAAGCTCTCCCGTTCGTCAACCAAAACCCTTCCGCCATCACCCTCGACCAGATGGATACGCTCCTCAAAGCCATTGAAGACATTCAGACGGTAAACTCGGCCATCTTCAACGCTGCCGACGAGTTTTTCAATCTTGTCTTGGCCTCAGCACCGGGGCTGAAGTTCTCCACTCCCGCAGACCTGATGCGCAAGAGCACCGGTTCTCTCAGCGGAAGCAGCTACATGCTCAGCGGAAGCTCGATGCTGGCTAGCCAGCTCCACCGCTCTATCAGCGGCGGCGGCGGCGGCGGCGGCAGCGGCGGCAGCGGCGGCCTCTCCATTGCCAAGACAAAACGCGGCTGGGATTGGAGATCGGGACTCACAGCCGGCGCATCGGCCGAGGACGTGCTTCGCATACTCCGACTGGGTCTATCTAGGGACCTGGCGACTTTATGGTTGGCCGAGGCGGACAACACGCCCCTGTACTAGGATCGCATCGGGCGCGTCGCAGGTGTCAAACGCAAACATGATAGAGTGGTGGCTCCGTACGGCAAGACGGAGATGGAACGGGACTGACAGGTCGGGACGGAGTTTGATAACGATGTAAATGGAAAGCATTCAAAGAAAGTTTTTGATGTATAATACGACTTGTTCACTGAGAGTGACGACTTGCTGTCACTGCCTCAGAGGATTGTTTAGTCACGCTAAGCAAAGTTGGTTCTCTGGTTAAGGACTCCTTAGGGTGCTTAGGTCAGATGCTGTACCACATCGCATACAAAGGTATCATGGTAGTAAAGAAACCTGCAACATGCTGCTTTTCGGGTCCGGGGCACTCGGAACCTTTAGGAGGGTCAAATCCGCGGCAAACTCCAGTGCCGAGTTATCCTATATGTACCCCTCCCCTTTCAACAGGAAAAAAAAAGAAGGGGAACCCCCCCTCAACGCCGGGCATTTGGTTCAGAAAGCAGGTCGATGTCATGTACAGTGCGAAAGCCACATATGCGATTAGATATGAACTGTGTTGGCCGGGATTGTCTTTAAACGAGTGGCAGAGCAAACAGTGCTAGCAATTTTATCTCATGTTTGAAATCTTTTCATTGCGGCTTTAGAACCTCGTCCTAATCCGACCAATCACTTGAGTACTCGATGCCGCTGCTGGATCACCAATCCATATTGGAGGCAACGTCGACAGGATGCTCGTCTTGTCAACAGTGCCCAGATTGGCGACGTCTCGAGCGGGAATTCGCACCCATCATGTATGTCGCTTATGATCTTCCATGTCGCTGGGCCTGACCAAGAGGCTCTTTTTCACGGACAGCCCCTGACATGAATCAGGACTCACCATGCTTCTCATTGCCGATGCGGCTATTAACGCGTTGCGGCCACATTCGCACGCCTGAGGCGTTGGGTAGAGCTCAGCGAAGAGGTGATCGTGAGCTCCACAACGTGTCGCGTACCTCCACCACCACGCGAGATAGCAACGAGCCCAGTACGGAAAACGTGACGCATGCAGTCAAGGAACCCCTCCCGCAACTGCGAGGGCCTGAAGCGACGAGCTGGGGATCTTCTGCCGGCAAGCTGCTCACTCGGCGGCCCACCGCGGGAACCCAAAGGGCGGTAAACAGGCAGCGTGATTCGAAGTCGCCGACAGAAGCCACGCGTACCCCTCGGCCTGCCCCCACAAGCCTAGGCATCGGAAACTGGGGGTCCTGCTTCCATCAACAGGTCGAGGGCCCTGCTATCAACCCCAAGGCCGTGAATAAGATGCCGAGGCAAAGGGCCGTGAGTGCTCGTCCGACCGCACCGCGATGGGGGCTTCATCATATCAAGAGCGAGGAATTAGCCGAAAAATGGGGTTCTGCTTACTTTGCACAGACCACTAGGGCGGTTGTGGCGAGACATATGAGGAAGCCTGCGGTGGCGACGACAGACCACTTGTTGAAGCCTCCCTCAGAACGGCCATCTGCCGAAGCAGCAGCGCCGCTGAGCAGCAGGGAACCTCCACAGGCACCGAGGTGCGAGAAATGGGAAGCATTGCAACAACATCGCGGTTTTACCAAAGACGATGGAGACAAGCCCGAAGCCCGGAAAGAACCAAGACAGGGCAAGCGCGAGAAAATCGACAGACACTTTCGAGATGGCAACCGCAAAAGACACCAAAAGTTTTTCGACGACCGAGTGTCCAACGACGAGAGCCTGTGGGCGCCCAAAGACTACGTCTACGATGGGCCCTTTTGGATGCAGCTGTTACTCAGGAAGTTTGACAGAGGGTCGCTCAATCAAGGAACCTGCTGCCTCTGTATGCAACGTACCACAGGGATTACGGGTCATCACGTAATCCCTAAGCAAGTGGTAAGAGATTATCCGGGTCGGTTCACACGCTTGCAGACAATAGCAGTACTGCCGCTCTGTCAACCATGCCACTCAGTCGTACACTATGTCTTTCCTAACGAGCGACTGGCCATGAAATACCATTCAGTAGGCCCAATCATCTCAGATCCACGGATCAAGTCGTGGCTATTCTTTACACAGCATCATTCGGTAGACGATCTCCGTCGACTAATGCCGATTCCACCAAAGCCCCTACTATATTTACCCGCTCCGTAAGTCGTCCGGTCTACACCGTCCATCGGTCTCTGGTGTCACGGCACTGACAATCCGATTGCAGAGTATTTGGGGACCTTAGGGAGCTGATACCCATCACCGAAGCCGCCCTCCAGCGGATATGGACCCGGTACAGCTCCCGCGAGCGACTCAGTCTTGGTAGCAATCCTCGCGCATTGAGGTTGGCAGCAATTAAGCACGGGGCCCCACCGACGGTCCTCCAATCACACATCCAGAGTATAATGCAGCGACGAGGTGAATGGGCTGGTTGGTACTACCAAGTTTTCGAGATGGGAAAAAGAAACCAAGGCAAAAAAAACCACTTTACACCTTCAAACACCATCGGGTACATCCTTTGAGTCCCTTTGGGCCCAATCGGCAGATCACACTATGAACACCCGTGTCTAGTGTTTACTCATCAACATTTCGAACAGATTAAGCTTGTGCCCTACCCGCGGCATGCATTACCCGAATTTCTGAAGGGTGTTGATAGCCTCCAGAGCTACTGCGTTTTCCTCCAGCTAACCTTTGGACATCAAATCTCAAATGCTCGCCAGCAATCTCGGAATCCACTTTGTCGCAGTTGCGACATCGTCGTCCTTCCCTGTTGTCCGCAAACGAGTGCTTCAACGACTGCTCAGATGACCCCTTCTGGCGCGTAGAAGTACTTGAATGGATAACTCTTGTGTCAACTCGAGCTCTGTGCATGGGGGGATCAGAAGTACTCCATGCAATGCTTGGCCGTCATTTCGGGGTCCGTTTAGGGCTCGGAAGCTGCTCCAAGCCGGAGGGGATTGATCACGGTTTCCGGTCTATCAAACACCAACGCCGACGTCAATCTTGTGACCACGTCATGTTTGCACCAACTTACTCGGGTCGATCGATTGTAAGCCCTGCGTGGACGAACTATTGGAACTACTACAACTACTACAACCCAAGTCGAATCGGAGCCCAATCTTTGCAAAAACTACAACCGGACCTTGGACATATCGAGCGAGTCCAACTACAGACTTTGTTGAATCACTATGTGATGACAGTAGCCGACATATATCGACTTCCGTTTTCTAGAACTTGTATCCCGATCTTTGCAAGATTTCTTCCAACAGCCGATGGGTTTTCAAGGCCGAACCGAAATTGGCAAACCGCGAGCTGTCGCCCTTCGCAAAGGCATCCAGGATAACAGCCGTATTTAGCCCCAAGTCTGGAACATGAGCGATGACAGGGCTATCGGACTTGAGCTGCTCGACATCCCGCTCCTCTCCAGTTGCTAGCTTCACTCGGAGCTTCTTACTAGGGTCGTGAGCCTGCCACATCGTCCCGTGTCCCCAACTAGCCTCGATCTCTCCCTTGGTGCCGCTGATAACCCATCGGCCGCCAATGTTATCGACAGTGACGCTGGTTGTCCTGAAACTGAGCGAGGCCATTGCCCCATTGCACAGCTTGCCTTGCAAAAGGATATGATCAGGCGCGCTTTTTGGGTAGGCCGGGTCGATGATCTTGGTCCTATCTGCGTTGTATACGGCTACCTGAGTGGTATCGATCTTGAGAACGGACGACAGACTGCCGAGATCGAAGTCGCCGACCACATGAGTGAAGCAGTGCAAGACTGCAAGCCACGGGTATTAGTACACAAGTATTCGTCACCAAGGATCGCCGAAAATGATCAAACGACTTACAGTGTCCGAATCCGATGTGGAACGCGTTGCCTCCGCTCTTGATGTCGGCATAATACTCCCCACCCTCGACCCACATACTCGGAGGGAAATAAGGGAGCGTGCCGGCGACAGTAACACTCAGAAGGTTGCCGATCTCCCCACTCTCGACTATTTCCCTCAACTTGACGGTGAGGCCATCGCCACGGCCCTGGAGACCGACGATCGTCTCCAGTCCGCTTGCCTCGGCCAGCTGCGTCATCCTCTCGGCCTCGGCCACCGAGGCTCCGAGGGGCCACTCGACAAATACGCGCTTTTCCGCCGCGAGCGCGGGAAGCGTCAGCTCGAGGTGTTTGGTCACGGTGACGCTGACGACGACGAGGTCGACGTCGGGGTCGCTTGCGAGCTCTTTGGCGTTCCCGTAGGCCTTAGTTGAGCTTGGGAGCTTGTGCATCTCGATGGAGCGACGGGCGGCATCGACGGACGAGTTGCAGAGGGCGACAATCTCGTAATCAGGGGAGTTTCGGAACGATGGGAGGATGGCTATCGTGGCCCAGGCCCCCGGAAGCGTCTTCTTGGCGGATAATCCGATGATACCAACGCGTGTCGGTGCCATGATGTTTTCTTTAGATGGCGCTCAAGTAAATGACAGAAATGGAGAGAGAGAGAGAGAGAGATCACGAAGAGCCGTCTGTATACTCTTGGTTTCGATACAGAACTTGGAACAAGAGTGCGATTTGAATCATAAGTTGCACTGGAGCTCGTCCTTTATATCACTTTTAATGATTTATTGGCCCACAGCGCTTCCGGTATTTATCATCTTATGATAGACGTGTCTCCGAGTATTATCCCTCCAGTCTGAATGGCACGAAGTAACTGGGACTTGAAGTATCACAGATCGCATCTGAAACCCGATAGGATGAAAGTCCGGCCCGCGGAGCATAGGTACGAAGCGGCGTTCTGGCTGGCTGTGATTGGTCGGAGTTCCGCAGGCAGAACAAATGAAGTCTAGAGCGCCGGGCTTCACTCATCGTTTCCATCCACCCACAACACACAACACTGTCCCGGCTAACAAGAATGGGCAATCCGCCGGGCCGCAAAAAGGCATGTACTCCTTGCCGGGTTAGCAAAGCAAGATGCTCCCTCGAGTCACCGTGCCGGCGGTGCGCGGAGAGGAACTTGGATTGCAAGTACGACCATCCGCCGAAGCGATCAGCAGCCTACCGAGCGTTGCGGCCGTTACCAGCCCTCGGAGAGCATATCACCGGAGAACCGAGCCAGCTAGGCCCTGATGTTGAGCGGTTGGTTCACGAAGAAACCAGACCTGCTGGTTTACCGATGGAAACCCAGGGGGGACCTATCGGAGAACCATTGATGGACTGGGATGCACTATTGTCACCCTCATTTCTGCATTTGTCCTCAGGGCATGAGCTTGAGCTTTCAGAACAACCAAGGCCTTCTTCCATGATGCGCTTCAACACGCTTCAGGGCCCTCGGCTAACACCCGAGCCTAGCGAGCTTCCATGGCTACGGAATCGCCAACAGTCGGATGTACTGGATGGTCACAGGGCACCTTCTTTGGGCAGTCCAGAGCATTTCCATACTGCGAAGACAAGTCAGTCGCTGACGCAATCCAAATGCTGCCAGCCTCGAGCTCCTCTTCCTTTCTACCAAATCAGGCCTCTTGCACCGCGGCATAGCAATGCAATGCCTTCATGCTTCACGGTCAAAGTACTTCTGGGTCAGCTGTTGGCTTATCCCAAAATGATGGCCCAAGGCGGCCGACTGCCGCCTTTCATCTTCCCCCCCTGCTGTATGGATGGATATCGATTACCGGCCGACCCCTGTGGCAAGGAATTTCACAAGTGCTTACCTGAAACACTGGCCATCAGCTGCAGCTTGGTGCAGAGTTTTGAGTCGAGAACAGCTGGAAGCGCTTCATTCGTGTGGAAAAGCATATACGCAGAGGTAGAGAGGATCAAACGCGAGGTAAGCCTCCAGCGCAGTATACCTCCTGTCGTTTTGTTTTCGGTTCACGAACTCCTCTAACGACCGAAGTATACTTCTTACGACTACAAGGGACTTCTGCAAGCCCTTCAGGCCGTACTCATATACCTCCTGCTTCAAGCGGGCGACCCGGATTCCATACCCGAGAATGATATCATGACCCTGTTGACGGCTCCTGATGTAAGACATCTGAAAAGCAACCCGGGTTTTTACTGACGAGGTGTTGAAAATCGTGTTAGTCAATTGTAAGGGCTCTCCACGTGGCCTATGATTATAGCAGCAACTTGATCGGCAGTACCAAAGTTGATCGTCAAGAATGGGTCATGCACGAAAGCATCCGAAGGTGAATACTGGGAATCACTTTCTTTTTGGCGCATCTGAAGATACTTACAAAAGCTCTTGCAGAACCATATGCATTATGTTCGGCGTCGAGCTCCTCTTAGATGTTGATTTCAACACAGCAGGGACTGAATGTAAGGGTTACGGTCATGTGCCTCTTCCAGCGGGAAGGGAGCTGTGGGAAACCGTGTCGAACGACGAGTGGGCAGCGCGATATAGCAAGTTACACGCCCAGTCTCTCAACCACAAGGTGTTAAGCATACTGGATCTTCGGCAAGCTAGGCGGGCTATAGGAACGACAGAAATAGAGACTACGGTTACGAGCGAGGAAGGGCGGCTTGTAGCCCAGGTTGCTAAGTGGTGCGAGAGTCTGGACGAGCTTGGGATGATGGTATGGATGGCTGTCATGCTGGACTCATAGTGTACTCTAGACTAAATTAGAGGTATGATATCGACGCACACACATACTCTCAACACAGCTTTTTACGTGCACATTAAAGGAGTTGATACAGACAAGAAATCCCGATGAATTCATGGCACCTATGACCTTAACCCGTGTTTTCGCGCTCTGCTTCCATGATATCCCCGGGGCTTGGCTGCTGTTTAGTCAAGGCATCACCATCACCTTCAATTTGACCAGTTTGAGGTGCACGCTCAAGGCGGTGGTCGGGTTCTTCTCCGCCAACCACCGACCTTGGAGCTGACAACCGGACGGGCATTGGGTGAAGATATTCTAAAGAAGGCACTTTCATAAAACGCTTGTTGATGCTGTCTTGCGTCTGGGAATATCTCGTGACAAAAAGTGAGAAGCAGATCTCGCGCCATAGCTTGACTACCTGGCGGCCATCAGTGATGAACTGTATCATCATTCTGAAGGCCCCAAGAGGCTGCCCTTGGCCATCACCGTTGTCATGATCCCGGATACGCCTGATTATGCCTCCTGCATCCCGGCTAAGAATCACGGCATAGCGCAGAGGCTGCAGCGCAGAAGCGTGCCGTTGGCAGATGAGAAGGACCTCGCCGATCTGAGCTCCATTATAATCGACAGTGTATGCTATGATGCAACTGAAGAGTTTGGACCCTGACCATGTGTATTCTTTTTGTTGGGGAGGCCATTGCTTTCTTGGCCAGCTTTCGGTCCTCGTCAGAGAGAAACTCGCCGGGAGTAACGAGGTATCAAAGCCCAACGCTTCCGCGGGAGTCTTCTGAAGACTGGTCGGCATGCACTCGTCTACCTCTTTGGCGATGTAAATGTTATTTTATTCGTACAGCGTCGTACATGAAGGGATGATTGTATCGGGACGTAAGTTCCCGGACGTAAATGTTGTCCCTGTGGTACCGGAGGGCAATGAACACCACGAAGTCGTCCGGAAATAGCGTACATCTCAAGCATGTTCTGTTTTTTTCCTTATGATAGAAGCTTGCCAAGGTTGCATCTATGCGAATGCCCTTGTTTGTTGACTAGAACTCCTTTTCTTGTTCAAACACTGCCCAACTGATGGACTTCCGTGAGGTCAGTTCCGTGTCGAACCAAGTGGCGAACTCGGAAGGATGCCGGGTCAGAAGACCACAGTATAGTTACGCGTTTTCTCGAAATGCGGTCCAGCAGAAAAGAGACATGTCTGTACTGTTCTTTAGAATCGCTTTCTGGAGTCGCATAAGCTCTCGTGAGCCTTTGCCGTATAGCAGTGGCATGTTCACGCAGAAAGCACGATACAACTTCAGCGAAAATAATATCTATCAGCTGAGCTAACAACATGAGAAATGTAGACCCTTGTGTGACTTAGGGGTCCAGCACCCACATTGAGGGCCTCTCACACATGTAAGTCTACTTTTTTATATTGAAGGATACCAAGGCGTTGAGGTAGTATTCATTCTAACTAATTTCAAGATATTGCTTGTGGACAAAAGCGCGCAAAAATACTAAAACCATGCCAGAGACCGGCACTTATTAGCACTCTCGTACTTTAAACATATTTACAACCGACTTTCTGATTTTGCATTCCGTAGGATTCTTCTGCGGAGTTCTGCCCTATAACACTATGGTTTTTCTAACCTTGGCTGACGAGAGATCGCCGCGTTTCGCTTCCAAGTTGTATTAAGTGGAATAAGTTGAGCGTCTTCCATGCTGTTTTATGTACATGGGTTCTTACTTATTATTGACAAGAAATTCTATATAGAGCGACTAATTCGATGGAATCGGACGCTCTTATTCAATTCTGCTAGATCTCTTTTCGTTGAGACCTGCATAGTGTCGAATCAAAGCTTCTTCTGGAACCTCTACACCACTGGGTGCCTCAAGCCAGCCTTCATAGTGTCCTCCACCTGGGCTCACTCTCGTGATATGACCACATTCGGGGATCAAGTCGCCCTGATTAGATGCCTCTGAATCTAGAGCAGTTGCAGGCTCAATGCTGTCAGATTGTCCTTGTGATGTCGAATCCTTCAATGTTGTTGCTGTTCTTCTGGACCACCTCAATGAGTACCATGCTTTTCTAGCATTGTCACTCCTGCATGTCCGAGGGATGTTCGCAGTTAAACGACGCTGGGGTGTGAGTCGGCTTTGTAGAAGGAGGTTGATCGACGGAAGACAGGCGCAAAATAAGCCGATTACTAGTTCTAGCGAGCTTCGTAAGATCAATGGCTGATTCTATAGTATTCTTTCGAAGAGGGCCAAAGCAACTTACGTTGTGAGATTCAGCACAAAAAAGCCTGCTGTGGCATCGGTCGTCTCGAGGTACTCCACGGCCTTGTACAAGCGAAGGATAGAAGCACCCGTTGCTGCACCACCTGCGCTCAAGAGCGCAACAATCTTGAGCTTGGTTCGAAGAGGCATTTGAAGCGAACTTGTCAACAATAGTGGCAGAACGAGTATGACGATGTCCGTTAAAAGGCCTAGAGACATGTCGGACAGAAATACTTTCCGTTGGCTGAGGCACTTTTCTGGTTTAATATCCGGATCCCAGGCTGCAGCCACTGGGGTACAGAAAAAGGCCTTTAGGAATAATATCGGCGTATAAAGAACAGCGAGCGCGACGATGAAGGCATAAATAGCCTTGGCAACTCTTTGGTAAACGGAAAATACCCGAGCCTCGAAAAGCAACAGAGACACTTTGGTAAAGTAGGCGGCGGGGCAATATAGGATCGAGCCGATGTAGAGCGACTGTACACACGTCAGTATGGCATTGCGTCGACCCGTGGATTTCGTTGTCATCCTACGAGCATGATGTTCTTGTAAGCCTCCTTGGTCAAATCCCAGGCATGATAACGTTCTCCGAAGTAGGCCATGACCAGAACTGTGCCCAAATAGCTCATTAACATAATCTATCAAGACGAGCTCGTTTCGAATTAGAACTGTTGTGATCTGATATCGTCCTGAGAGAACTCACATATGCCGCTGAGCAAGTCCCTTAATTACCATTCAGTATTCGCATGCACATCGCAAGAGTGTAGGATGTCGCCAATACTCACAGTCTTCATTATGGTACCCCACAGCGACTCTTGCCTTTGAATAGACCCTGAAAATGAATGTTATAGTGATGACAACTGCCATCACTATTATTCCTGAAAAGAGCCTCGCCCTGCTCAGATCTGGGTGATGGATATCTGGTACGTGACCTGGCGATGGGGGGACGCCCCGACCAGGCCAGACCCATTGGCCATGATCGTGTCAACGGGACTCCCGCTGTGCTCTGGAAGACTTCGTCCGTCCCGATTCCACAATAGATGGCTGTCTCTGCGGTCATAAATACGATGCAGGATTAAGACGTTTGCCCGATGCAGAACTTCTGGCGTTGGTAAGACATTGCTCCTCTACTTTCCGCTGTGGGTTGGGTATTATATGACTCGTGTCTCAAGCCTTGGAGGGCCTTGGCCCATACGTAGCAGAGTTGTTCTCGTAACAATCAAGGGAAAGTCAAGTACACTTATGCTTTTCGGACTGACTATTAAGCAAGCAGTATGTCCAAGGTAGCGCCAAGTTCGTGACAGACGTCTTGAAATACCGAAGCCAAAAATGCCTGAAATGTACCAAATTACACACTACCGAGCTGCACAAAAAAAACCTAAGCGACTCATTTCCAGTCCCGGCCTGGTAGAGCCAAGGTTTTAAGCACAAGGCGGCCCGGTCCCTCTTGAAGCCGCACAGTTACACAGCATTGGCCCCATCTGATATCACACTGTACATATAATCTTAAATGGTTACGAAACCAGACAGGTAGGGCGGGCCAATACCTTGAAGAAAGACTCTCACGGTTACCAGATAGCTACCGGAACCTGGAATGCAAGCTGATTTCATATCCATATGCGTACATGTGAAGAGGATATCCAGAAAATATTGATTCCGAGTGCTGGAGAGATGCAACACTCTGCTTAGTCAACGAATTGGAGGTGCCTACCTACCTACCTACGCAAGCTCGAAGCACGTCCACGTTTCCCTTGATTCAAGACATAATACCCCCATGCCATCTCACACAAGAGCTTGACCAACCCAAGCAAAAAAGAAGGTATTACCTTTAACGACCAATAATAGGATTATGTACGAGAAGACCCCAGGTTCTTGTCCACACTGTGCGGATCCGCAGCGCTTGCCGATGCCATGCCGGTGCCGATGCCGCGCGGATCCGCAGGAGTGAAGAGCTAAGGCAGACAGGCAGCTTCTTCTTTGCTTCCAACATACTAGTAGTACCCAGATTATCTTAAATTATCCTAGCTAAAGATCGGCATCATGCAGAGTTTGGGGCTCTGGGGACCAGGAGCAAAGTCATGGGATGCGCTACTGTAGTATATCGGAAGATCACTTGCCAACTATGATCGAATCTTGACTATTCCTACGGGAATCTCTGATCATAGCTATTTCAGTTATTCCGTATCTTAGCAGCGACCTGGTATCTTCAGACTGCCGAGATCTGTTTATTTCGCAAGAAACATGTGTTGAACAGGGGATTTCCCGGTCACAAAACAACTCAATGCGCATATCTCCAACCCCTCTCGACACCCGAATTCTCGGAATACCCCTCCGCTTCGTCCAATTTCTTGTTCAATTTGACCGCACGCCATTTAGCAATCGCAGCTGACACAACAACCAAGAAACAGCCAACCAGGACCAGACCACCACCGAGTCTGTAGAAAGGCTCGTGTGCACGCGGCCAGAAGTAGGGGCTGAACCAATGGCTGACCTGACTGATACAGTTGGCGATTGCGATTAGTGCGGCCTTTTTACTGCGAGGGGCAGGAACCACAGTTGTCTCCCATGAGAGTTGGAGGTTTAGGCCGTTATACGTGCCGGAAATGAGCAGGAAGAGGGCAAAATATCGAGCCCCAACATTTGCCACTGAGATCAGCACCGACACACCGACGGCACTGCCGATGATGGGCAAGACGATGTGCCAGAAAGATTCTTGGCGGCGACCGGAAGACCAGGCAACAAGACAGGCAAACGCGTAGGCAAACGCGTATGGGGGCGCCTGGATAAGGTAGGTTGTGAGTTCGCCAAAGTCGAAGGTCTTGACGATCTAGACGGGTACCGTTAGTCCTGCTCATAGAAAGGGTCTCGACGCACAGAACTTACTGAAGGCAGGAAGTCCTTGAAAGCTTGGGCCGTAACGAGTGCAAAGTGCATCAAGCAGAAGATCCAGGTGTAGGGATCCTTGACAGCCTGGCTGAGACCATCCCATGTCCCGCCTGCAACCTCTTCGACTCCACCGTTGGAGCACAGGATGCGATACTGCGCCATCTCCCTTTCCGGCGGAGTGAGAAATCTCGTGTTGTGAGGCCAGTCTGGAAGAAGGGCGTAGGCAGCGAAAGCAATCACAAAGGTGGCGATGCCCTCGATCAGGAAAAACCATTGCCAGGAGTACAGCCCAGCAACGCCGCCCATTGTGGTTAGAATCCCTGCAGCGAGGAAACCGGATATGATGTTGGAGATGGTGTTTCCGGCATGCCAGACGGCCATTCGAGTTGGGTTTTCGTGTTTGTTGTACCAAGAGGACGTCACTGATTGTCCCTGTGTGAGCCAATGTTCCAAGCTCGGACAACAAGAAAGGGATCACTTACTAAGAGTAATACCAGGGAAGAAAGGCGCTTCAGCTAGGCCAGTGAAGAACCGCAGAGCAGCAAAACCGGCGCCACTATATCCTACTGTTAGCGTCCCCGCATCTTGGCTTGTGAGGAATAGTAAGCGTCTGCTCACTTTTTCAACGCGGGTGTACAGATCGTAGCCGCACCCCAAGCGACCATGGTGGAGGGAAGAAACCATCTCGGGTTTGCCTTGGCCAGCCACAGATTGCCTGGAAGTTGTCCTACAAGGTATCCAATGTAGAATGTGGAAATTCCCAGATTCCATATCGTGTCTGACATGTGCAGATCCTCTTGCATTCCACTGATTCTTGCGTTGGATACGTTGATTCGATCAAGGTAGCTGGTGAGGCGCTTCCGTATTAGTCCCCGAACTCTCTTCCAAGTGACATTATGAACTTGCCTCATGAGGAACATCAATGTAATCGTAGGCATCATCCTCAGATCGATCTTCCGGACGACGCTTTTGTTGAGCTTGTCCATCTCTGCGTCGCTCAAATCCCGTAAGAGATCGAAGCGACCCTGTATCTCCCTCGGAGTGATTTCATGCTGTTGCTCGATTTTCTCCTCTGACGGGAACTTGGAAGGGTCCTCGAGCTGGCTGCATTCGATAGCATTCTTGCTGGCTCTGTTGGCCGCGCCGTCACCGATTTCTGTTGCCATCTTCGCAGACCAATTGAGAGCAATATAGTGTCAAAGACCAGCGGCGGTCTAGATGACGATGAAAATAGCGCGATGAGACCACCTGGAGTTGCAGCTCTCAATAATCGATCCGAGCCTGGCCTTTATACTCACGCCACCCATCATCTCTGATCCATAAGCCCGGAATCGCAGACCCATCCAAAATCCATGGCGTTCTTGGCAATCCGGGGAACTCCAGAATACCCCGCGTCAAGACCCCAATGAACCGTTCCCGCGGGAAGAAAGAATCCTGGACATCAGGTCATGTGTGCGGATTTGGACTGGTTCCGGCGCCCAAAATTGTGTTGCGTTGCAGCAACTACTCGGATTGCTGGAAGTTGGAGAGTGCTCGCCAAGCTGGATATGAAGCTTGGCAGCCACTAGAAATGGCTCACTGTCATTATGAAGCGGCAGAAAAATCTTTGTTGGACTGGGGATAGTACTGAATTAGATTCCCAAAACATAGGCCCTCATATCTTACACTCATGTCATGTCACAGCATTCTCCTTCCGCCTGTGATATTGGTTCATAAAGCAACGTTTAATAGCTGATTGAGGGTCTCCATCTCGTAGAATCCGATCCGTAGTTGTTATGACAGAAGTGACGACCTAGGTCGAAGGGATGTCGAATAGTAGGGTTAACGGATGTTCTATGTTATGGCTTGAAGAAGAGAAGAAGCTATCACGGGGTTAAAGTTTGACGGATATCCACTGCTTTGGTGGATGCTGTGGGGTATTAGTACGTAGTAGTGGGTTTTATCGGAGGTAAGCCCCTTGTCGGCGATAGCTGGGCAACGCTCGGCTTCGCAATCGTATAATGTATTATCCATTACGCAACAGTGGATTACAAGGTGTCGAGATAAAAGTTTCAAAATGGTAAAAATAAAAGCCATTTCAATGACTGTTTGCTACGAAATTTGAACGAGGTAAAGATGAACAGCTATTCTAGTGAGACAGAAGGCTTGAAACCTTTTCATATACGGTGAAGACAATTCCTCCACTCAGGATCAAACGACCAAGTCTCATCGTGCTACCACTCCAAAAGCCCTTGACGCCTCTTTCCGCCAGAATCATTCGAAATGCTTCGGAGGTACCGGCTCCGCGGGCGGATTGTGCCCTCGTTTTAATCGTATCAAATGGCTGTGTGGCATACACCGTGATGACACCTGCGACTGCTCCAGAGGCGAATGTCATGACGGAATTTGTGGGGAGTCCATATTGTTTGGACATTTCTCTCAGGACGTTGTAAGAGCCCATTCTCACAGCAGATGTTGCGGACTGCTTCAGTGTGGTGGAAACAAGGCCACGATATACTTCACCAATTCCGTTTTCCCTGACCATTGTAAGCATTGCGTTGGCCCCGCCTGTAAATCGTCTTGTGCCGGCTTTGGCATCATCAATGCTGTATCAAGAGTTGATTAGTCACGTTGTTATTTCTAGCAGGAAAACCTGTGATTGATGCAGGTTTTTCAGGTATTTGGCTGCAAAGAACATACAGTGCCGTCTTGACCCGCTCGGTGGGAGTCACTGCCACAACGCTTTCTACACATCCGGCAATCATGCCGGCCAGGATTCCACGTGCGGGGGTCAGACGTCCTTTGTCGTCCATCAATTGGTTTCTGATGGAGTCGAACGAGAGAAACCTAACTCCAGCCTTGAAAGTTGTCCCCTACAGACTGTGAGCATAATGCGGCGCTGGGGGAGGAGGGGGAGGGGTCTATACAATAATCAGCGTTGAGCACCCGGTGTAAATGGCTCTATATCCATCTTGACGGGCAACCTGGAGCAGAACTGTGAATGGGTTCTTGCTGCCGGCGGCGTTGAGCTGTGCTCTGGTCTTTGCAAACTCGAAAGGGTACTTTCAAGGCCATCGATGATTAGCAACATGAGAATGGAAAGGTGCAGGTTTGAATAGACTGAGCAAGACTAAGACTCACTGTGACTGCAGCTTCAACGCCCCCAGCAACCCCACCTGAGAATAACGAGATGCCTGGGGATATCTTATGCTTCGAGCTTGATTTAGGCTTTTGCTTGGGTGCCGTCGTGCTGGCAAGTACGGGACTTGGCACAGCTGAGGTTATAGACGCCATAATCGCGATTTGGAGGATAGTCTTGTCAATTGTGTCCGAGTAGAAACGTTCCGAGCAATGATAGTGTAAACCAAGCTCGCGCGCGGGACAAGAGATTCAACGCGGACCTCGAAACGTTTTCAACGACGCATTCAACTTATTGCAACTAGGTCAGGCACATATCTAAGGCGGCCTCTCTATCAACTTATTGGAACATGGAAATGGTATTCTGTACATCATTGTGCCCCTGTAGTGGACCCCAGCACTGGTTATTTTGGCAATGGTTTGGTTTTGAGGTACTCCCTCCGTACGGATGATAGATAGTCCCACAGTCGCTACCCGCGGGAACACTGGACGGGATTGAAGGGGTCGTATTGACCAATCAACGATCTTCCCGTGTCCACGACTCGGTAACAGCATCGACCCACCGTCATCCTTAACCGCGGGCAGACTTCTCGACAACTTCCCGTCTGTGAAGATTCCCCTTGTCACACACCCGCTGAACATCCACGGATCGAAACTGAGACACCCCAGATTATCCCACCTGTCTCTCGCATGGCATCGAGACCGGGAGACAGTGTTACGGCATCCGGGCGTCCTCGAAGACGGGCCGTCGAGGCCTGTTCGTTCTGCCGCCGGCGCAAGGTTCGTTGTTTGTGCTGTACTGTGCTGTTCCCGACCAGACTGAGCTGACTTCTCCCACCAGATAAAATGTAACAACGAGCAACCAACGTGCGCTAATTGCAAGACATACGGCAAGGACTGTGTCTACGAGCCTCTGGCGAATGTTGCCGAGAAGACGCCAGAGACCACACCAGCTTTACGTCGTGTGGAAAGGCGGCGGCGGCAAGGCACTCTGCGGGGCAACAGAAGAGACCTCGGCAACACCCCCTCACGCATCCCGGAAGAAAACGGAGTGCATGTCTCTCCCGCGGAGCACGATGGCGATACGCCCCACACCCCTGGAAGCCATGATCCCGCGACCCGCTCAACCCCCCCTCATACCAACACGCGACAGGCAACAAGTCTAGCAGAGCCCGACCCCGACCCCGACCCCGACCACCGAGCGGGGGTTTCCCGCATCGTAGTATCCGCAAATGGCGTTTCGAGCTACCATGGCCGTACGAGCGCTCTGTTCGAGGAGAGTCTGCAGGAGCGATCGTCGGCCGTCGACTTGCGCCCGCGGATGCCAGACGATTGGATAGAGAAGGGATTGGTCGCCGAGGCGGCTAGACAACGTAGGCTAACTCTGTTCACTGGGGACCGGCTTCCGTGAGGTCTCGCTGTCATGATACCTGTACTGACAAACAACAGGCCAGCTTGAGGACTTCAATTTTAGAGCGGGAACACTCGACTTTGATGGTGTGGACCCAGAACTTGGCATGCATCTCCTGTCCCTCCACTGGAATCGCCAACACCACTCGTTTTTGCTCACATACCGGCCCGCATTCATGCGGGACATGGCCTGCAACGGGCCCTACTTTTCAAAGATACTGCTCAACGCTATTTACTTCGGGGCCTCCAAGTTCAGCCCCCGTCGTGAGGTCCGGAGAGACCCCAATGACGTACGCACCGCCGGATGGGCATTCCGTGAGCGTGTCCGAAAGTTGCTTGGTGATGCGCTTGACAAGAGTGATATCACAACCATTCAAGCCTTGCTGGTGATGACCAATTCGCTTTTTGCATTAGGTGATGAGAGGAGTGCTGCATGGTTGTACGCAGGTCTGGCGTTTCGCATGATCATCGACCTAGGCATGCACGTTGATGCACCGGGCCTTGGTATCACGCGCAAGTTCTCTGACGAGGATCTAGAGATACGGCGGCGGGTCTTTTGGGGTGCCTTTGGTACGTAACGAAACCCCTGCCTGAACATCCATCTGATAAGGTCCCTAACCTTTCATAGTCGTCGACAAGATCCAGAGTCTCTACCAGGGGCGTCCAGCTTCACTGAAGGAATCCGACACGCTAGTCCCTATCAAGTTTCTCGACACGTTTGAAGAGTTTGAGAACTGGAAACCCTTTGCCTACTCCACCGATGCCACTAGCTACCCTGGTTCGCCCGCATACAGCGTGTCGACGTTCACATGCCTCTGCCGTCTGTCAGTCGTCATGAGTGACATCCTAAGCTGCATTTACACGGAACGAGCATTTGACAAGAGTGCAACGGAGCTTTCTGGTATGCTCGAGAACCTTAGCTCCAAATTGGCTGCTTGGAAGGAGACACTGCCTGTACACCTTGTCTTCGACCCGAAGGGTAGTGGCAGAGTGCCCCCTCCGCATGTATTGAGCTTACAGTAAGTAATGGGGCAGCGGTGCCACCAATGTGCTTATATCAACATCTAACTTTATTCCAGCGCCATGTACCACGTTCTCACCATCCTCCTCAACCGTCCGTTCGTGGCCGATGGTCACCTGTACAACACTTCTCGCTCGATATCGGTCAACTCCTTCATCACCTGTGCAACATCAGCAAACAGCATAGTTGGAATTCTCCGAGCATATGACAAAGTCTTTTCCGTGCGGCACGCACCTTACCTGATTTCCTATGCTACGTATGTCGCCGCAACGATCCACGTACGAATCGCCGCGAAGCGCAGCACGGAATCAGAAGCCCGTGAACGCCTGGAAACATGCATGTCCGTGTTCCGTGAAAACCAGGAGACGAACTGGGCAGTTAGGAGGGCCAAAACTATTGTTGAGGGGTTGATGACGCGACTGGGTGTGAGCCTCTCCCGCGTTGACGGCGGCGAGAGGTACAGGAGTAATGCGTATCCCAACATGGACGAAACTGGGTCTGGCGTGCCTGAAGCTCGAAGAGACGCCGAAAACCACGAGGTCCTACCAAGAGCCGATGAGCTACATCCACCGCAGATTGCGCTAGAAAACACATCACCTCCTATGGGATGGTCAGATATCGACGGAATCATCCAGAGCTTTGTGCGAGGGCAAGATAACAACGCAGTCGCAATGGATCTAGGCCAGGCAGAACTCCATAATCAGTCGTTACCGATGGGACCGGGGCTGCAGCCCGCGCACTTTGACTCTTCCAGCTTGATGGGCCACCAGACCTGGTTCCAGGGGATGCCGGATGGAGATGGCGGCGCCGCTTCCTTCGACGACCTTCTCTTCGGCTTCAACGGCTCCGCACTCGACAGCGTCTTCTCCTGATACCGTGGGGCCCCGGGTTTAAGCGAGCCGGAGGGCGCATTCGACGCACGGGGTTTCTTTGATCGAAAAGCCGATCTGCAAAACCGTTGCTCTACTGAGGTGGAGCAGTATCTGATCCCGCGGAACGGCTTCACTCCCGCGGATAACGGTCCCCTCCCCCTCCCGCCACCGTGACCATATTTACAACACCCATCAACGCTTCGAAAGAGACGGAAGCCACTGTTATGGACGGACATAAGGCGGCAGTGGAGACTGATTTCGTCATTACCAAGGTTACATTGCAGATCACTCAACAGCCGATACGAGCACTTATCTATACCCACTAGGGCATGTCTGCAGGCTCTCTCGCGTGAGCATTACCCAATGCACTTCAACACCAAAGTCTTCACACAAATCGGCTCTCGCAGGTTTCTTCACCAAGTTTTACACAACACAGCATTACCATTCCTCATCCCCATCATGGCCATGACACCAGCTGCGTCGAAACGCCGCGTGAGGCACTCCCTTCCCGCGGTCATGATGCGAGCCGGCACGTCCAAGGGCCTCTTTATCCACCGGTCCCACCTACCTCCGTCCGAAGAGGAGTGGGCAACGCCTCTCCTCGCCGCGATGGGCTCAAGATACAACGACGCCCGCCAGATCGACGGCGTGGGAGGCGGCAGCAGCGTTACCTCCAAAGTTGCCGTCATCGCCCCGTCTGAGCGGCCAGACGTCGACGTCGAGTACACCTTCGTCCAGGTGGCCGTCGGGAGCGAAAAAGTCGACATGAGCGGCAACTGCGGCAACATGTGCTCAGGGGTCGGCCCCTTTGCCGTGCAAGAGCGCCTAGTGACGCCGGCGCCGGGCGCCCGGTCGGTGGACGTGAGGATCTTCAACACGAACACTTCCAAGCTCATTGTCGAGACCGTTTACGTCGACGAGGACGGGAACGTGGAGGAAGACGGCGACTGTCTCATCCCTGGCGTCAAGGGCACCGGCAGCGAGATCAAGGTTGCGTTCGTCGACCCCGTGGGCAGCATGACGGGCAAGTTATTCCCCAGCGGACAACGGTCCGAGAAGATCGTCGTGGAAGGGGTGCTCGCCTCGGGAGACTTTGTGGTGGATGTCACACTGATCGACTCGGCAAACCCATTCGTCTTTGTTGATGCCGAGGGTTTGCCCGCCCCAGTCAGGGAGCAGCCTGCGGATTCCCCGCTCGCTCTCGAGGTCGCCGAGGCCATCCGTAGACGAGGTGCTGTTCGAATGGGGCTCGCGAGCTCCGTCGAGACCGCGGGCCTCGTCAGGGGAACGCCGAAGCTTGCATACCTTTCGCGGCCATCCAACGGCGAGACAGGCGAGGAGGCGGCGGACATCCAAGTGCTAGCATACAGTATGGGCAAGCCTCACCCCAGTTTCCAACTCACGGGAGGCGTCACTCTGGCAAGCGCCGTGACTTCGGAGGGAACGGTGGCGCATCGCATCGCGGGCGGCATCGAGTCGGCTTCATCGGCGGAGGGCCTGCCGACGCCGAGAAGAACGCCGAGCCCGTCGGACAAAGCCGTCAAGCCGCCTGCCGACGAACACAACCCGATCCGGACCGTTCGGATCAAGCATGGCAGCGGGATCATGGATGTGGAAGTCAAGACACGCGAGGGCGAAGATGGAGGAGTAGATCGATGCATCGTGACCAGGACCGCCCGACGGCTCTTCGAGGGCAATGTTCTGTACTACTCTTGATAGCCGCCTTGGCAGCTAGATTTGATTTTTGAGGCATAGCGTGCGATTGAGAAACGAATTAGATGGAACTGATCATATAAAGCAGCAACGACAAAATTGTCCATGTGAAGATGGGGATTTCGGCTGCAAGTGTGCAAGACCACCGCCCCGTCATGTTTTCGCCGATGCAACCCTTCTCGCGGGCTGACGGGGAGCCCGCACTGAAGAATGTGGTGCCGACAGACCTCCTCCCCACTTGACAAGTATGCTACGTAATTGCATCACAAAAGCAAGTGGGAAAAGAAGGAGGGCAAATCAGGGTACTTGAAAACTCACGGACTGTATTGTATGTAAGTAAGTAAGTGGGAGGAGCATGGAAGAAAAAGATGTGCAGGTAGCAAAAGAATCTCCTCGACGGGGAATTGAACCCCGGTCCCCTGCGAGTTGCCGCTAGCGCAGTGACAAGCAGATATCCTCACCACTAGACTATCGGGGAATTATGGATGTTTTCATCCAGTGATAGCTGGTTGGGGACGAGTGTGACAAAAAGCTATATATAGTTCGACATCAGTGCGCAGCCTACTTCGTATGTCCCTTTCCACATTCAAATGGATTGGACATGACCGTTGCCTTACTTGCTCGCTATCTCTATGGCAAACTTTAGTGAAATTACTGTATGTAGAATGCGGTATTTCCGTCACAGCTGCAGGGGAGTTTGCTCATGAAAACATCGTGATACTGTACAGCTTCCTCTATGGAAGGCTTCTTAGACAGCACTATGGGTCACAAACAGTTAGAACGGTATGCATGGCCAAGCGATCCTAGAGGCTAGACGACCAGCAATATGACCATGGTCTTACCAGTCATTGGCGGAATCACGATGCTATTTTCTCTATACTACTACCCACGGTGAAGAGGGAGCCACAACGCAGACTCCCCAGGTGTCATCGATTGTAAGACAACCAACAACGCGAATCGATTCACCTGATGCAGTCGAAGTGAAAGGTGACATGAAAATCTGGAGTTGCCTGAAACTCTTACTTCGAGATATAAACAATGTGACTCAACAGAGCCCCCAGAGTTACAGAGCAGCGTGAGACATATGGCCCAAGTCCCAAGGCATCAATACATTTGTAAAAATCGCTTTTGAGAGTCCTTCCCAGCACACAAATGTCACCAATGCGGAAGTTCATACTTCAATCGGGTAATTCAGGTGTAACCGACACGGACCCTAGACAATGGGCCCTCTCTCTCAAAGACGAACGTCCACCCGGTCCCATTCACGCCTTCGGGACGGAAGTCGACGCGTCTGCAGCAACCTCCTTCTGCTTCTGCGGAATCAGGTTGCGAAGGGACAGGTCGTAGACAACGTCTTCGACACGCTTGACGTCGTACTTGACCGCGTCGACGCGCTTACGGAGGATGTCATTCTTGAGGTTGAGCAGCTGGAAACCGGCGAAGAGGTCCTTGACGAAGCTGCTGATCTCGACGGGCATGGCAAAGTCGCCAAGAGTCACGGCGTTGGTGGCGAGACGGGAGAGCTCCTGCGTCACGTCCACCAGGGCAAGGAGGTATTCCTCGATGGTGAGGTGGAAAGCGTCGCGGTCCTTGAGGTTGACGGGGACTGCCCTCATCGTCAGCTCCGGGCTTCCAAAGTAGGGCAAACCGGCGGGACGGCGGTCGGGCCGCCTTGGCCGTCGAAGAGGGAACAAGTCGGGGGGTCACGTACCCTTGAAAATTTCGCCGACCTCTTCGAGCGTAAGAAGTCGGGCAACGGGGCCGGGCTTGCCGTCAGAAGTGAAGCCGCCCAGCCAGCCGCAAAGGAGAACGGTGAAGATGGCATTCTGCACCTGACGGCTCCACTTCTGATTGTACCTAGAGACTGTGAGTCACAGGGCGGTTGCTGCCTCGAGGAAATGTGATGGGATGCCTACTTGTAGTAGGGGTGCTTGGAGGCGATTTCCTCGAGCTCTCCAATGACCTCGATCTCCTTCTGGATGCCTGCCTGCACGTCTGACAGCAGGGGGCCATCTGCAGATACACGATACCGTCAGACCTTTTCGAAACCGGATTGGAGCATGACGCCGAACAGAGAGGGACGACAGTGGGCGCTGGCGGGGTGAAGAACTCACACTGTTCGCGTGGGGTTGCGTGGATGCGGGACAGCAGGCCCTGGACGTAGGAGATGGCCCTGTCGAGCTTCTGGACCGTCTGGCTCATCTGGTCGCGGACCTGCTGATCCTCATCGATCTTGTTCTTGAGGTGCTCAAAGATCTGGGGGTCCAGCAGACGAGATGCGGGGACCTCGCCCATGTTGGTGTCGTTGTCCATGGCTACCTAGGTAGTTATGATGCGACCGAACGACTGAGGTTGATTCTTGGAGAGATTGTGAGTGTGTGGCCGACGAGATGGTCGCTCCTTTAACAAAAGATATGACAAACAAATATCGAAGTCTTCCGAGGAGATCGCAGGTGCTTTGTATATTACTGCTGAATCGTGTCTCCACAGATGACCGAGCGAGACTTTGGTGGTTGTTCAAATCTGGTGGTCGGAGCCCCGCGAATTAGGGCGACGTCACTGGAGAAGAAAGAAGTCACGGAAAATCAGAGTTTTACTTACGACGGCTACTCGTTTTTAATGGCAGCTTGAGCGGAACAGTCACAACGAGAGAGGGACGGAACAATTGCAGATGCTGTACTGTCGCGATGCATCTGATGATCTGAGGAAAAAGGGAAACCGTGCTACGGGGAAGGCGGTCACGAATGGCAAATTGATTGCATTTCATCGGCACCTCAAGAGTAACATTCCCGGCGGCAGCCCGGCTGGAGCAATAGTTGGAAGCAGCACACGGAATTGTACAGACATAAGAGGCGTAGACACAAATGACACCTTCTCTACACGCCTAGGCAAGCTAGACAGATGTAATGAAAGATTATGGGTTTGCGTTACCTGGAGGCAGTGTCATACCAGGAACACTATGGAAGGAGTCGTGTGCAAGCACAGAGGGCTCCTCCCTAGGACCAAAAATAGGAATAATCACGATTGGTCTCCTTAGAGACCTTTCAGAGATTAAACTGAAAAGAACAGATACTACACTTGATCTAAGCCAAAAGGCAAAGAGAGCTAAGGAGAAAAGAAGAGAAAATCCTAAGAAGCGCGGGTGGGCGGAGGGATTATATAGGTATGGGTGGTGGTCTGTGCTTGGTGGGCAATCAGCCCCGGGGTACGTACTGCAGAGGAAGCTGAGGCCAATATTTGCAGCGCAGTATGTACGTACCTGCCAGTACGTGCCGAAACCTGCCAAAGTACGGATACCTGCACATCCTTCTTGACCGCCGACGACGTCTGGGTATTTCTATCTGCAGTGGGCTGGCTGAATAGTCGCCCGCACTTGCAAGTGTAGAAATTGCAGTCAAAAGGCCCGAGATGCTAGTCGCCCGATTGCAGCATTTCGTGCAAGTGTTTTCACTACGCAGTACAGTCACGACATTGATGTAACATCACCCAGGGCAGGGGGGGTGCTTGTTTGCTCTGTATCGTTTGTGCCTGATCAAGCGGATGTCGCTACTTTAGTCATCGTTACTCAGGTGGCCCGACTGGCTGACGGCTTCTTGAGTCTACTAGGTATTGCCCCGTCCGTTCGCTCGGTGTCGTCGCGTGCGTGCGTGCGTGCGTGCGTGCCACTATTGAACTCTCACGGTTGGTGCCGAAGTGGCTGAGCCTTATGTTATCTCTGCCATGCCCCTTATACGCGGTCTTCTGCTTCATGATGATGGATGCAGGCAGCATACGCGCAAAGTAACCTGTGTCGAGACTGAGAGTGGGGGATAAGTTGCTGTCAACTTCAACGACGCATATCCGTACACGTCGACGTAATAGGTTTTCTGCTGGTGCGACTAGTTGATTCTTTTACCTAACACTACATAGGTCGTTATACACACCGACTCTCTCTTATGGGTCATCGGCACAATGCGTGGTAATGAATCATGACTTGTACGTCCAGCCTCAGCCCAAGGCTGCTTATCGGAATGCCACACGCATGTGACGCCATGTTGACTTGGCAATTTCAAGGCGGATTCGGGGAGCCTTGTCGATATTGCGCGCTTCGTTCGGATGAGGGAAGTCCGGGGTGGTTTACCCCGTACTTCGTAAAGGACCGGTCGTTCTAAACTACCTCACAAAGACACAGGCTCGAGAATCCCGGCCAAAGATAGCATGTCATGCAGCTTTCGTCTAGCAGCGGGAAGAGGACAGAGACGAGATGGTCTGGGAGTCTACGGAGTATGGATACTATGGATTACGTAGTAAGGCCATGTGGGCCAGTCATTTCCGTGTTGGTGCCGGTGTAGCAGGGTGCAGTTTCTGCAACGAGCTTCTATTCGCCCAGCACTCTTTGGAGGGGGGGTATCCACACCGCCTAAAAAGTGCCAATTGCAACCCCCAATCGCCAATCGAAGCAAAATCAAGCTTCTCATTGGCAGCTGTTCCAGACGAAAGGTGCATATGCGGGCCTCCATCTCCCTTGCAGCCGAGGGGGACGCTCCCGAGAAGGTTGGAGACGGGTACCTCGACTTTGCAGCGGAAGCCCTATGTTGTCTTTGTATTCGTAGGTACATGCCAATTTCTAGCTGTTGTTGCTGGTGGTGACCCTTGACTACCGGCAGAAAGGGGGCAAACACAACACAAATGTCAACAAAATTTCGGGGTGGCAGCCGCCAGAGAGACAAGCCATCCCTAGGTACCTCTAGAGAGAGAGAGAGAGGGTCGGGTCCAATCGAACCCCGTGGCCACCCGGCGAACAATTTGACTTGCTCGACGCCGTCCCGAGTCTTTTGCCTTCCCGTCCTTTCCCACTGCACGCCCTCCCTGACACCTTCATCTGGTCGTACTCGGATTCCCCCTTCCACATCACCTTTGTCTCCCATGCCTTCAACGAACGTTATCTTCGGCATCTGCTAAACCAATCCCATTTCCGAAACCCCACCACCGGATTGCGCGCGCTGCTGCCAGACCCAGGACCCTTGGACGGACGTGGTTTTCAATTACACGAGAGGTGCATGACCCCTCGTTGAAGTTTTTCTGTTATCTGCCTGTACATCGGTATAAAGAGAGCAGTCAATATGTCTTCGAATCGATACTCCTTGCGCCAGACTCCTAGGTTAGTCACAGTGCTCCTCCTACCTTTTTTCTCTCCGTGATCCTTGACAGCTCTTGCGCCAAGCATACGTGAGCTGTCACAGAAGCGCCCGTATCCAGACTTGTTTCCTGTCCGCAGTAATAGTTGCTGCAGACCAGAATCATGGCTGCCCTCGTTCTACCCCCCAATGGGTCAATACCCTGCGCAACACCTTCTGTATCGATATAGCTGACTCGTTGAACAGGAAAAAGGAGCTCTTTGACGGCATGGTCGAGACCCCTCGCCGCGTTTCTTCCAGGCGCAAGTCCCCTGAGACTGCCACTGGAGCAGAGGTCACCGAGTCGAAGCCCCAATCCCACGTCGCCCCGAGACGACGCACCACTGGCAAGTTCCGGGAGGAGATCTCGGACGACGATGCCGAGGAGTCCCTCGCCAACGGCCACACAAACGGCCACGCAAATGGTCACACAAACGGCAATGCAAACGGACATACGAACGGTCATGCGAACGGTCATGCCAATGGTCACGTCAAGGGGGAGCATGCCGTGGACAGCAACGGTCACGCCATCAACGGCCACCTCGAGATCAAGACGGAGAAAACGGCCGAGGCCAACGGCCATGTCCACTCCGAGACGAAGGAGGTCCTGCCTGCCTACAAGAAGGGCGACATCATTGATGGCTGGGAGGTCGGCACGGATCCCAAGATTGACGCCTCGGGCGACTTCGAGTTTGGCGGCAGCCTCGGCACGCTCTCGCTGATGATCGGTTTCCCTCTGCTCATGTGGTACATGTGGATCGGAGCCACGTACTACGGCGGCAAGCTGCCCATGCCTGAAGAGGGCCAGACTTGGGGCGAGTTCGGCCGTCACCTCGTGGACCTCGTCTACACCGGCGCGTTCCCCACTCTCCGTGCCTGGCGCATCTACTGGACCTTCTTCGTATTCGAGGGCATTTGCTACTGCGTCTTGCCCGGCGTCTGGGCCTGGGGCAAGCCTCTCCCTCACGAGAACGGCAAGCAGCTCAAGTACTTCTGCAACGCCTACGTCAGCTTCTACTTCACCATCGCCATCATGGCCGTCCTCCACTTCACCGGCCTCTTCCCCGTCTACACCTTCATTGACGAGTTCGGACCACTGATGTCCGTAGCCATCCTGAGCGGCTTCATTGTGTCCTTCATCGCATACTTCTCCGCTCTGTGGAGGGGTGCTCAGCATCGCATGACCGGCTACCCGATCTATGACTTCTTCCTCGGTGCCGAGCTCAACCCTCGCATGTTTGGGATTCTGGACTTCAAGATGTTCTTTGAGGTCCGCATCCCCTGGTTCATCCTCTTCGGCCTCAGCTGCGGTGCCGCCGCCCGTCAGTACGAGAAGTACGGCTACGTCTCGGGCGAGGTGCTGTTCCTGGTCATGGCTCACTACCTCTATGCCAACGCCTGTGCCAAGGGCGAGCAGCTCATTGTTCCTACCTGGTAAGTGTCTTCTTCGGGCAAAAAGACAAAGGAATGGCAACTAACAACTCTTCAGGGACATGTACTACGAGAAGTGGGGCTTCATGCTCATCTTCTGGAACCTTGCCGGTGTTCCCCTCTCGTACTGCCACTGCACAATCTTCCTTGCCAACCACCACCCCTCTGAGTACAAGTGGAACCCTTACGCGCTCGCCGCCCTTTTCATCTCCTACCTCTTTGTATACTGGATTTGGGACACAACCAACAGCCAGAAGAACGCCTTCCGCGCGCAGGAGCGCGGCCAGCTCGTCAAGCGCCGTACCTTCCCGCAACTGCCCTGGCAGACGGTCAAGAACCCAAAGACAATCACCTCGGCCAAGGGCGACGTCATCCTCGCTGACGGCTGGTACGGGTATGCCCGCAAGATCCACTACACCTGCGATGCCTTCTTCGCCATCTGCTGGGGTCTCATCACGGGTTTCAAGAGCCCCTTTCCTTGGTTCTACCCCGTCTTCTTCTGCGGCATGATTGCCCACCGCGCCGCCCGTGACATTCACCGTTGCCGCCAAAAGTACGGTGACGCCTGGGCCCAGTACGAGCGAGAGGTGCCCTACCTCTTCATCCCCGTAAGTCTTGAATCCAGAGCCAGGCAAAAGATATTCTCAAACTGACAATAATCGCAGTATGTCATTTAAATACAATGTAAACCACTCTGTAGACCGTCCCCTAATACGTGACGTCTTATGTCACGGCTATCAGGCCATTCTTTTCTGTATATATATGATTGATTCATCCGGCAGCCAGTTCATCTGGTCTGGTACTGAAAGTAATGGAAGCTGATCGGGAAGGCATGGGAGACGAAGAAGAAAAGAACGAACTGCGGGCGTCTAATATGAGGAGAATGCGGCACACAGACCTTATAATCATTCCTCATACGCGGGGTGTCACTTTGTTGGCATCGCCGTAGCTTTCTTTGCACATACATATATACAAATTATCATGGTGTGCCGGGCGGAGGGGGGTTCAAAGATCAGGGGAAACAAGGCCTAGAAACGAGTAAATGGGAGCATGAAGAACACATCGCGCAAAGATACCGTATGCCTCGAGCCTAGTCCATGGTTACCGCCAACGCCCTTTTTAGCCTGCAAAATTGCATTGCCGCCAACACCCGAGGTTGTGTTGACACGTATGTAACGTGTCTTCTACCACGGTGGGAGCCGGATGTCTCCTCTATGCTGATATGACGTGGTCCCTTTCCACCAGAGCAAGCTGTCGCTACAATGTGGCTGCCCATCTTTAGCTGGGTATTCCGGACATCAAGATGTCCATACTTCAACTCACACAGAAGACAGGCTGTATACCCGGAAATAGGAGGTCGATACTACCGGGGCTCAGTATCCGCGGTCGTTCCAGCAGACATCATCTTCGTGCTCGAGTTTCGCGGGTCACAAAAGGGCGTTCTTGTCGTAAAAACAAAAATCACGTGCGAATGCAGTGGTTGAACCCATGATAGAGACGCAAAAAAAGCATTGTCGCAACCTACACTACAATTCCGATCCCCATCACCGTTGTCTATGCTGAGCAACTGCCCCCCCTAAATGGATAGCATACCTTGTTGGCACAATAGTACATATACGTTTGATTCCTGGCCGAAGCAATTCCCGACCGTCCCAAACATTGGCATTTCGTGACCCTTGACCGTTTCCACGACCATGCCGTTAAAACCCTTGATCGAATTTCTGACACGCCTGCTGATGATATTTGTCTGCTCTATGGCAGTGATGCCCGTGCGAGTTGTGGCGTAAGTACATCTTGTCAACCGTTCAACCGAGCATTCGTCGCTGAGGTGTCTTTACTGGCAGACGACGTCCTGGGTGGCCTTGGAGTTCATGAGAAGGGCAACAATCAACCCGTAAAGACCTAGAGACGAGCCATTAGCGGATGTGCATACGGCGTAGCAGCCAGGAAACGTACCCAAGACTTCAGCGAAAATGAGAATCAGAATCATGCCGACGAACAGGCGGGGCTGTTGAGCAGTTCCACGGACACCGGCATCACCGACGATACCAATGGCGAAACCAGCAGCGAGACCAGCGAGACCGACCGACAGACCAGCACCGAACTGGATGAAGCCAGTGTAGAGGGACATCTGCTGGGCAAGACCGTCGGAGATAAGCACAGAGACGACGAGACCGTAAATAGCAATGATACCAGCCATAATGACGGGAACAATGTCTGTTTGTTTCGTTAGCGTGTTCTGATGGGCATCGGCCGCTCGTGTGAGGCCTTTGATGGTGATGATGATTGTTTCGTACTCTTGACGATCAAGTCAGGGCGGAGGACACCCATGGCCGAGATACCGACGCCGGACTTCGCGGTACCGTAAGAGGCACCGAAGCAGGTGAAGACGATAGCCACGGTGCAACCCATGGCACCGAAAAAGGGCTATTGAATGTTAGCGATTTTGTCGACGCGACGTCGAGCTGGTGCCCAGATGGCTCAATTGGGGTAGTTGGAAGGGGGCGACGTCATGGATCGGTCAGTCGGGAGGCGTGGGGATGACGAACCGCATAGACGGGGCTGTGATATTACCGCGTTAGCAAATGAGCTTCGGAAACATGATGGAAAGCTAGTTGAGCACGTTGGGCGTCGAAATGGATGAGGTTGGGAGCTTCGGTTGATGGGAAGGGAGCTTGGAGACGGGGAACAACACGCATGTTGACGCTGACGTACCAGAGTTCGGTAGGCATTTTGGCGGGTTTTAGGGTTTCGGTCGGAATCTGTTCGAAGAAAAAGGCGCGAGGAAGTCGAAAATGAAGAGATATGCGGCAACAGCTGGGCTGAGGGGGATGGCGGTGATGAGTATTGGGGCGGCGAGGTTCGATGCTGCGTCGGCGACTGCTCGAGAATGAGGTGTGCTTGTTAAGATCTCGTTTCCAGGTTGGCCTTCTGGTTGGTTGCAAGGTTTTGCGGCGCGTTGACAGCTCCGTACTCTTACGTAAGACAAGGAGGAGGCGGTGCTGCGGAACCCGGCCAAAGGTCCATTCCGAGAGTGGCTGGTCTATGTGGGGCATTTCCACTTCCAAGCGGAACCTACCGCCGAAATTTGGGGAAGGTGGGATTTTTTTTTCTCAGGCTTCAGAACTCCGGAGACTTAGATCTTCACGTCCAACACGCACACTCATACATCTTGAACCTCACCATCAGGGCGAGCCAACGCAAGGAACCCTGCAATTTAAAACCTCGGTATGTTGCGCCTTTTCACTCAGATTGGTGATTGACATGATTTAACCATTATTTGCAGACATCTCTTCGACCCAATCTCAACAATGGCTGATCAATCCGCTGCCTGGCCCCTGGCCGACGATGCTCTCCAGCAGGAGATCCTGGACTTGGTCCAGCAGTGCCAGCACTACCGTCAGCTGAAGAAGGGCGGTACGTTGTAATCCGGCTCGCAATGTCTGTCCTGTTACTAACTTCTGCGATATAGCCAACGAGGCCACCAAGACCCTCAACCGTGGTGTCTCCGAGCTCATCATCCTCGCTGCCGACACCAACCCTCTCAGCATCGTTCTCCACCTGCCCCTCCTGTCCGAGGACAAGAACGTCCCCTACGTTTACGTCAAGTCCAAGACCGCCCTTGGCCGTGCCTGTGGTGTTTCCCGCGCCGTCATTGCTGCTAGCATCACCTCCAACGAGGGCAGCGAGCTCGCCGGACCCATCCGCGCTCTTCGGGACAAGGTCGAGAGACTTGCTATCTAAGATACCCTATGATTCAGGATGTTGGGCAACGTTTCTGTTGTGGCTTGGAGGTGCTATATAACGGTTTGGAATAAAATGCCTGAATTTTCACAGGTGTCGACTAGTTATTCTTGGGCTAAAGCTACCCAACGGCTTGTCCCCCCCCCTTCTGCAGAGACGGCCCCACGATCATGAAAATGAATATGCTGCTGGTCTCGCAGTAGACTGCTTTAGGGTAGCGTGTACCTAGAAAACCGCCAATTGATGATTGTCGAAAAAATAAATTACAATGTCGAATATGCAACATGTTTAAATTTTGCATCTAGCGGGTGTCCTGACTCATGACAAGCTGTTGCGGTATCGGCAGTGCTAAATGCAGATGGGTCTTACCCATAGGTAGGTAGGACCTCCTAGTCCAATAGCTACCTAGCTGAAGAGCAAGGCGAGAGCTTAAATAAAGCGAGGTGGTGTGCCCGAGACGAGACGCAGTGGACGAATAAGGACCTGGCGCCTACGTAGTAGACCGAGCCAATAGTTCAGTTGCGTCGTCCCGAGGCGTGACCTGGACTGAACTGAACTCGCAAGTGCGCCGGAAATGCACTCTGACGTTGATACGGATACCCCGCGGCCCACCACCCATGTCATAGCTACTACAGTCTACATGTACCGTTTTTGGCTGACATTGCTGAGCGCATCAGCAGTCATGTTGCGTACTACATGCAACGTCCCATTCTCCCCTGCGCATCATCACCAGCACTGCTAATGTTAATACTGCGGCTTTGAATACCGCTCATACCCCCATTAATTGCTTCATTAGCATAACTCTTAGATCATCCTGATCGCTTGCTCCGCCTCTATTGTACTCCGCGCATTGAGAAGTCCCAGCTCGCAAGATGCCTGGTATCGCTCGCAAGATTATCATCTGCGCGGCGATTGACGGCCTTATCATACAACCATTTGTGACCAAAGGACAGCGCCCCCCGCAACCAGTCAGAATCAAATATGGCGATGCTTCTATAGCCCCTACATCTCGAGAGCAAGTCCCCGACCTTTCCCAGCCGGACTCTTCCTTCGAAGCCTTCGGCATTATTGGTATGTACTCCGAGCTTCAGCTGTTACGCGTTCAAGTCTAACCGCAGCAAACCACAGGGCTAATTACGGTTGCGCGCCTGAGCTATCTCATAACAATCACCCGGCGCCAACAAGTGGCACAAATCTGCGGGTTTCCGATATACGTCGTCACAGAGGTTGCCGTGACCCCATGCACATCGCAACGAGAAGCTGAAGAAGCCATCGCGAAAACGGCTCGGGAACTGCAGGACCGCAACACGGATCATAATGTTGACGACAGTGAAAGCGATGAATACGTTGAGCTTCCCGCGAGCGGTGACGAGGTGGAAGACCCAGCGCAAGAAGCCAAGGTGGACAACGACAAGGGACCCGAAGCCGTGAAGAGCACCGTTGCTAAGGATGTCTTTGGAAGAAGAGGCAGCTATGGCAGGTTCGCGCAGACGTGGTTCAGCAAGAGTGGATGGACGCAAGACCAAAAGAGGACGACTGGTTGGAGTGGCGCTGCGCATCAAGTCCGTCGCTCCGTCGATCATAGCCCTTCCAAGGCCGCCCCTTCTCGGTCGACGGCCGAGGAAACCGATGAACCGGCACCACCCCCCGCACTGCTTCCGAAGCTCCTCCGGACAACTCAAATTCTCTTTGGCTCGTCGCGAAGCTTTTTCTTCTCGTATGAGTTCGATATCACGCGGAAATGGGCGGGTCGCGCAATGTCGCAGGCCGACGGGGTGGCCCTGCATGAGCGTGTAGACCCAACCTTCTTCTGGAACAGGAACACTCTGAAGCCTTTCGTAGAGGCTGGACAGGATGCCTTGCTGCTTCCTTTAATGCAAGGCTTTGTTGGCCAGAAGAGCTTCGTGGTAGACAGTAGCCCTCCCCAGCAGGATTATGGGCTGGGAGACTCTGTGGAATTGTCCACCTTGAAGCATCCCAATACCGAGCTACCGTCTCCGCCATCAGAGAAAGACCGCGACTCGGTTGATCTTCGTTCCACCGAGAAGAGGTTTCTCTTGACCGTCATCTCCCGACGTTCAACGCAGAGAGCCGGCTTGAGATACTTGAGACGAGGCATCGACGAGCAAGGTTACGTTGCGAATGCCGTGGAAACGGAGCAGATCCTCTCGAGCAACACCTGGGACAAGTCGTCCAAGATCTACTCCTTCATTCAGATTCGAGGCAGTATCCCGCTTTTCTTTACACAGTCACCCGTCTCCTTAAAGCCAGCGCCGGTGATCCAGCACTCTCCTGGGGCAAACTATAACGCCACGAAGAAGCATCTGCAACGGTTAAAAACAGAATATGGCGGCTTGCAGATTGTCAATCTTGTCGAAAAACATGGCGTAGAGGCAACGGTCGGCAACCAATATCAGAAGACTGTCCAGCAGTTGAATGAAGAAGAGTTCAAGGGCCAAGACGAGGCTGTAGCATTCGAGTGGTTCGACTTTCATTCGGCCTGCCGAGGCATGAAGTTTGAGAATGTCAGTCAACTTCTCGATACTCTCCGCGACAAGTTGGAGGGATTCGGAAGCACCGTCGAAGAAGAGGGCCAAATCAAAACGAAGCAGCAGGGCGTTTTGCGCACCAACTGCATGGACTGCCTTGACAGAACCAACGTATGCCAGAGCTCGTTTGGCAAATTCATGCTTGAAGCCCAACTGAGGGCGGAGGGCTATGACCTTGCTGCCCAAGTAGACCAGAAAACGCAGTGGTTCAACACGCTGTGGGCAGACAACGGCGACGCTGTGTCCAAGCAATATGCGTCGACGGCGGCGATGAAAGGCGACTACACAAGAACAAAGAAGAGAAATCTCGGTGGCACGTTGAACGATCTTGGTCTTTCTCTGACCCGATACTACAACGGGTGAGTCACTCTTCGAATCCTTTCTGTTTGCTATTTTGCTAACACACTTCCCAGCATGGTCAATGACTACTTCAGTCAGGCAGCCATTGACTTCCTCCTGGGCAACGTCAACGCAATGGTTTTCCAAGAGTTCGAGGCCGAGATGATGACGAAGGACCCTGCGGTTTCCATGCTGAAAATGCGGGAGCAGGCTATAGAACTGTCGCAGAAGCGCGTCATCTCCGATGAGAGTGAAGAGTTCATGGGCGGATGGGTTCTCTTCAGCCCCCATCAGTCAAATACCTTGCGGGCTATGCCCTTTGAGGAAGTGGTGCTGTTGTTGACTGATGCTGCTCTCTACCTGTGCCGATTTGATTGGAACATGGACAAGGTTTCTTCCTTTGAACGGATTGATCTTGCCAACGTCGTCGGTATCAAGTATGGCGCGTACATCATCTCGACGGTTTCAGCCAGCCAGACAGACGAGATGAAGAATGTCGGATTCGTCATTTCGTACCAGCCAGGCCATACCGACGTCACGAGAACGAACACTAGAACGTTTTCGAACTTGGGTACGTCGAAAACCAAAACAGATCGCCCAACCCCCCCGGAGCAGCAGCAGCAGCAGCAGCAGCCCCAGTCTGCTCTAAGCAGCTTGTTGGGCGGCGGCCGCCCTCAGACCCCGCCGATACGCAGGATCGCTTTCAAGGCTCCTTACTCACAGTCGTCCGCCGCCGTGACGGGCGAGGAGCCGAAGCTCAGCGAGATCCAGCAGGTTGTCAGCATTTGCACGGAAATTGAACGACTGGCGTTCCTGAACCAGCCAGGTAAGGAGAAGCCAAACACGGAAAGCATCATAGAGAAGGGTGACATCATCTCGGTGGAGGAGGCGAGGCAGAGCACAGGCCTGCTGGACCACATCAGCTACTCTCTGAAGAGACTTGTCTGGGCATAATGGGACTCGCGTTCAAGGGTCACCCCCTCGTCATCTTTCGGTCGTTTTAGGGCTTGGTGGCCCGGTACAGGTGCATTTGATAGCGCATGTTTTCAAGTGGGATCGGGTACTTTAGGGAGTCGGCTAGGCGGAACCAGAGGGAGTCGTGGGACTCGAGCTTCTCCCAGCGACAGCCCTCGACGATGCCCTCCTTCTCCGGCTTCGTGACGAGAGTGTGGTCCATGAGCCACTGCATGGGGTACTTCTTGCTTTCCTTTCCGACGGCGGCCTCCGAGTAGCTGCCGGGGCTGTCGACGACGAGGAGCAGAGAGCCCAGGGGCACGGTGGCGGTAAGGTCGAGGAGGAAGGCCGTGGTCTTGCCGATGCCGGCGGTCGTGTAGAGCTCGTTGAGCGTGAATAGTAATGTAACAAGTAATGGACCGTCCCCGAGTTTCTGCGAGAGCTGGTCCCGCGTCATGGCGAGGACGTCCTGCTGCGTGAAGGAGGAGGCCAGGCGGCCGGGCTCGATGATGGCCACGTTGGCGGCCCTGGCCGCGGCGTTGGCGTACTGCGACAGCGGCGGCGGGGTCGTGAGGGCGTCATGGAGCTTGGAGACCGCGTCAGACCACGGCGCCGAGTCGAGGAGGGCGATGGCGCCCCCGAGGGAGCGGGTGGGTTGCTGGGAGAGGTAGGTCGCAAAGGCGGCGATCTCCGCGGCCCCGCCCCCGATGGAGAGCGTCCGGATGGACTTGGTGGATTGCGTACCCGGCTCGGGCGTGTCAACGGCGGCGGCGGGAGCGACCTTATCGTCGGCGGCGGCAGCATTGGTAGAGGGTCCCTCTTCGCCCTCGGATCCATCCTCCCCAGGGGATGCAGTCGCACGAAAGGTCTGCTCCTGGGGGGACGGGGCTTCATCCCGGAGAGCATCCGCCGCCTTGGCATCCGCCCCAGCTTCGACGCTGTCGTCGTAGGCCTTGGGCCCGACCCCGGATTCGGCCTCGAGCTCCCGTAGGTGCCCCTCAATGCCCATAAAGACGGCGGCGTAGCCGAGCGCGCGGGTGGGGCTCCAGCGCGCGGCGTAGGCGTCGAGGGCCTCGGGCCGGGCGCGGGCGAAGGCGGCGTCGAAGTCGCGGGCGTACAGCGCGGCCTTGACCTCCTGCAGGACCTCGGCGAGGTCGCGCGAGGTGAGGACGGGGTTGTAGGCGGCGGCGAAGGTGGACAGCACGCGCTGCTGGAGGGGCATCGGGAGGAGGGCGCTGGTGGCGTTGGACTCGGCCGTCGGGGTCGGGGCCGTCGTGTCCTTGGCCTTGGATGGCTTGGACTTGGCGGCAGCGGCGGGCTTCTTGCTGGGCCTCCTCCCGGACTGGTGGCTCGTGTCGCGGATGTTGTGCTCGACCTTCATTTTCTTGCCCATCTTTGCGGTATTTTCTCTTGTTTTGGCAGGGGGACAAGGCCGGACTTGGTTTCCGCTTGTTTTGGACCTTTCTTTGTGGTTCCTGGCGGTCTTGACGGAATCCCGATTGCTCAAGGGGAGAATTTGATGGAGGGGTAATGGAGGGGCAGTGCTTTTTTTTTTTTTTTTTTTGCCTTCTCGGATGGCTGAGACTCCCTTGGACTTTTGAGCCTGGCAGAGCTGGCCGAAAACTGCTTTCTTTCTACGTGAGGATTCAAATAACCTGTTGACTTTTCTCTCGCTGTTTTGTCGGTTGGGCTTGACGTTGTAGGCTCTCACGAAATCGGTACCTATAGGGGGTGCGTGGTTGGACGTGGGTGAGGCGAAAACTCAATCCGGCAGGATCTCTCCCCACACCGCCCGCCGTTCACACTCGGTGGTGAGAGCCATCATCACTAATACCTACGCTTCGAGTCTTGCTTTGATACTCTCTACGCATCACGGCCCAAAATTTGAGCGGCTTATCGCGCAATCCAAAAACTCGAACTGCTGCTGGCCTCACGCAAATCCCAGACAGCATGCGTTGCGCTGCCAAGAGCTGCATCGACAGCTCACGTCATGGGCTTCGAACACGCCTATGAGAGCCCTGTGGCCCAGCTTGTCGTCATAAGAGGCCCGATTGGCAGCAGGTTTCAACCCTGCAACGGCGAGGCTGATCCGTATTGCGGTTGTCCCTGAGCCGTTGATGATAAAAAAATATGTTTCGCTTGTCTTTTTTTTCCTTTTTCGCATCTTCATCCGCTCAATCCTAATCAACAACGGATACTCTACGTGTCTATCCAAGGTAGATGGTACGGGTGGCGGATATGCGGGTGGAGTGGCTTGATGTCATCCGCAGGGAAAGAAGGAGCTTGGGCCCTGGGCCGCCTTGATTTGTGCGGATAAATACGAAACTGACCGAATCCCACATGCATGTGGCCCGTGCACATCGGCGAAGCACCTGCAAAACGAGTGCAGAGCGGCGGATTCAAGGGCGGCAAAATCCCAAAACGTCGTGCGGGATTGAGGGTCTACCGGCGTGTATTCTACCGGTTTCGCGGTTCTAGGGACACGGGACAGACGAGGCGGTTCTGATCTTCTCGGAGCCAAAAGTTTGTGAAAAGAGAGCACAAGTACATAAAAAGAGGGGGTGGGATGCGGTGTTCGCATCCTCATCTGTTATGGGATACCTACCTGGTCCAGCATGTGTATGCGTACCAAGGCCTTGCATCTCTTCTTTACTGGAGCTTCCGCGCTCTCCGTGTTTTATTGTCGACGGGTGTCGCGCATCTCCACGCAAGGGAGCCGTCGACGACGCAATAGAGGGGGGGTCGGAGGGGCATCCTAACGCCGACCAGAAGGCTGCGATTCGGCCCTGCGACCAAAGGGGGGAGGGAGTCATGGTAAATGGGAAGGGTGTTACTAGGTACCTAGGTAGGTATGCAATCAGGGTCCACTGACATGACTGGGCCTGACCGAGACACTCAGCAGCAGCGAGCACGCCGCGAAGGGGTTCGACCAGGGGGACCCAGGTGGCGATGAGGACGCAGAGCTTATCCGCGTCGCCGGCTTGAAACGGCTGAGACTCGATGGGCTTGGCCGTCTCCCAGACACCGAGGTAGGCGTACTACTATCTATGTACGTACACAGGTTGGGCGAGGCTTAAAGTCCGGCAATTGAGGGTGCTCCGGGCCTATGGCCGACGGAGGTCGCAGCAGTAGCCGTCCATCCACGCCTCGTGAGTGAATAAAAGGCGCAAGGCTACTGGGCCGAGAGGGGGGCCGCCGGGTGGACCGGAGATACTCAAAAGGATGCAGCCACATCTGGAGGGATTAGTCAAGCAGCGGCCGAGACCAGAAGAAAGAGAGGGCCGCTGGCGAAGCGTTGTGGGCATCATGACGACAGACCCTCTCCAGTGTGCATCGGTGCCGTCGTTGGCACGAGTCAAGAAGGGATTCGACAAGACTTTTCGACCATTTCAAGAGTCAGTTCATCATGAGGAATACATACGTCACATCCAGAACCCAGAATCAGAGTGCCGACCCATGATTAGATAGTGTCTACTGATATGCCATCTGGGTGCTGACTGAGATGCTGCGGTGGGTGGTGGTTGAACCCGGCCGACACGTCCGGGCGTGTCTGTCACCCCGAAGTCGGTACGCGGGGGAAGGGGCACAGAAGCAAAGCGAAAGCAATGGGAGTTGAAGGTCCCAGACGTACTCTTTTCTTCTTCTTCTTTTCCTTTGGTACTTTTTTCTTCCTTCTTCTTCCCCCCCCCCCCCTTTTGCCTCCCGGTGTCGCCGGAGAAATGGACTGCGGGCAGGAGCCAGTGGTTCTCTCGCGTCAAAGCCACCAATGCTAGGACGAGGAGGACGGGCGACCGGGCATAGGGATGGGGCCGAAGAGGACGACGAGGTTGTTGAGACGGGCTGGAGGAGGTCACCGTGGTCCCTCCTGTCCCATTTTGCCGAAGCCGAAAACTGGAGATGCGACGATGAGAAGAAAGAGAAGAGGACGGAGGCGGGCAAGAAAATATACCCTCTCGTCCCCACTTCATGTGAAGGTGGATCGGGATCAGATCAGGTTCTTGATAGCGTGGCTTGATCATTTTCCGTTGTTGTTGTTTACCTATTTACCTACTCTTGGCCCTATGGAATCAATTTTCAAAACGCTTCTGAGTAAGGCATCTCCGCAGAATGGGATAGGATAGGTACCTAGGTACCTAGGTAGGAAGGTATAGCTTCCGGTAAGCTGGCCGGGTAAATGTGACTGGTTGCACTAGTGGAGGGGCAAAGCTACTTCCTCACCTTACCTCTTACAATGCTGCGACCCATCCAACATCTACCTAAATACCTACCAGGTAGCTACCTACACCGGGGTACATGCTACGATACATCCCCCAGAGCAACAGTTCACGGCTGCCCCCCTCCCCAATTCATGTCTACCTACCCTCTGTATACTACCTAACCTACAGAACATACAGTCAGTTCCATGGCAACGCCCCGCCCCCCTCCCTGGTACAGCATTGGGCCACGCGGTGAAGATTGTGAATTGAGAATTGCGTGTTGAGGTCGATGGGTTTTGCGAGTGAGCCTGTCCGGAGGCAGCGGGTGGGTGGTCGTTGCTGGGCATGATGATGGCTGCCCCTCCACCCTCCACCCCTCCATTCCCCTCTCCATGTCCCTCAGGTCCCTGCCCACTCCCACGTCAGGTCCCCACCAGATGCTCAATAATTACCTTCCTGGCCGACATTCGTACGCTACGCACACTAGCCCCCCGTGCTCCTCTGATCTACCCTTTTCCCAACCGACTGCTCTTTTAAAACCTCCCCTTCTCCCACCATTCCATCTCCTTTCTTCCTCTTGACCGAGTTCTTCACATCAAAGAAAGAAAAGAAAAAACTTGGAAGAAAATCAGACATCATGGGTTACACCGAACAAGACTGGAAGGCGATCAACACGATCCGCCTGCTCGCTGTGAGTTTCACCCCTCGGCCAGCTTTTTTTTTTTTTTTTTAATATTTTTTTACCCCGCCTATGTTCGTTGAGGCCGTTGTTGGCTACCCCGCTACCGGCATCGTGGGAGGGCCAGAACAGCTCGCCATGAGCTTCCCTCAACGGGCTTTTCTTTCGTCGACGCAGGCGTCCAGACCCCGAGACTTGCGGCTTGCTGACGACTTTGCTCTCTAGGTCGATGCCACCTTCAACAGCAACTCCGGCCACCCCGGTGCGCCCATGTATGTATTTACGCGCATTTGGTGAAATTTTTGGATCACGACGCTCACCAATCTGTCCTACAGGGGTATGGCGCCGGTCGCCCACGTTCTCTTCAACAAGTTTATGAAGTTCAACCCCAAGAACCCCAAGTGGTTGAACCGTGACCGCTTCGTCCTCTCGTAAGTTTGAATACGTCCTCGTTCAAAGAGCATCCGAATCTCCACCTCCCTCAGTCATAAAGCTGACGGATTCTCCCTTAGCAACGGCCACGGATGTATGCTTCAGTATGCTCTCCTCCACCTCTTCGGTTACGGCGTCACCATCGACGACCTGAAGAAGTTCCGCGTAAGTGTTTTTGCTTCCCTCGACAAGTTAACCAAACGACCAATTGCTGACGCGCCCCAAAGACGGTCGACAGCATCACCCCCGGTCACCCCGAGGCTCACGACACCCCCGGCGTTGAGGTCACCACCGGCCCTCTTGGTCAGGGTATCTCCAACGCTGTCGGTCTGGCCATTGCCCAGGCCCACACCGCTGCCGTCTTCAACAAGGAAGGCTACACCCTGTCCGACAACTACACCTACACCTTCCTTGGTGATGGTTGCTTGATGGAGGGTGTCTCTGGCGAGGCTTCTTCCCTGGCTGGTCACCTCCAGCTCGGCAACCTGATTGCCATCTACGATGACAACCACATCTCCATCGACGGCGACACCAACGTTGCCTTCACTGAGGATGTCGTCAAGAGATACGAGTCCTTCGGCTGGGAGGTTCTCATCGTCGATGACGGTGACAACGACCTCGACTCCATCGAGAAGGCCATTGCCCAGGCCCAGAAGTCCAAGGACAAGCCCACTCTCATCAAGCTGAGAACCACCATCGGTTTCGGCTCCCTCCAGCAGGGCACCCACGGTGTCCACGGCTCTCCCCTCAAAGCCGACGACATTAAGCAGCTCAAGGAGAAGTTTGGCTTCAACCCTGAGCAGTCTTTCGTCGTTCCCCAGGAGGTCTACGACATGTACAACAAGCACGCCGCCGAGGGCGCTGCTGCTGAGGCCGAGTGGAACAAGCTCCTCGCCAAGTACTCCGAGAAGTACCCCAACGAGGCCAAGGACCTCACCCGCCGTCTCAACGGCGACCTCCCCGAGGGCTGGGAGAAGTCTCTCCCCGTCTACACCCCCAACGACCCCGCCATTGCTTCCCGCAAGCTTTCCGAGACTGTCCTCCAGAAGATCCACGATGTCGTCCCCGAGCTGGTCGGTGGCTCTGCTGACTTGACTGGCTCCAACCTGACCCGCTGGAAGGAGGCCGTCGACTTCCAGGCCCCTGCCACTGGCCTCGGTGACTACTCCGGCCGCTACATCCGCTACGGTGTCCGTGAGCACGGTATGGGCGCCATCATGAACGGTCTCGCTGCCTACGGAACCATCCTGCCCTACGGCGGTACCTTCCTCAACTTCGTCTCCTACGCTGCCGGAGCCGTCCGTCTCACTGCCCTGTCCCAGGTCCGCGCCATCTGGGTTGCCACCCACGACTCCATCGGTCTTGGTGAGGACGGCCCCACCCACCAGCCTATCGAGACTCTCGCCCACTTCCGTGCGCTCCCCAACAACATGGTCTGGCGCCCTGCCGACGGTAACGAGACCAGCGCCGCTTACTACGTTGCCCTGACCTCCAAGCACACCCCCAGCATCATTGCTCTCTCTCGCCAGAACCTGCCCCAGCTCGAGGGTTCCGTCATCGAGAAGGCCATCAAGGGTGGCTACGTCTTGCACGAGGCCGAGAACGCCGACGTCACCCTCGTCTCCACCGGTTCCGAGGTCTGCATCTGCATTGACGCCGTTCAGTACCTCAAGGAGAAGCACAACATCACTGCCCGTGTTGTCTCCATGCCCTGCACCGAGGTCTTTGACGCTCAGCCCAAGGACTACAAGCTGTCCGTCCTTCCTGACGGCAAGCCCATCATGTCCGTTGAGGTCATGAGCACCCTCGGCTGGGAGAGATACTCTCACGAGCAGTTCGGCATCAACCGCTTCGGTGCCTCTGGTGCCTACAAGGACGTCTACAAGGCAAGTCTTACACGTTTGACACGATCTACGACCATTTGCTAACAACATTTTACAGAAGTTCGAGTTCACCCCCGAAGGCATCGCCAAGCGCGCGGTCGCCACTGTCAACTTCTGGAAGGACGTCCCCAACGTCCGTTCTCCTATCAACCGTGCTTTCCAGCAGATCATTTAAAGCGGCTATATCCATGGGTAGAAATTGTTTAATTGGCGACTGTTCCTTTTTTTTTATTTTTACGCGATGATGGACGTTTACGGAGAAAATGAACTCGGTATATAGAGGACCGTTTAAATCAAAAGATTATGATTAACGCGAATGCGCTTGCCCTGTACGCCTATCCTCCAGCCTGATGAGCTTTGGTGATGAATCCCTCCCATGGCCATGATTTCATGCTCGTGTCATTGCGAAAACAGAACGCTGGCCTCCTACTCGTGCAAGTCACGGGTCTCGCCGGATTTTCCCATCACAAACTGCCCATATACCGACGACTCTTTGTGCTTGCTGTCCATGTTTGATCCGAAGCCGTTTTTGGCGGCGAACCGAGATGACATGTTTGAGACCTCGGCGCCTGCATCCATCTATATATATATTCACTGGCCGCTACCGGCCGCGTCGGCCGCACTTTCTTCAGCAGCCCATTCGCGTTGAAACTCCCTGCCCACCCTCTCGAGCCTGCCGGCAGCACGGCGCGCCTCCATGGCCTCCTCGCCTGTCGCCGCGGCCACGACGCCGACCAGCATGGGCGCCGCGCTCTCCGAGTCCTCGCCTGGCTTTCCAGAGTCCGGCATTGCGCCCGTCCTCGCCGCGGCGGCGGCGGACAACTCCGCCGTCGAGGTGGCGCCGGGCGCGACGCCCGACGAGACGGGCCTCGAGGGGGCCGAGAAGGAGGAGGAGCTGAGGTTGTTCGCGGCGGAGCCCTCTCCGCCGTTGGGCAGGGCGTCGGCGCCGTTGAGGAAGGAGGCGAGGACGACGGGGCTGCCGGGGCCGTGTTCGACGATGATGCGCTGGGCGGGGCCGAGGGAGAAGCGGTTCGCGGCGGCGTGGGCGGTCAGGGCGGTCGTGGTCAGGGAGCTGAGGGCCTCGAGCTGGGGCTGGGAGCGCGCCGAGGTCAGGATGGGGTTGAGCGCGCGGTCCGTCAGGTGGAGGGCCAGCGACGGGTGTTGGGAGGGGAGGGAGGCCATTGTGCGTTTGTCCGTCTGTCTCAGGGGGGCGGACTGCGACTGCGGGGCGTGGGTTTTTTTGGTGGGTTTTGTTAATTGGGATTTGCTGATCTCGGAGGTTTCCTGGGCGAAGGGGCGGACGATTGGGATGATTGCCGGGAAAACGACGACGACGAGAGGGTATGTACCGGCAAGCAAGATTGGTATGATATCGCCGAGAGAGAGAGAGAGAGAGAGAGAGAGACGCGACAGAGGCCCTTGTGAGTGAGGAGCGGTTAGGTACGGGCCACACCCATGAGGAGGCAGGTAGGTGCCGTAGGTAGGTAGGTTGTAGCGCTTAGTTCGTGCCCTTACCCCGCCATTACCCCGCCAAAGGCCACGCCCGACGCCAAAGGGTGGAACCGTCTCTACCGCTATTGAGGGATATCACAACACCTCTAGGACACTATCTTCCGGCGTGCGCTCCTGCGTCCGTGACCCCCACATTCAAAGACACAGGGTTTTTTGCATGAATGCGCGATAGAATGGGGTCGAAAAGGCGAATGATGACGGGCCAAAGTTGAGCAATCGGGCCGGGTATGGGTCATGGGGGCTCACGTAACGCAATGTCGGAAGCTTTACTCCTCTGGCGGTGTTTTGCAGCGTCGTCATCTTCAAGGTCTGGACCTCGGCCTCGGCGGCCGTTTGGCGTCGGCCGACTTGCTGGGGACGCTGCTGGTGCTCTTACGTTTCTCGCGGTTATGCGTGGCTGGGGTGACGCCGCTGCCCGAGGCCTTTGGCGACGAGCGGGATCCGTGCCCGCCGTCAACGCTGCGCCGGTGGCGGGAGGTCCGGAGACGGGTCGCCGAGGCAGAGCTAACGGAGTCAGCGGGCGCCCAGACGTCTGACGCCACGGCCTGGTGCTTCTCTGGAGAGGAGGCCCGAGGGGGAGGCTCGGCGAAATGGACCGTCTTGTGACTGCGGCGCGCGGTCGGCGTCCCTGGCGCTGTTTCCGGACGAGGAGCCCGCGGGCTCTTGGCCGGTGGGGGCGCGACCTCGGCATCTTCTCCTATCGTGGATAGTTGGTGGCCAGCGTCACGGACGTCGGACTCGTCATCATCCGAGTCGGACGCGGGGGTTTCGGAAATGTACACGGGCGGTTCATACACAGGTGCCGGAGCGACCTCGGCCACCATTATGGGATTGGGTTTCTGGCGCGAACGACGCCGCCGAGTGCGCTGCGGCTGCTGTTGATGCTGATGCTGCTGCTGCTGATCGGTCGCGTCTGCCCCGGCGGTTCCATATTCTGGAAAGAGGGTCCCGTTGACCCAGGCTTCGCGGACCTCGGTGGGCTGGTGATCCCAGCAGAGGCGATTGGTGAAGCGGGCGTCGTAGACTCTGACCTGCTCGTTGGAACACCTGGAGGCCCGACACGTATCTGGTTCTGGCGGTCAGAGAGAGAGAGAGAGAGAAAAGTACGTTTCTCGGGATGGGGGACGGCCAAAGGCGGGGGAACACTCACGTAGATGCTCTTGACAGTATGGGCCCTTGCGGTGTCGTGGCCTCGCGCACCCCTGCCGCCTACACACGGCGTGCTGTGCGCAGTATCGCGACCTGGACCCCGGGTCGCAAGCATTCTGGCATCCGGGGGCCTGGCAGCGGGAGCTTGGTTTGTCGGTGATGTTGCCGCCGCCGCTGTTATTGTTGTTTTTGTTATTGTTGGCGCTGGCGGAGCCGCTCGAGACGCACTGGCCCATGACGCCTACCACCGTCCTCGTCTTCCTCCTCCAGCGCGCGCTGGGAGAGGTTGGATGGTGTTGAGGGAGAGCATTTCTCGAAACTAACCGAGTCGGCTTACTACACTCTGATGTCCGAGTCAGATAAAAAGGTGCCAGTGTTTATTTGTTACTGCGGCAGCTGCTCCGATCATCCCTCGAAGGGGCGCGCGGCAGGGTGGGCGTCCTGGCGAGCGACGGAGCAAAACCACCCCCCCCCCCCTTTATTCCCTCCCCTCCCCCCTCTCCCCTGGTCCGTTGTATCCCGTGGTGGCAGACAGATAAAGGTCCCCTTGTCATTGGAGGCCTGAATGCGCGTGCCGCATTCAGTTCGAGCGCGGGGGGCACTGGTGCCAATTGGGCATCGGCACGGACAGAAGACAGGCAGGTTGCCAATCACCTTGTGCCCAAGAAGAAGGTTGGGACGGTTTGGGCGGTTGGAACACTGGGAAGACGACGTAAGGCGCCAACGCATAGGAGATGGCCAGGTGGGCCTGAGGAGGTTGCAGGGGGAGGGTGCCATTCAGCCGTCAGCAAAGCCCGCGGGGTGTTATTGAGGTCTTAACATCCATTGTCACGGATCTGGTCTTATTCGACGAGCGTCGTGACCGAATTGTTTTGGTGTTGCCAGCCAAAGATCTGCGAAGGATGACGGCAAGAATTCCGTGTAGAACAATAAGCGTACACAAGGTCAGTATTTGAGCTGCCGAGTCGTCGGTTGACCACACTACCTAGGTAGGAACAGGTTGAGAGCACATCCATTATGGGACTTTAAAGGGCCAGATTCCCTATGATACAGCGTTGTATGTCGTCGTCGATGTTTTGATGGACGTTATCGTCGTAGGTGTACGAGGTAGGTAGTGAGGGTGTTCATCAGATATGAGGGGCTGTTCCCTGTAACTCTAGCGTCCCCGATGCCGAGCAAAGCGTGCGCCCGCGTTCGTCATTGGGGGGGGGGGGCCTATCCCTGTCCACTACAGACACCACACTTTCACGGTGGAATGTGGCTTGTTCTGACGCGAGTGGACAGCTAAGCTGAAGCAAGCTCCAAAGCATTCAATTCACAGCGTCTTGAGATCCCACCACGAAACCCTCAACGACGAAGACGACGACCACGACACCCACCCCCATCGCGGTTTCTGCCACGAACCCCAACGCCGCATTGACCCATCAGCAAGTCGAGCAACAACCGCATTCAGGCATTCGCAATGGCCGACGCCGATGAGAAAGCCAAGGCCGAGAAGCTGGCCGCGGCCAGGAAGAGGGTGAGCTTCCCTACGTAGCGTGCGATTACTTTCCCGTCGCTCACAGCGCGTAAGGTGGAAGAGATGAAGAAGAAGAAGACGAAGAAAGCGGCCGGATCATCCAAGAAGGAAAAGTCCGAAGCCACGGCCGCGGAACCCGGCACACCCAAAGAAAAGGAATCCGAACCTGGGCCAGCATCTCCCGCCGAGCCCGAGCCCGAGATGGCCAACGAAGAGACGAAGGAGGACGGAAAAGAGGCCACGGAGGCGGTCGCGGAGCAGCCATCTCGGGCCGAACAGTCCAAGCTTCGATCCGCCTCCTTTAGGCAAGGGTCCGTATCCGCCAGCAGTGGTCCTCTTTCTCCCGGAGCCCAGGGCGCGGAGGGAGAGACTGCCACCGACATCTACCGCAAGCACGTTGCTCGCATAGAAGAGCTCGAGAAGGAGAACAAGCGCCTCGCCAAGGAATCCACAGACTCTGAGAAGAGATGGAAGAAGGCCGAAGAGGAGCTTGCCGACCTGCGCGAGGCAGAGGGCGAAGGCAAGGGCGGGTCGGATGGCCAAATCGAGAAGCTGGTGAGCACTCCTATGCTTCTTGACTGCCCACCGGTGCCCGACCAAGTCGCTAACAAAGTTGGACAACAGAAATCCGAAATCGAGGCTCTCCAGCGCCAGAACTCTCAGCTCCAGCAACAAGCTTCCCGCTCAGGCGCTCGCCACGGCTCTTCACCGTCGGTCTCGATGTCGTCGCCCCCGCCGAGCTCGAGGCCCAGCTGGCCTCGAAGACGGCGACGATCGAGTCAATGGAAATTGAGATCTCAAAGCTTCGCGCCCAGGTCGACCGCCAAGCAAGCGGCACCTCCTCGGAGCGCGAGCAGATTGCGGCTCTGGAGGAGAAGCTCGCGCGCTCCGAGAAGGCGGCCGCCAAGGCGCAACAAGAACTCACCGACCTGCGCAAGAACCTCGACCGGACGGCGGAAAAGGCCGTCCGCGAGGGCAGCGAGCGCACGAGCGCGGAGACCAAGCTCCGCAGCCTGGAGCACGAGCTCGCGGAATCCATCGACGCCAGGCTGGAGGCCGAGAAGAAGGCGGACGGCCTGGAGAAGAAGGTCACGACGCTGACGACGCTGCACAGGGAGCAGGACTCGCGGACGCAGGCGCTTCGCAAGGACAAGGAGCGCGCGGAGAAGGAGGCCGGCGAGCTGAAGGCACGGGTCGAGAGCCTGGAGAGCGAGAACACGAGGCTGCGCAGCCGCAGGTCCACCGAAGGGGGCGGCGGCCTGGACGACGACGGCGTCGACGAGCTCGAGAACGAGGAGCGCCTGCGCCTCGAGAAGAAGGTGCGCGAGCTCGAGGCCGAGGTCTATGAGCTCCGCCACGGTCACTGGCAGGAGAAGCGGCGCGAGCTCAACAGCCCCAGCTTCGAGAACGTCGACCTCGGCGGCAGCCGCGGGAACTCGCCGTCGGCGCAGAGGAAGCAGGCCGGGGGCGGGGGCGGCGGCATCGGCGACCTCTTCCAGAGCGGCATCAACGCCCTCACCGGCACCGGCGCCGACGACGACCTGCTCGAGGACGACGACATGGACTTTGACGAGGACGCCTTCCGCCGCGCGCAGGAGGAGGACGCCAAGAACCGCCTCGAGCGCATCAAGGAAATCAAGCGCACGCTCAAGAACTGGGAAGGGTGGAGACTGGACCTCGTCGAGAACCGGCGCGGCGGCTCCGAAGGCGTCGGCGAGGTGTTTGAGGTCTAGATGTATCAGATGCGCCTTCTGGCAAACCGGCGACTAAGCAACGCGATATGTGGCCGACCGATAAGACCGGTTGAAGGAGGGGGAGGAAGGGCTTTTGAACGAAGCCTTTCTGCACACACGCGGGTTTCCAGCAAATCATGTACAGTACAGATAGACTAAAAGGCTGATATCCAGACCAGAAAGACGACGTCGGGATTCCGAGCATGATGGGCGCGACGCCCTGCTGCCCCTGGCCCGTAATCTTACCCCATGACGTCCCGGGCCGCTCGCCCCGTTATACCGCCGGCACTGATCATCAGTCGTGCATCCCCATCCCCATCCCCATGCCGCAACCCCCCTTCCCCCCACTGGTCGCAAGAAGCGGAAAGACCGTTTGCCTCAGGCAAAGAGAGAAAGAAAAAAAAACCTACAGTACATGTGACGACGCGTACCCCCAGCCCGGGGGACGCGTAAAGCACCTGTAAGGGGGTACGTCATTCCTCTCACCTGCCGACCCAAAGGGGAAAAACAACAACAGCAAAGCCCAAGGGGGAGAGAGTGAAGCACTTTTGTCTTGAGAACATTACGCGATGAATATGGTCACATAAAAATGTGACGAGTCAAACGGCGTGGTGTGTAGGTTTTCTGTTCAGAGTGTAGAAGAGAAGAGGAGTGTAATTGATTTATGGGGTGGGAAGAATCCTTTCCTTTTCTTCTCCTTGATTGAGGGGGAAAAAAGGTGTTTGTCCCCGATTCTAAGTTGCTACAATAAAAGGCCAGGACAGAATACAAGGGCAATAGAATTACAAATTTGTGTTTGCGGCAAAGAAGCCGTGAGTTGGGGAGAGGATGGAAGTTTGGGGTGAATGGGAGGATGAAAATGTACAATCTACCGTTTGCCGCCGTTACCATAAAAAAAAGAACAAGAAACAAACTCAAGTGTGGAATTTCTCTTTTTCCTTCCCTTCTTTCGCATCTTCCCATTTTGCTTTGCTTGTTGCTCTGCAAAAAAATGTCGAGGGGAAATTCGAGGACGAAAAAGGGGTATGAGGGAAGAGGGATATCAAGAAAGTAGTCGTCATCGTTCTCTGCTTCGCCACCGTGAAAATGAAAATAAACCTAGAATGATGCCGTGGTAAACGCCTTATCCCTCTCTCGTAGATTTACCCACACCGCCAGACTGTACACGGGCATGTGACCTTTTGCCCAGGAAAAGAGAAATAAAGAGGAGGTATGGATCATGAAAAGCACTTCTGGCCCCGGGAACGCCTCATTGATGCGTGTTTCGTAAGGATGTGGTGTATGTGGTGTAATGGGTGGTGTGGGGCATGTGTATGTGTGTGGTGTGTGTGTGTGTGGTGTGTGTGTGTGTGTGGTGTGTGTGTGTGTGTGTGTATGCCAGAGGGGCATGGAAAGAAAGTGGCAGCCTGGAGCGAGTCGTCGCGGCCGCCGGATGTCTAGGGTGACATGTCATCGTAACGCCGTAACGGGAAGTTCGGTAGAAAGCTGTCGCTTTCGGGCAAAGGAGGCGCAGGCGTTGATTCTGATTGTCACAACATCGTGGCGGTGGGAGCGCCCAGGCCGGTACCGTCGAGATTCGTGCGCAACGCGTCTTGCAGCTCCGCAATCTGCGTCATCATGGCGAAGCTGTGCTGGCCTTGCCTGTCGAGCTGCTGACGAAGCTCCTCATTCTCCTGGCGCACGCGCTTGATCTCTTCGCGCAGCTCGTCCAGCCCGGCGTCGGAGCTCTTCCTCGAGCGCTTCCGCTTGTTCCCTGCGCCGAACATGCCGGCCTTCTCGCTGTCGCCGTCGCTGCCTGTCTGGATGTCCTCCTGGACCGTGCTGGATCCATCGCTCGTGTGTACTCGTCGTAGGTGCTCGTTGAGGTTCTCCTGGCGCGAAAAGCCCTTGCCTGTGTGGCGCTTGCAGTTCGGGTGCGGACAGTTCACCGTATTCTTAGGACCGCCGTGCTTGCCGTGTACCTCGCGCTCGTGGCGAAGGAGACCGCCCGAGTAGGTGAAGCCCGGCAGCTTTTCGCAGCCTTCGGCGGCGCATCGGTAGGGTCGCTCGTGCTTGTCCATGTGCTTGCTGGCAAGGGAACAACGGTTAGCATGGTCATGGAGTGGCAAAAGTTTCGGGTGCTCAGAACTCACCTCCATTCGCACTTCCGTGTAAAGACCTGCGTCTCTTCTGTGCATCCCGGAAAAGTGCAGTAGAACTTCCCATCCGGCTGCTTCGTGACCTCGCGCTCAGGCTTGGGTATGCACTTGACCCTCGAAGAAGGAGTCGATGCTTCGCCGTCGTCCTTGTTGTTTGACGGCAAAGGCTCGGGCAGCGCGGGAGGAAGTTGAGAGGGAAGAGATGCAAGTGTCGGGGGGGCTGAGAGATCGAGTCGCGTAGCATCGGGGACGCCTACAGAACCATCGTCAAGGCCATCCGGCATCAGGGAACGGTCGTCACCAAGCATGGAAGCTGTCGGGTTGTAGGAAGCGAGGTCCGGAACGTCGGTCGCTTGGTACTGTCCTGTTGGGTCGACATTGTGGTCGTGGTCCGGGTCGCCGATCGGGGGATAGGACCCATCGTGCAAGAAGTTCCGGGGTTCGTAGACGACGCTCATCATGGATGCGATGTGGTGGATACCAGGTGAAGCCTGCGGATGAGAAATGATAGCCGGAGGATGTCGTGACCGGCAGAAGAGAAGGAAAGTCGCGTCTTGCACGTCTTCTGCGGGAATACGCAATCAAGAGCGAAGATGACGATGGATGGAAAGAAGTAAGGGGGAGGTGGAAAAAGTTGCGGCTGCACTTTTTCGTACTCGTGAACGCGTACTTGTCAAGCTGGCGCAAGAGTTGCGATGAGCTTCGGATGCTGCGAAGGCAGAAAAGTCGATTTGCCTGATAATTCCGGCTGGAAAATTTGAGCGGAAGATGCGGGCTGTGGGTGGCTTCAGCCACAGAAAAGACAATTAATCAGCTCCAACGCTTTCCACGTGATCCTTACTTGCCACCCTGCCGCAGAGATCCACTTTGTGGCTGTGGCGCAGGACCGCAGGAGAAGGTGAAAGCATACGACGGAACCCACTCACTCAAAGAATAACCATCAGCTGCTTGTTAATCAGCATTGGTGCACTGCGAACAGTAACGATTTGGCAAGTCTTACTTACCTTGAGCGACAGGTGGATCATTATATGGTTGTGGGCCCCTTCGAATTTTTAGGCGGCAGATTGCAGATGACTCGGCCCTTCAGCGTTGGTGGTAGCTGTATCGCTGAGTCACAGCGACAACACGCTTGGCCTCAAGGCTGCCATGCCAATACAGGGGTCTACGCCTGCCTGGTCGGAGCCGAGGTGATCTCGTGATAGATATGTCTATCCTGATGAGCAATGGATTCGTGGTCAGTCCAAGTCTGCACCAGGAAGTTTGAGGGATTCACCTGCTTACGGGGATCATTTATAGACGGGACCATTCCGACTCCTGCGATTGGTAATCTTCAGAGAGATTGAGCCGCAACCAAGCATGGCGCGAGCGAATGTAGATATTCACAGCCGCAATTAGGCCGTCTGACAGGACCCGTTATGGAGCCGCGTCAAGTGTTGGCCGGGCCGATGATGGTAGGCCTACTGATGGTTCTCGGTGGCAGCCAAGGATGCCGGCGGGCGTTTCGACTAATGTAAGTGGTCTCTGTCGAAGTTCCAAATGGGATATGCTCGTAGGCCTCGGCTGGCCTTCCGAGATGAGGCGCGTTACAAGTGCTAATGTGATGCACGCAACGAGGCAGGTTTCGTGAGCGTGAGGAGCTACACAGCCAGGCGGGCTGGCACTTCCCATCGGATCCCATCGTGGGCTCACCTACAGTGATTCACTAACTGCATGATGATATCTTTTCGCACTTGCGCGTCTTGGCTACTGCCTGAGCCGTGAAGTAAGGGTAAATGGAAAGGGTTCACACCACCTCCCTCTTTGGGACCCGGGCTGTCACCCTCTATGCCGCCCTCGCAGTTCGCGTACCACCAGATTGGTACGCCAGAAGCTGTTGCTGTTGTTCGACCACTAGCCGAGAAGACGGGTGCCTATTCGTTACCTTGGCCGGTGACTGGGTTGGCATCGTGATGGAGCAGCGAGGGACAGTGTGTAGGGCAACCCGCGCTGACGGGGGTCTGGACTCCTTCACGGTGGATCGTCTGGAGCTCTTTCGGAGAGGTATTTGGCTACGGAGATGGCTCGTTGGATGCGAGAGTCCGCATCGAGGCAATTGTTCACCGTAGTGGCATCTGACGGTATGACTGCAAGGCAAGCTAGAAGGGGTTGAACAGGCAGCTGGCCTCAGTGATATGCAAAGTGGGGGAAAAAAAGAGGTAAATGACAAGAACTCGGAGACCAACTGCAGAACCAGGCAAGTCCATCCAATGCAACGGAGTGTGAATAGGTAGTATATATTTCGCAGACTTGGTACACGATAAACAAGAACCAAGGAGAGAAGTTGGAGTTGGTGACGAGATAATACGAGACTGTGGGAGTGGGGCCGTGGTGAGGAGAAGAGGAAGGAGATGAGCATCAGCCCTCAGTTCTGAGGCAGACTTTTTGATGCCTTAAGCTGGCGACGGCCGAGGGCATCCGCCAGGCACTCAAACATATGGGTTGCAAGTCAGGAACGAGCATACAGAAGGCAGTACAACTCACGAACGAGAATGCAACGGGAACACTGTCATCCTGAGCGATTATCACAAGCAAGGTGTTGTGATGTTGAAGCGACGTTCACCGTCAAGAACATGCCCCACTACCACAAGGTCCAACCAAAGCTCTCGGTAATAGCCAATTCCGGCACGGCTCACCACCACCACCACCACCTCCTCCTCCTCCCCAGACCCAACACGACAATAAATCTCTCAAATAAGCTGTATTCCTCGCTGAAAGCGACAGGCTCTATTTGATGATCAGTGACCGGCCGCTCAGGGATATAGCCGGCTCGCTGTTTGTCGTGTATTCCCCCACTCCTCTAAGCGTCACTGTGGCTGTGGTCTTGGGAGCATCCCGTCGGCTACTCGCCTGCCTTAGTCTTACTCGAGTGCGTGTCTCGACCTTGACTGGTGCGTTTGACGGCGCGACAGGTGGGCTCGCTCTAGCGACCGAGTCCGGAGTAGGTGCATACCTAGCCAGCTAGCTACCCAGCCAGCCAAGTTGCCAGCCTAGGTACCTAGTCACCGAAGGACGGAAATGTGGGCTTTATCACGACCACGGACAAATGGCGGAGCGCCATTTTCTGTTGGGCAGGAGCTCCCTGGAGTGCATCGCTCTCTCCCTCGGGAGACTGACACGACTGCATGTCCAGATCTGCTAGTGCAACCAACTACCTACCTAGGCAAGAATCACCTGGGCCAAAAAAAAAAAAAGGCCTCTAGTCGCTATTCGGGAGGTGCATGCCCCGCTATCTATCAATTCCGAGGAAGCCAACCAAGCGTTATTTCTCGCCAAGTGACGTTTTTTTCGCAAGACGAAACTAAATCCACCGCGTGATATATCTTTCGCTCGCCCTTCTAGAATATCGGTTCTGGTTTTCCTCTTCATCGTCCATCTCGACGCATACCTCGGGCCAGTTGTCGCTTTTTCCCCGTCCTCTTGTGTGTGTGAGTGGCCAGAAAAAAAGACTTGTAGCACGCATCCCCATTGCTTCGTAGTCAACTATGGATCCTCTACACGGAGAGGCGCGTGGCGCTGATAATAAGCAACCCAACGAATTCACCACCGTGGCTACCTCGTCGGGTGCCGCCACTCCAGCTGGTCCATCGCATCAGGAGGAGGAAGAATACGACGAGGAGACGGTCGAGAAGGTCTACAGGTATGCCTCCTACGCAGATTTCTCTCTTTTATTGCTACCATGGCTGTTATTGTGCACACCAGTGCTAACCGACGTTCAGGAAGCTCGACCTTCGCATCATCCCAGGTTACTACATCATCCAGTCAATCAACCAATCAAGAGTCTAACGTTGTTGCAGCTTTTTGGTGTCTTTACTTCGTCTGCTCGGCCATCAGGTCCAACATCGGTATCGCCCAGACCATGAATGCAGCCCAGGGCCATGACTTGATGACAATCCTCGGTCTGACGGCTCGGGACACTTCAACCGCCCTGGCCCTCTTCTACGTGGCATATGTCATCTTTGACTGTCCTTCGAACCTCGTCATGGCCAAGTTGAGCCCCCGAATCTGGATGGCTCGTATTGTCATTGCGACTGGCATCATCGGCACCTGCTTCGCTGCCGTTCAGAGCGCCTGGAGTCTCAAGTATGTCTCTTGCACCTCAATCATTGACTGAAACTAACTGTCTCAGGCTACTGAGGTTCTTGCTGGGTGTAGTCATTGCGGGCATGTGGCCGGGAATGTCTTATTACCTGACCTTATTCTACCCGCCCTCTCGGACGGGCAAGAGAATCGGCATGTACTTTACAGCTGCCCAGCTCTCGGCTGCCGTCGTTGGTCTCGTGTCTGCCGGCTTCCAGCTCATGGACGGTCTCGGAGGCCTGGTCGGTTTCCGCTGGATGTTCCTCGTCTACGGGCTGGTCGCCGTTGTTCTTGGCTTTTCCCTGCTTTGGTGGCTTCCTGACCGCCCCCTCCCTCCTGGCCAGAAGCGTCGACGGCCGAGCTGGCTCAAGTGGCTTCCACCCACTCCAGAAGCGCTCTCTGGCCAGGATGCCGTCATTCACTACCATGACCTTCGTAGAGTCTACCATCCTAGACCCTGGACCCTCAGAGATCTTGTCAGGGTTCTCATCGATTGGCGTCTTTGGCCTCTGACCTTGATGTATTTCGGCGTCGTTGGCGTTGGTATCGGAACTCAGCTTTACGGGTCCGTCATCATTCGCTCCATAGTTCCCACGGCATCAAGCATTGAAATCAGCTTGCTCTTTGCCCCCATCTGGATCGTGAGTCCGTCCCGCGCCCCGTTCTTTTTTCCCCCCGCCAGCTAACCGGATCTAGATGGATCTAATTGCCATTCTACTGGTGATGCCCATTTCCGATCGCTTCCATGGCCATCGGCCCTTCATCTTCTCCGCCGCTGTGTGCATTCAGATCACTGGTCTGCTCGTTGTAACTTTTGCCCTCGACAACGGATGGGCCCGTTATGGTGGACTTTTGATGGTCGGGTTCGGCCTGGGCCCAACTGTCCCCAACTGCATGACTTGGACAAATGAGATCTTTCAACGTCGCCATGGCGAGGTCGGAGTTGCGGCTGCTACTGCCTTGGTATCGGGTCTTGGAAACCTCGGAAGTATCGTCACTACCTACGCCCTTTATACGGGATGGCCAGAGGACGCTGCCAAGGGCCGTTACCAATACCGTCGCAGCAACTACGCAATGATCGGCATCCTCTGCCTGAGCATTCTCAGCAGCTTCACCATGTTCTTTTTGCTCAAAATCCTAGGCAACGAGCCGGCGAACAAGATCTCAAATGCGTACTCGTCCTCCGAGATTGAGGACGGTGCCGCCAGACGTGAGGCCAGAGAACGGGGTTTCGGAAAGCTGATGCCTCGGAACCGACAGCGCCAGGAAGCCTGAAAGGCTCCTAAACGGACGTTGGGCCGACCGCCAACTGAAGCAAAACAACGCTTCAAGGAATTCAACAGCCAGTGGCCCCCAATCAACAATTGATACGACGTCCTACCCATGGCAGTTCAACCTGCCGACTTTTCTTCATGCCATTGCCTGGCATATTTCTTCCAATACTTTATTAAAACTTGCTGCAAATGCCCATTCAACGTTTGAATACGCGTTTCATCCAAGGATAGGCTCGCGTTTACGCTGCCGCAGGGCGAAGAGTGGCGGACAAACGAGGCTGGATCTATTGACAGCGACAGTGCTTCTACGCCATTGCTGGGAAACGGTGTATTGGACTAGAGGTGGCGACCGGCGACAATGCCCTTGCGCTATCGCAGATCGCCCGCCTCATGGGGAGGGGGGGAGAGTGATGTGAGGTGTCTTGGAAACAAAAGAGAGGTTGGCGGCGGAGGAGTTTTGCATTTCTGGTCTGCATTTTGATGATACCCCATAGGTGTTTGGATACGCTGTCGTTCGAGATATTCGCCACTCGACCGCGAAAGTGCTGCTACGCCATCGCTGGGACTGCGTGTTGAACCGAGGCAACGACGGCGACAATGCTACTACGCTATCGTTGGTCTTGACTCGTGGGCGCGCTTTGCGAATACGACTTTGGTACGGATATACGATGTTGCTTTACGGCTCGCCGGCTTTCTAGCCTAGCTAGCGGCTGCCTATACAGGTGGAGGGAAATTTGGCTGGCCGGTCTTTGATAGTACAAATTTGAGCCAAATTTCCCCTCATGGCTTCCCGGCCACTGGAAACGTGGCGAGACTCAAGGATCGTCTTGTCTGGAATGCCATTGGTAGGGCGCAACTCCACAAGGCTTGCTCTCGCCTCGCATTCTCAACACCGTCACAGCATGTAGCGCATGTTGATGATGCCTAACGCGTTGCAACAGTCGAGCTCAGAATATGCATACGAGAGTTCATGTGAAAGAGTGCCTCCTGGATGTATGAAATGTTGCTTTCAAACCGAAAATAATGACCAGGAGGCACTCTTGAAGGAGGTAAAGTAGACGTGTTCATGCGCGCCACAGTTTTGCCGTCAGGTAACGATCCCCAAGCTGTATACTTCCAACTCCAAGACGGCATGGTGTGCACCCAATCACCGAACTCCCCCCAAGGCCACGGGAGGTGATGAGACGAGGTGATGTAAGGTGAGGTGAGGCGAAATCAATGTGCTTACTGTATTGGTGAAATTGGGGTGAACCAATGGGCATGGTGTAAAGTCACCGACATCCTCGCCACAACTCCTATTAGGCATCCAAGCAGGCAACCACGAAAACATTGAACTATACATTCGTCCGTCCCCATGCAATGCCCGGTCTCGTAGCGAGAACATTAGGTGTCCGATATAGTGAGGAAATATTATGCTAAGAAGGAATAAATAGGATGAAGGGCGTTTCCACGTCTGAGAGGACAAGTAGCCGACAGCTCCGCCCTGAGGCCAAACCGACACCGCCACCTCGAGCGGGCACGGCCGTGATTCAACGACAATCCAAGCCAAGCAGGCTGGGACTTTGTTTTTAGCGCCCAGGCAGTGATATTCTCTTCCTGTAAATATTCATAGCGATCGATTCCTCTAAGGAACCAGATCGCCCTCTTTTCTTTTCTTTAGTCCTCATCCCACAACATCCCAGAGCGTCAACGCCGCAGCAGAATAATACAGTACTATATCTCAACACCGGCGTGCCCAGCAGCTCACGCACTCCAGCTTCACAATGTCCCTCTCCAATCCCACGGCCCCCAAGCCCGAGCCCAAGCCCAAACCGCGCAGACAGGCCGGGAACAAGCCGCAGAAGACATCGTACCCCTCTAACCACGTCCCCATCCCCGAAGACTTCCTCTCCGGCCCACCGCCCGCGGACGCGCCCCCCGTGACCCTCGAGAAGATCGACTGGTCCGCGTCGGCGCTCCCGGAGAACGGCACACTGTACGCCGTGGTACTCGACAACGTCCTCACGCCGGGGGAGTGCGCGCAGCTGATCCGCATGGCGGAGGACAGCGCGGCAGGCCGGGGCGCGGGCGAGGGCGAGGACGACGAGGACGACGGGCCGTGGCGGCCGGCGATGGTGAACATCGGGCAGGGGTACGAGATGCTCGAGCCCGAGTACCGGAACAGCGACCGCATCATCTGGGACCAGCAGGATGTCGTCGACCGGCTGTGGCGGCGGTGCCGGCTCGCGCCGGGGCTGGAGGCGCAGCTGGCCGAGGTGGGCGGGGGGAGCAACCGGGCCAGGGGGGAGGAGAGGAGGTGGGTGTTTGACAGGTTCAACAAGCGGATGAGGTTTCTAAAGTATCAGCAAGGGCAGTTTTTCAGACGTAAGTTTTTGTTTTCTTCCCCCTTTTTCTTGGATGCTTTCACATCGTGCCCGGTGTGTGATGGGGTTTTTTTTTCTCCCGAGAAAAAAAAAGAGAGAGAGAGAGAGAGAGAGAGAGAGGGAGGGAAGCTGGTGACTGATGCGGGACACGAGCAGCGCACTGCGACGGCCCCTACAGCGAAGAGGGCGAGGACGGGACCGTCTACCGGACGCACTACACTGTCCAGCTCTACCTAAACGACTCGGTAGCCGGGGCGGGCGAGGGCGGGCCCGGGGCCGAGGCGGGCCTCGTGGGCGGCGCGACGTCGTTCCTGTCGGGCGACGAGAAGAGGAGGGTCGACGTCGACCCGAGGGCCGGCAGGGTGCTCATCTTCCAGCACAGCCGGCTGTACCACTGCGGCGACGACGTCGTCGAGGGGACCAAGTACGCCATGCGGACGGACATCCTGTACCGCCTCGTGATGGCGAAGATGCAGCCGGGTAGCGGTTGAGGTTTTGGCTTAGGGGGGATCTCGGGCATGCGGCGCGTCGGTCAAGAGAGGGCGCGTCCCCGGGCATCTGTTACGTTGTTGGCATTATCGATTGTGCTTGCGACTTTAGTGGGAGAGGGGGTTGGTTCACTTGTCGTCGATGAACGGCAGATAGCCGACGGTGATTGATTTATTAGTCAAAGTGAAGCTGATGACGAAGAAGAGAAGCTACTTAGGCAAAGGGGGGCTGGCCGGCTGGCTGCACATGGTTTACCTATTTATCAGTTTGATTCTGAATCGGGACCGGATCGAGAAAATGACAATTGTGCCTAATTGATATGCCAACGAAGATTTTGCGCAAAAATAGCAAAAGAAAATGCCTCGTGGCGGAATCGAACCGCCGATCTTCTCATGACACTAGATTACTAGTGAGACGCTATACCACTTAGCCAACAAGGCAGGCTCTGAGTCCAGATGGTCCTCTGATTGGATGGTGAGAGAAAACCCATCACCAACTTATATATTGGTCAGCTCATACTGTACCTGAGCTTGGATCCACTTATCTCGCTCCTCCTGTCCAGTCGCCATACTACTCATCATCGAATACTCGTGATGCTCTCAGAAGCGATTCAACTTTGTTCCCGCGTCGTGCAGGGACTCGTCGGATATTGGCAACACTACGTACATAGTACGGCTTGTACGGCTGTACGGACCCTTGAGCCGATTGGCTGCGATCATAGGGCAGCCTCTCCAGAATTCTCGTGCCGATCTACTCTGCAGGTAGCCAGACTCCGTGCGGAGCTCTGCTCAGGGTCCCTTGGGGCGGATCGCTACCGGCGGGTGTGGTGGATAAGCGAAGCCATTCTGGGGCAGTGCAAGATGGGTTCTACGGCGGGCTGAAATTGGGGGGTGGGTGATGGATGCATGTCGAATCATGGAAAAGGTCTGTGTTAAGCTATGTACGTTTACTAGGCGCGTTATGACCGGGAAGAGTCAAAGCAGCGGGAAAGACGGGTATGCACATGTGCAATGTCTTGGCATCTGGAGGTGCTCTTGGTAGTCGGCAGAGGCAGCAGCAGGTTCAGCCTTACCGGGCACGATGATGGATAGTACATGTGCATTTTTCTGGCTTGGCAAGATGTGATGGATGTGGATTGTCGAGGCCAAAGCAATGGAGTTGTGCGTCTAGTGCGCAGGCAGTACCCCCACCCCTTTCATTTTATCCGTCTTAGGGAGGAGAAGCGGCGGGTGCAAAGCCACGTCGTCGGCGCGTAACGACGACAAGATTACCTCACCCAAGCTCACCCGGGCTTTCCAGAAACGTTGGAAGCGCGGACTGTTGATGTATTTATGTAAGCTCGAAGCAAGTTGGGCCAACGAAGGTAGACCTTTGACGCCACCAGGCAGCTCGCAAGTGGATGGTCGGTCCACAGCGCCTCCGAGTGCCAAGGGAATGCCCAGGCGCGTAGATCGGGCGGGAAGGGCAGAGATTTGGAACATGGGCGAGATGAACAAGGGAGTTTGGCAGAGCTTAGGTGCTTTGCCAAGGACCCAAGGAGAGCACGTCGATGAAGGGAAAAGCTTGTTCCGGCAACACGGTACCTCGACGTACGTACGTACCTACCTACCTACGTAAACTAAGTTCTCTCGATGGTGGGCAGAACAGTACCTAGGTATGAATACGGATACACATGCTGGTTATCCGTACGAATACACAGGAAATACGGCGAGGGCGACTGCATGACGGAGGGCCACTGCCACTCTATCCACGCTATTTGCAGCCATCTCTTACCAACCGAGACCCGCATTTCATCATAGCGAAAAAGGATGGATCGAGTCAGGGATGACTGCGCCATGGCAAGGCCGGAGGAGGAATCTCAGTGGTTGGAAGGAAAGTCATGTGACTATGCTCGTGACCTCGACTCAGGGGGTTTCCCCCTTTGGTGACCGGGCCATTAGGCTTGTCGTGCCATTGGCGGCGGCGGTGCGCCATGGCTCCCTGGCCTGCGTCTCAGGAGGTACCGGTACCTCGATCGAATATCCGTATCCCATTCTTATCAACACCAGCCAGAGGAAAACAAAACAAACGAGGCAACTAGCCATCGAAATGTGTGGTTTAGAGAGAGAGAAAAGGCCAAGAGAACAAAAGGCTCGGCATTACGACAGCTGTGCACCTTCTCACCCCCCTCCTCGGGGCGCTTAGCATATGTCGGACCCTGTCCCTGGGAGGCTGGATCGCCAAGACCACGGGACAAGACGGTGGAAAAACTTGGAATTTGCTTGTTTTTTCACGCGGGCGGCTTGGCGCTCCTGGGCGCTCCTGGGCGCTGCGTGCCATGCCGCCAACTGCCGTCGAGCTGACAGGAACAGGCAAAGGAAAACACGCCGGCGGGCTTTAGTTATCCAACGCCCGTCGAGGCATGCGCGCGAGCTATTGTTTCCATCCACGTACGAATTCACACACCTGCCTCGTAAACACACAGAGGGATACGAGAGAACACGCGTCTGGCCTGGTTCCTGTGACCTACTCTGTAGGAACATCGGCTCGGAAGGCACGCCTTAATTAGCCCGCCTGTTCGTATTGTTGGCCGGCTACCTGGCTTTGATTAGGTGCATTAGGTGGGTGTACGTAGGTACGGAGGTAGGTACCTAGGTAGGCTGGTAGGTGGGTAGGTAGGTAGGCACCGTTAGCTGCCGGCCTGTGAAGAATGTACCATTACCCGATCTGGGCCTCTTTTCCTCGCCCGTTCCCACGCTTGCTGCGCCCATCCCCCCCGTACCAGTACCAGGTACCTATCCCGGGATCCTCCCACTTGCCTTGCATCCGCCCGATGTCCAACTACTGACATTTAGCACACTGCACACCCCTTCGCTGTCACTCTCTCACTCATTCTTCCCCGACCCTCTTTCTTTCTCCTCGTTTTCCCTCAACGTCCCTGTTCATCTCCTTTCCTTTCTCTCCTTCAACCCACTCGTTTGTCTGTTCCGAACCCACAAAACACAGTATACAGCGACGGCTGGCGCTCTACCTGCCTACCTTACCTACCTTCTCTCGCCCATTCGCCTCGCTCGCCGCAATCGAATTACTCGCATGATACCCCGACCGAGAACCGTCGCGCCGCAACCTCGAGGGAATTGACTTTCCTGCCCGGTCCCGTTTCCTCTCTTCCGTCTCTTCCAGTTCGTCTCAAGCATCTGACCACCACCACCACCACCACCAACAACACCATGAGACACTCCTTTATCGCCCGTGCTGCGACAGCACTTCTCGCCTCCGGCGGTTTCGCCAACGCCGTATACTCCATCGCCTCCGACAGTACTTGCTCCCACGCCCCGCCATCCGCGCCCAGCTCCATCGTGCAGACCTGACTAACACTGCCTCCAGGTGACATCAAGGCATCGGCCAAGACCCTTGCCTACGATCTCATGAGCTTCTACGATGGCAACCTGACGGGCCACACGCCCGGTATCTTGCCTGGCCCTCCGCCCAACGGTGATTACTACTGGTGGGAGGCCGGCGCCATGTGGGGAACCATGATTGATTACTGGCACTTGACCGGCGATTCCACCTACAACGACGTCGTCATGCAAGCCATGCTGCACCAGGTCGGGCCCAACCGCGACTACATGCCCCCCAACTACACGGCCTCGCTGGGTAACGACGACCAAGGTTTCTGGGGCATGTCCGCCATGACCGCTGCCGAGAACGGCTTCCCGAACCCGCCCGAAGACCAGCCCCAATGGCTTGCCCTGGCCCAAGCCGTCTTTAACACCATGGCCAGCCCGGACAGGCATGACAACACCTGCGGAGGCGGTCTCCGTTGGCAGATTCCATTCTCCAACAACGGATACAACTACAAGAACAGTAAGGCTTGGATGACGCCCGCCTCGGCCTGCGTACTTGAGGACTGACCAAACTCCAGGTATTGCAAACGGCTGCTTCTTCAACATTGGTGCCAGACTCGCTCGCTACACAAAGAACCAGACGTACGCCGACTGGGCCGAGAAGACTTGGGACTGGATGAACAGCGTGGGATTCATGGACGCCAACTACAACATCTACGACGGCGGCCACGTCGAACAGAACTGCACCGACATCAACAAGGCCCAGTTCTCTTACAACAACGGTGTCTATCTCCTCGGCGCCGCCATGATGTACAACTACGTAAGTAGTCGCTCGGTGCACAAACTTGTACGGGGAGCATTCATCTAACCACGTGGCAGACTGACGGCTCTGACAAGTGGAAGACGCGCCTTGACGGTCTCATCAAGGGCACCTTCAACGTCTTCTTTCCGAACAATATTGCTTTTGAGATTGCGTGTGAGGAGCACAACACTTGCACCACCGACATGTTGAGTTTCAAAGGCTACGTTGCTCGGTGGATGTCGATCGTGACCCAGGTCGCACCCTATACCGCATCGGTAATACTACCGGTCCTCAAGACCTCGGCAGAAGCTGCCGTCAAGCAGTGTACGGGACAGGCCGACCAGCGGACGTGTGGCTTCAAATGGAGTTCAGGCGTCTACGATGGGACCAAGGGAGCCGGCCAGCAGATGAACGTTTTAGCTGCGACGTCGTCTCTCCTCATCAGCGAGGCCAAAGTCCCATTGACGAATACCACCGGTGGTATCTCCAAGGGAGACCCCGACGCCGGCAGTCACTCGGACAACCTGCTCGGAGAGCTAACGCCAATAACGACGGCGGACAAGGCCGGCGCCGGCATCCTCACCTTTTTGGTGCTGGCATCGGCCGCCGGCACCTTTGGTTGGATGAGTTTCGGAGTCTGACAGAGAGAGACTTGGACGACAAGCATTTAACGACTTGATTTTCTTACCATTTGTCATATACACGGCAGCGCCACGGCTCTGCTGACGAGTTGTTCTCGTAATAGGGATGTACAGGCGTCAAGGCCGAGGAAGGCCCAGGGGTGTTGTTTGATTGTTTTGGCGTTGGCTTTTTCTTGTGTATGCATCCACCAAAGGACGGTGGGCAGACGCGGCCCTTGAGTCCTATTCTCTTCTCTTCTCCACCGCGGCCGTCACGGATATTGGATAAGCCACGGCCGTGCGAGGGAGCCCTGTAGTCTATAATGTAGCCATGCTACCTACCGCTCACATAGTCTTTGAAATAGACACGTCGTCTCTTGGACGACGACAACCTGCGTCTCGTTTGGTTCCTAGAGGAAGCCGTCTTGTGGCACAATATTGTGAAACGGGATACGTGACGACGCCATGACGCCATTTCATCCCAATGTCGACGGGTACCCAGTTGGAGAGCACAGATGCTGGACCTGTCATCTGCAGACTGCAGGTTGCAAACTTGCCCGGACGTCTGCAGGCAGACATATCGGACTGTTTCCCGGCTGTTGCATGTCTGTCGTCTTATCCTGTGGCGACAGCCGTTTCAGCAGACGCGCCGTCCATGGGGCTTCATTGGCCGTGAGAGGTTTGGAAACAAACGCCAAGTCCGAGTCTCTTTTCCATTGCGGCCGACTTTTCCCCGCGCATTTCTCTGGACGCGCGGTCGTCGGCGCCGTCGTTGTTTTTCTTTTGGCTGAAGTTCTCCGCCACCTACGGTACCTACTACATGTTGTCCTCTCGACAACTCCACCCAACCACCCCCCTCTCTGCCAATCAAAGTGCTGAAAGGGCCGCCTCATGGATGGTTGATCCCTCACGTTCCATCAACAATCAACCTCACACCACTCGTTCATCTCCAAGGGCCGGGTTCAAGCCCGACACACCGAACCACACCACCAACCACCCTCCCCATCTTGAGGCATCAAAACCTTGTCGGCCAAATTTATTAGCCTGCATCCAGTCTCGCTTTGATTGGCCACGCACATACAAACCCACACACTGCCCAGCTCTCTCGTCCATTCCAAGACTCATTCCATCAACTTGCGGGAAGGATTTCGGGCTGCGCGACAATGCCGATCCCGGACTTTGCCAACGAGGCCATCTTCCCGGCCTTTGACGGCCTCCCCATCGAGGACGCCGGCGCCGCCGACCCGCCCTCGTACGCCGCGTCATCCGAGCCCCCGTCCTACGTGCCGCCGCCGCCGCCGGACCCGCCGTCATACTCGGACTCGCAATCCAGCTCCGGATCTGCCGCCACGACGTCCCTCACCCTGACGGATACGTCCCCCGCGTCTTCCGCCGCCGCCGCCGCCGTAGCGCCCAAACCGTCGTCCCACGACGCGCGGGAGGAGTGGTTCCTCGTCGCCGAGGTGAAGCAGAACATGACCATCACGAAGCCGACGCTGGTGGTTGTGGACCGCGGCGGCACCGAGTTCGCCGTGACCTTTGAGGACCGCGGCATCGACCTCCGGCCGGTGCGGCAGGGGTGGACCATCGTCGTGCCGAGGGCGGTGCGGACGGCGCCCAAGGGGGGGAAGAGGGGGTTCGTGAGGGTCCCCGAGGGGCGGGGCACGGGGGTCAAGTACGTCCCCGGCGGGCTGGAGAAGCTCGGGGAGGTCGGGGAGAGGGTCGGGGGCTCCGGGGCCGGTGCGCGGCCTGCGGGAAGGCGGAGGGGCAGGACGGGGGCGCCCTGAAGAGCTGTACCGCGTGCGGCGTCGCGCGGTACTGCGGCAAGGTAAGTTGCTGCCCGTAATTTCCTATTGTTGTGAGAATCCGAGCAGGCGAAGGGTGGGGGGGGGGGGTTGTGTTTGGTTATGGGGTTTGAAATGCTGACGCCGACCTGTGTAGGAATGCCAAAAGGAGGACTGGAAGACGCACAAGGGCGACTGTAAAGTGCTGAAGGGTATGGTGAACGCGTGGGGGTTATGATGAATGAGGCTTGGAGTCACAAGAAGAGGGCACGGTGTCAGTCAACGCCGTCCGAGTTCGTTAGGGGGGGGGGGGGGGGGGGGGCGTTCAACCGGTTGACCACCCTATTATCACCATCTGGGCTGCATCCAGACCAAAGGATTCCGAGGTAGGAAGCAGGCCGGGTCAGTTCCGTCAAGAATTCCAGCATACGGATATATCCGTATCACTTCTCAAGTAGATGAGGTCACTTTAGTTGCGCTGGGTCCTAAAACATGTTGAAAGATGCTGCAGCTAACAAAGCACAAACCCCCCCCCCCCCCCCCCCCCCCCAAGGGTTGTAACGCCTACTTGGGGATGCTTCCGTCGTGAAAGGACCGTGGTCGCGGACCAAACCCCGAACCCCGCGCTGAAACGCCGACCACCCAAAGACTGACGACCCCTCTTCCCCCGGCCCGTATCGCTAATGAAAGCAAAGTGCCTACAAAGCAATTTCAAGAGGAGCGAAAGGAGATTTTGAAATAAAATAAAAAACCCCAGATCCCTCTAGCCGACCAGGAACCCGATGGGGAGGAAAGCTCAAAAGTGGGCGATCCTCGCGCCCGAGAGCCGGGCGTCCCACGAGACGTAGTCGTCGTCGTAGACACCGACGAGCTCGAAGACGTCGAGCTTGCGGCTAACCAAGAAGGCCGAAGTGGCGCCGTACGAGGAGGAACCGGAGCTGGCACTTCTTGCCGGCGGCGCCCTGCGGGTAGGTGGAGGTCAGGAGGGCCGTGAGGTCGTTGCTCGCGTCGGACGTCGACTTGGAGACGACGCCGTCATGGTTTGAGGGGTGGAAGGCTTGGGTTTTTTTCCCCCCCTCTTTCTTTTTTTCTTTTCTTCTTGTTTTGTTTTGCGTTATCTACTCGATGAGCCGAGGAAGGGGATGAAAAGACTGCGATGAACATGGACGGGTCGACTAATGTTTGTATTCGTCCCCCCTGGTTTGTAGGTCCGGGGGAAATGTCTCCTGCATCGTGAGCGTCATGGGATCCCTCTCAAGGTACCATACCATGGCCTTCGACTCTCGAGAGCTCACCCAGCTCAGATGCTCACCCGGACGCACCTCTCGAAAAAGCTCGTCACCTGAATATCTCGAAATAGCACGTCACCCGTACTCACGCCGCACTCCCATTCTCGCCTAATTATCCCCCGCCTGCGAGCGACGTATTACGCAGACTATCGAATAACGAGAGCAGGCAAGGTCTCTGGATGGTTCCGTTGCCCACCCACCCACGCCGCGAGGCATCGATCGTATGTCTTCGATGCGCGCCGTCACATGGCGTGGTTTGGGGGCGTGACGAGCTCGTGTGGAGGAGGCTCAGCTCTTTTTGGAGCTTTCCCGAGGGCTGAACGTCTCGGGCCAGTCGGGGCGCGGGCTGGTGGGAGGTCGGTGACTTGCTGTAGCCTATCGAGGAATCGTGGGCTGCAACCGTCGCGTGGCTTGACGGGAACGTTTTCTTTTTTTTGGTGGGCGGCGGGCATGGCTTGCTTGGACACGATATCAGCAATATGGGCCTAGCGGGGAAGTCCAGAGTGTGCTTGGGGGAGTGGCGTGCAATCATTGTGTATGCGAGTTTGCATGAGACATGGACGCGGGGGGAGGGGGGGGGTTCATCAAGAACCCTAAAGAGGTGGGTTCATCTGGTAGAGCGAATGGGGACATTGACAACATCTTGGGACCGTGTTGGCATACTACCTACGTATTACAAAGTGTAAGACGTGGGGTAATCCAAAGTGCAGCTGTTTCGAAACTGACGATACTGGGCTGGTGAGCGCCGAGTGCGGCGTAAGCCGAGCTGAAGTGTCGCGATGGCGCAGCCGTCAGCTTCGCTCATCGTCTCTCGTTCTTGAGAAAATAAAGGTGTTGCGTCCTATTGCAATCCCAAATAATTATACTGATATCTGCGTTCCGGGGTGAGGGTGAACGGAAGCAAGACTCCTTGCGTTGATTGCGGCCACCCTCCTCCAAAAGACATGCCGAATCTGTCTCTGTAATAGTCCTCTGGTTTCAAGGTTATAAGGCTAGGAAACCGCAAGTCGGTATATTCTTCTCTGGCTTTTGACTCTAATATCGCTGCGGCATGTGCTCTTCAATGACCGTTGCATCGCAACAAGAACGGTATGCCGTGCTCAGACATGAGCGTCCCAGGGGTATACATCGCCAAGAGACTCTCATTTGGGACTGATCTACTGCTCGCTGGGAATGTCATGTCCTATAATCGACTCGTAGCTAGATCGCATGACTGTGCCCTCCATCGATCAGCAGCTCGAAGGTGCCGGCACTCTCATGTTGCTACTTTCTTGAATAATCGATCATGAGACTAAAAAGAAGGCATTGTTCTGACATTCTCAAGATACCTATGTGGTTATCAACCTGAGGATGTACTCCCAGAATGTGGGAGGACGACATCACCCCTTGCTGGGTTTCCAGTTCTGTACACCACACACCTGCAGGATAACAAAAGACGGGAAGCAAAGGCCAAGGGCATGGGGTGTTGTTTGGATGGCGGTGTAGCAACCTTGAATGCCAAACTTCTTTGTGTATTCTCAAGACATATCCTGCCGCCTGCTGCCAAGCGTCTTATCTCGCTGGGGTGTGATACGAATGATTGGGTATTATAAGTAAAGCTTCCAAGTCTGTCAATCCAAATCCGTCCCCTTTCTACTCCCCTCCCCGCGTCATCATAGCTTCGCAGGATCCCCGAAACCCAAACAGCCGGCCACGATGAGGGTCCCCGGCCTTCGACTACTCGCTTCAAGTTTCATCACGCCCGTTATGATTCTCTTTTCACTGATGACGATGGCCACATCTGTCCCGGCTGCCATCTCACACGTGGTTGGTGATGGCGTCAAGCCCGGTTACCAGGAGTGGGCAGAACAGCTGCGTCTCTCTGGGCGCGGTGAGCCCCCGGCCGACGCTGGTGCGAGTCTGACGCCCTTCGCGCAAGTCCCCGGCGTCCACACGCCGCAGAAGCGGGACGAGAGGGACTGCCTCGGCATCTATCTCTGCACCGAGCAAGACTGGAAAGGCGACTGCTACTGGGCCTGCTTCCGGAAGGGCGTGGAGGTGCTGCTGCAGGCCGAGTGGGCTCCCAAGGTCAAGTCTGCGCGTCCCGACCACGGCACCAAGTGCAAATTCTTCTTGTATGTTGCGAGACCCCCCCCCCCCCCCCCCTCTCTAACCCCTCCGTGGCCAGCGAACGTGCAATTCTCTGACGCTCATATTCCGTATAGTGGAACCGAATGCCGAACTAGGCACAAGAGTCAGGATATGGTCTACCCTGGAGGCGACTTTGACGGGAAAATGATGGGCAAGCTTGGTGTGGGCTGTTTCTACTGTTTATGACGTTGCCACGACTCCGAGGTTCAGATGTCGCGGGACGATGAGGTTCATTTCCGTATCCCAAGGCCCAGGTTAGGTATGGATTGGCGCTCATTCGAATCTTGGACGTTTTAGTACAGAGGACGGTAGTATTTATATCACGCCTAAGTGGTTACCCTGAACATTGCTCATATGGACTGATTGACACGTGGGATCTCAGGTGTCGGTTGCTGTTTAACGGCGTCGTTTGGTTACTTGTTACAACTCACTTGACACTATTCTCTAACCTCCCGGGCAGCCGGGCTACTCTATACCCTTCATTCGGAGCGCCCAGCATTCGTGGCCTTCATATCCTTCTGCTGCTCCTTGGACTGCGTGTCAATTTCACGGCCAGTCTTCTGTAGAATGTCGTCATCATCATCCAGACCGTCTGGGGCCGTAAGCAATTCGAATCAGCTATGAGATTATCATTGGAGATGGTTGTAGTCTCGGCTTACCGCGAACATCGGTATTGAACTTTGCAATATCCACCAGGACCTTCATGTCGTCCAAAGTCATGGCCCTCGTGGGCGGGTCGGACTTCAAGGCATCGCAATCGGCCAGGAGAAGCACGCTGAAACCCGCCGTCCTTCCAGACCTCCGACTTGTGGGGGTGACCGCGACTGGACAAGATTCAGCCGTTTGCTGTCGGTCGTCGGGAACTCCACGGTGTGGAAGCCGCGGTCGTCTTCCGTAAAGTCTCGGTAGCCGCGGGGGTTGTCTCCGAACTCGAACGTCAGGCACAGCGCCGGGCTATGCTCGAGCGGCTACGGAGAGGGCTCGTCGCCGATGGCGCTCTTGTGAGACTTGAGGACCTTGCGGGTCCTCCGCACAAACTGCTCAGGGGTGGCGATGCAGGGAACGAAAAGACCGGCGGACTTGCGGAGAGCGGATAGGAATCGGGGGGTCTGGGGGCTGCGCTTCGAACAGATGGCCACCCTCGAGCCGTCCCCCAAGTGCGGTTGTCGCTTCGAGCGGCGCTGCCAGTCATCAGTCAAGTGTCACCTTTTTCGTTATGATAGACCACCAAGTCGACTGGGTCACCAACCGCAGAATCGGAGATTGGAGTAATAGTCCAGATACCATCTTGATCGTCCCGCTTTGGGTCATGAGGTGCCGCTCGCGGTCCCCGGAATCTACGACGGGCCATGTCAGGACCAAATCTGCTGGTGGAGTTTAAGAGTGGACAATCTTACCTCAAAGGCAGGACATCTGCCTCACTTATTGTCTTGACTTCAATGGGCTGATAGATATTATGGTAGAGGTAGTGCGGTCTTCCTTGGTCGGTTAACCTTGTCTTGAAGCGGATTTGCGCATTGATCTTGGAAGACTTGTTGGGGATGCTGATGCACGTTACGACGGGGCCTTGAGCAGAACTGGAAAAAACCTCGGCGGAATCTACGAACCGAGCATTCCCGCAATCGTCCAGAGGGTCGTTGATATTTCTCATATCCGCTCGCTATATAGCATAGAAGAAGAAGAGAAACATGAAATCTCCCCTCGAGAAGCTGGAGCTGCTCCTACCTGAATGACTCTCCAGTTGACGTGGTTGCCGACGGTCGGGCACCACTGGCTTGGACTGTGACGAGATTATACTCCATCCAGAATATGGTGGCAATTCTTTTTCAGAATGAGCCTAGAGTCTTAGACCGGAGTGACTCGTAGTCAATAATGCCGTGGTTTGATTCATTGGGAAGGGGGTTAGTGACTCTGACTGACCCAACTCCCTGTGGCTTTCCGCCCTTGACCTGTGCTAGTTTGACGACGAAGTTCCCAGACTTGTACACATCTTGGACTGTCTTCGGGTTGTGGTCCTTTCTCAAGCCGTAGCAGACTTGCATGGAAAGGTCCGGTGCGTTCGAGAGGCGGGAAACCTGATCCAAATATTCCAGGAACGAGAGATCGCAGTCAAGAAGCTTAGGTTGTTTCCATGAGCGTTATGAGTGGTTTTTCGATTCTCGAAACGTGACAATCGCCTTCCCCTCGCGAGGATTTCCTGTCAGACTGTCACATATCATGTCACCTCCCGACGCCAGGGGGGGGTAAGCGGCGAGCTATCCATGGTGAGGGACGATTTTGCAGTATACAATAGAAAAAGGCTAAGACGCAGCTATCAACTATCGTTATGCCAATGCTATGCTAGACGTGGGATAGGCGTGTGATCGATTAATATATAGCTACCGTAATACCAAACACTCTTTTCTGGTTTGAAGTTCCTGTGGCGCATTTTGAATTTACAGACTCGCGAGTGAACTAAATTCAACTAGACGAAAACAAACAAGCGACTAATGGGTTGTCTCAACAGATGGCCCCATGTCTTAGTACAGCCATTTCAGCTGTATGAATGCAGATTGTCTCACTTCGGAGTTCTTGACTATTCCGTGCAATGTAAGACTTGGAGCAGCCGGGAGAAAGTAGAAAGATCTATATAATATGTCCAAATTTCAGGGTACGACGGAAGGCACGCTAATTATCTATTGATACTATACAGAGATCCAAACATGGCTATAGGGCCCGCTTCGAAGAAACCAAATCCCCTGCAATCAAAGCTTGAAGCTCTACAGGCCGAACATCATCATTACCACATTGTCCTTTGGTATTCGGATGTGGGATCATGCTTTAATCTACTGCCAGGCACCCGATGGATTCGATATGAAAAGCCCGTGCCGATTTCCTTCCGCAAATTCTTGCCCCCCTATCATTATGAGTGTTACTTCATAGTCGATGGAGCCTTTGAGTATGACCATCGAGATATGGGCCAAAGTAAGTAAGTCAAGATTGTTCAGACGTGGGTAATATCCACCATTCGCTAATTAAACATGCTCAGTTACACGGAATATGTGGCTTCTACAGCCAGCCACCTTCGACTTTGAAAGCAAACAGTGTGTTATGTCCCCCAAGTGAGAGCCCCTCAGACTTGAAAGAACACAGGCTCAATCATTGACACCATTTAAAGGCCCGAGTTTTCTGCCTCTTCATGGATGAGCCATTTGTGCGATGACCTCAACCTGGAAGACTTGACACTGCCCGGAACTCGCTGTAGCAGTGCCTTTGCCAATTGGGTCACAGACACGGGGGACATCGAAGTTGAGCCTGAAATCAAAGACCAGAAGTTGAAATCCAGAATACTCGCAATGTACAAGTATCAAAAAGCTGGCATCCTCGCACAGTTGAACAGCGGCGTCCGCCTCCTTGACCTCCGCTGTGATGCGTCGCGCAAGCTCCGATATGGACCATTGACTCTAGATAAACATTTAGACAGCGCACTAGACCAGGTCAGAAAATTCCTGGCGGATAACCCATCGGAAGCGGTCGTGATACTCCTCAGCTTTTCGTCTGCTGCTGCCGGATACGATGCTTCCAAGCCATGGTCCGAAGGCTACTCCGTCAATGTCGACGACGTGCCTGGAAACTTCAACAAACAGGTCATGAGAGACATGAGGAACGACAAAGCTCTATACACTGGGACCGAGTGGCCTCTTCTTGGGAATGTACGTGGCCAGGCTGTCATCTTCCGCGGATGGGACCTGGACCCGAGCGAGGACAAGTGGGCGTTGGATTGTCGACTGCCGCTGTGGGAGTCCGCACGTGGCTCTCCAGAATTCACCCAGGCCTCCGATCTCGCTGCGCAGAGATGGACCGAGATCGCGGGTGACTTTAGCCGGCAGAGGTCTCTGAAATCGATCATCCTGGCGACTTCGTTGAGCCACGACCCCGAGAATGATGCCACTTGGATCCCTCCCTTACAGACTGCACCCATCCTTCAAAAGAAGACAGAGGAACATATCAAACAGTGCGTGAACCAGCTGAAGCGCCTGTGGGTATACGGAGACGGCATGGAGGAGAGGACGAACATGGCCATTGCGAAGCTGAATTTTTGGGGGTCGGATGACGAAGGTGCTCTTCGACCATTGCCTGTTAATTTCAAGAACAAAACCGTGACTGAGGATCGGCTCAAGGATAAATAAAGGGTTGTTTTCTCCGCTGGATCAACATGCTGGGGTAAATTGGTTACGCGGCTGGAAACAACTGGTTCTTATGTGCGTATGAGACCGATACACAAGTATGTTGTTCCACATGTCAACAATTCCCCAAATGAGTCCAGTCGGCGTCGTCCAGAACCATTGAAAGTATAGTGGTATTACCGACACAGTCATTGGCTGTATTGGTTTTGATCCAGAAAGGGGATACCTTTTGGGGCTCGCTGGGAATCCTCACGTAGCCGTACAACTTGTAAGGCATTCCATGTGCGTATGTTTTGAGGCCAAGGCACGGAGCGACTGCCGTGTGTCTGAGGCCACCAAAGTGACACGTCAAACCAACAAAGACGCTGAGAATCCGCCTAGCGTTGCATTGGCAGTTCTAACAAAAGTATAAGAAGTGTTCAAGAGGGGTCAACGCATCTAGGCGTGCAGCTGTACCGTCTCACAACACCAGACGGAAGTCGTTGCCCGGCTTGCTAACCCCCGCACTCCCCCCTCCTTATGATGCAATCGCTTGGCCCAAATCGAGGCACCGTCCTAAATTTTGCGACGTGCTATTCCGTGGTTATTTAAGAGAGGGTGCTGAGAACAGCCTGATCCGACATTGTTGTCAAGTTCTCGGGCGGAACAACATCCCACTCACTCATCTCAACCCCCCATCCAAACTCAGAAGACCAAGAGAAATGAGCAGCAAAAGTACAGGACCAAGGCTTGCCGGAAAGGTAGCCGTAGTGACTGGTGAGCATACCCTACTAGTTCCGAGAGTCTCTTCTCTGAGAAACGTCAGGCGGCGGCCATGGTTTTGGCGAAGCTATTGCTCGAAGGTTCGCCCAGGAGGGCGCCAAAGTCTTGATCACAGATGTCAACGAAAACAACGGACAAAGAGTTGCTCAAGACGTTCCCGACTCCATCTCATTCTTCAAGGCGGATGCAACCAGAGCAGAGGACTGGGAGAAATTGATGGATGCGGCGCAGTCCCGTTACGGGCGGATAGACTGCCTGGTCAACAATGCTGGCACGACTTATAGGAACAAGGTATAGGCTGCTGGCATCGTCTTACACAAGTTGGCCACCGGTAACAAAAGACACTGACGGGTGATGATAGCCCACCTTGGAGGTGACGGAGGCCGAGTTTGACAGGGTTTTCAACGTCAATGTCAAAGGAATCTTCCTGGGGACTGCGGCGTTCATGCCCAGGGTCATCAAGCAGGGCGAGGGCGGCGTAATGCTGAGCATTGCTTCAATTGGAGCCGTCAGACCCAGACCGGGTCTCGTTTGGTACAATGCCTCCAAGGGGGCGGTCTGCACGGTGCGCTTCGTCGATTGGGGGGGGGGGGGGGGGGGGGTAACAGTTTGGACTTGGCTAATAGCTGCATAGGCGACGAAGGGGCTCGCCGCCGAGTACGGTGCCCACCAAATTCGTGTCAATTCCGTCTGCCCTCTCTTGAGCGGCACTGGGCTGTAAGATGCTTGTTTCACCAAGCCTGCTCTTGTCTTCTAACTTGGTCACAGGTTCGAGTCCTTTGCTGGCCAGGCCGACACCCCCGAGAACCGGCTCAAATTCATTGACAACGTTCCTCTCGGACGACTTTGTGAGGTATCCGATGTGGCAGATACCTGCCTCTTCTTAGCCTCTGATGAAAGCAGATTCATCACCGGCATCAATTTGGAGGTCGATGGTGGGAGAGCCATATAACCTCTTTCCACTCTGGCTGGGACCTCATGAAAACATGCCCTCACGATTCATAAGGTTTTGCAGGAAGATGTGGTTAATACTTGTTCCGTAATCTTGCCATTTCCATCCGAGACTTGGCTCTTTCCACGCATGTGTTTGAATCGGCAGTGGCCGCCAGACCTTGATATTTCATGGAAACCGTTCATTGCTGCTCGTTGAGAGGGAACGCTGCCATCGAAATGTCTCACAAGTGCCGTCTGAATTATCGTCAACTCCCTCATTCATGTGCTGTACGCAAGTTTGATATAGCCGATGATATAACCGGACATTCCCCGCGTTCGGAGTTCGGCCATGTCAAGCTATAGAGAGCACTGTGCGGTGATGACGTAACCACTTGCCCGTGTTTCTTTCGGCTGTTACTCCATGAAACAACAGATACCTCGCTGTTACTGAAAGAGCACGCATTCTTGCTACTACAGAGTTGCTTTTCCGTCACACTGCTGGTTTTGGTTGGTACTACATCGCTGCTATTGTTCAACATGGCGTCCGGAACCATTTTGAACAAGTTCTGGAGGGGTCGCAATCAGGCGAGCACTGGAACCTTTGACCGTTTCGAAGCTGTCACTGACGAGATTTCCAGCTCGTATACCGTTCTCAAGTTCGACGGCTTACGCTGCACGAGCATCAGTCGCATGATATTCTCAGACAGGTGCTTTTCAAAGCTCGTACTGATGTAACAACACGGAATATCTGACCGTGTGCCTCCAGTTCGGAATCCCCGTCCCACTTGCAAAGGTTGCTACAACATCGGCTGAAGCAGAAGCAATTGTCAAGGAGTTTAGTATGCACTCCGGCAGCCGGTGCAGAACTAAAACTGACTGAACACTGACAGATAAAACGTGCATAATCAAGCCACAGATTGTAGGAAATGATGTGAAAGCGGGAGCGGCTAATGGGGGTTTCCAAGATAGATTCAGACAGGCCGATGACGCTGAAGCAGCCGGAAAGATTGCCGCATATTTGCTCAGTCACAACTCGGAGGCACGCGAAAGCTCAGGCGGCGAAAGGCTTACCAACAAGCTCTTCATCACGGATATGATCAAGTATGAAGCCTCATGGTACCTGGCCATCACATTTGATCGAGAGAACAACTGCCCGATAATCATTGCGTCCAAGAGAGGCGGAGTTGACATTGAAACAATGGTAAAGCAATATCCAGAGCTGCTCCACACCTTTAGGTTTGGGTACGCCGGAGGAATCACGGCAGAGGTTGTCGAGGAGGTCTCGAGGTGCCTCGACGCCTCCACAAAGGAGAGGGATTGCCTGCAGAAAATATTGGGGCGACTGTACAAAATCTTCACAGCCAAAGACGCCACGCTTCTCGAGATCAGGTCACTGGCAAGGTCGCATGGCGGCACATTGACATGTTTGGACGCCAGAATCTCATTCGACGATGCTGCAAGCAAGAGGCAGGGCGACGTCTTCTCATTGCGAGACACAATGCACGAGATCCCCGAAGAGGTCGAAGCAGAGAAGTACGGGTTGGTGTATGTCAAAATGGGCGGCAACATCGGCAACGTGGTGAACGGCGCTGGGCTTGCGATGGCCACCAACGATGCGATTGCGCTTCATGGAGGGGCCAGTGCCAACTTCCTAGATGCGGGTGGCCAAGCGACAAAAGACACCATGGTGAAAGCCTTCGAGATCATCCTGAGGGATGCGAGGGTGAAGACGATCCTTGTCAACATTTATGGCGGCGAGTCTGATCGAACATGGCCCAAAACGCGTCCAGTCGCTAATCTTGTACCGGACAGGGATCACTCGAGGAGATATGATTGCAGAGTCTATCCTTGGGGCGGCAAAGGAGCTGGGTCCGCTGAAAGTGCCCATGGTGGTTCGACTCCAGGGGACCAACTCGGAGCTGGGACTGAAGATTGTAAGTCATCTTGTTTACTTGCCGGTCGACTCTTTGCTAACAAAGCCATGAAGCTAGAGGAAGCTGACTTGGGACTATACACGGAGGCTGATTTCGGCAAGGCGGCGGAGAAAGCAGTGGAACTGGCCAGGGACAGCGCGTGATGCCTGGGGCTTGGTATGATGGCGCCGTCTAGGTTATCATAAGCTACATCCTACGCTCAAAGGAGAGTTCGAAGGCGGCATTTATACAATACTCGGTGCTTTGAACGAGTGCAAATCCAAAACATAAAGTCATAGTAGAACTGAGAATCATAGACCTTGCCACCGTTGTTTCGTTCGGAAAAGCCCCTGCATCCGATGCGAGGACAGATTGATGAGGAACACGGCCGCGCATACACTTGCCAGAAACTATTTTCACGAACAATGAATCCTTCAAATGATCAGAATGCATTTCTTATGCGAGAAACTTGTGCTCGGTAATATCTTCCTCCCTCGATTAATAGTAGTTAAACCTTGGCCTTAAACAATGTAAACCTTTACAAAACAGCCAAAAGCTCATACAGAGTCATGATAACGAACGCCTAACAAAAAGACCACCAGATCATATCGTGCCTACAGAGATTAAATTTCTTTTATGTACGGACTAATGTGACGATCTCTTTCAGTTAGGTCTGACATGATAGCGGAGGATCTTTCCCCTACCAAGCAGCTGCCGACAGACCACTCTGAGACATTTTGTGGCCGACTCACCGTACTGGAGATGCATCATGTATTACACACAATATCACCGCCTTGAGCGAACTGCCGCCTTCGGCCCCCCCCAGTGCAGCACTGCATGCATTTTGCTTAGTTGTCATGCCGCCGAGTACTTAAACAGAGAATGATGGACAGGTGGCGTGGAAAACTCTGTCGGAACTAATGCCGCCTCCCTCTCCCAGGCGAGGCAGACGTCAGAATTAGGTTACCCGGTGCCCGGACGACAAGCCCTTTTCGGAAGGACCATGATGGTGTGCCACACGCGATACAACGCGGACAAGGGCCCAACGGGTGGTGCTGCGCGCAGCGGGGAGTGCCGCCGGCGCGTTCCCACGTTGTCCGGTTCGAGGTCTGGGCTCGCGAGACGGTCGATGACAGCGCCGGGTCCAAGGCGGCTAGACATGCGGGACTGCAGGCGACGAGGAGGATCTGTGGTTATGATTGGCTTGCAGCATCATACAGGCGTATGGAAAGCGGGTGGCTGAAGTACTGTAGTCTGTACACAAGGAGAGAGGGAAAAAAGCAAACAAGGGCCACACGGTATGTAGGCGGAGAGGTGCAGCCCTCCCTTGTCAGGTCTTCGCTGCGTTTCTGGTCATCGAGTCGTCGACTCATGCGCCAACGGTGGCTCTGATTGCGTCGTCTGTTGGTCTCCGCGGTTCCGAGAAACGTAACCAATATTACCCGTGCCGCCGGCTAGGTCTCGAGTCTGTGTAACGAAACGGCTTCTTCAGGCAAACCAAGATCATGGCCGGCTTCCTCGGCTCATTTCACTGTTGGTGTAGTTATTGACGATAACGCACGCTGGGAAAACCTAACCAAGCAGCTGCTGCTGTCAAACCTGCTTCATGGAGGATTGCTGGAATCCGCCACGTGCTGTCACAGCGTTGAACTTTTGACATTTCGCTGCCCCTCCTCCCCCCCCCCCCCCCCCCCCCCCCCCCTGCCCCCTTTGGCCGAGGCGCTCTGTGAGCAACCCGGCCATGAGACCTCCGAGCCTTTCTAGTCTTCGGCTGGCCGTCCAATTTTTGGCCGTTTGTGCCGCGCGAACCCCTGCCCGTCCCGTTCGGGAAGCCTACGTAGGAGCTCGGCCGCAAGATCCCCTGTTCTCCCTGGGCTGCGTCGACGGGCTGGATTCGATATGCAGTCCGAGACGCATGGAAAAAGCAAACAAAGCAACCGCGCCAGGCTATTGAACGGACTAAGGCGGTGTCCTGCAAGAAGAAGAAAAAAGCAACCATGCGTGCTCAACGGGGCGGGGGGTTCGTGAAAATCCTCGCGAGATTCAAAATGTAACGGCCCTGCCCCCGTTTCCCATGTGAGTGCTTGTATATCATCTCGAAACTCGTCCTCTTCACCACCTCCCGCATTGTCCACGTTGCGGACGGCAAGGACTGCCATCCTTCCATCGAAGATACCGGGACCGTACGTAGTATGGCGGCACGACCTCCCACGATGTCCGCGGCAGGCGACAGAGTCGTGGTTTTCCCGCTGGAGAGGCAGGCTCAGGTGTCGGTGGTGGCGGTCTCCATCGCCTTCATCGCCATGCCGACTATAATGGTTGCTCTGCGCCTCGTCTCGAGGCGCATAGCCAATCGGGCCATGGATGGGAGCGATTGGTGCATCATCGCAGCATGTGTGAGTTTCGTGGCCTCGCCGCTACTCGGGATGACGCTCGAGGTGTTTTTTTCTTCTTCTTCTTCTTCTTCTTCTTTTTTGCAAAGGGGGACGCCGATTGATACTGATTCTGCTGTTCTGTCCAGGTCTTCTCCAACGCCCTCCAAGCCGTCTCGATTGTCAGCGTGGTGCAAGGCGGCGTTGGTTTGAGCAACGCAGATGTCGTCCCCAAGCACGGCTTCGGGCCAATTGTCAAATTTCTCAAGGTTGGTGGCCTCTCTCGGCCACGCAGCCGGCTAGTGCCCCGCGACTTGGACCGCGACTAACCTGGCCGGGAATTGATAACCAGCTCCTCATCGCCCAGCAGGTCCTTTGGGCGATCAGCCTCGGTCTCTGCAAGATCGCCATCCTTCTCCTCTACTCCAAGATCTTCACGACGCGCGCGACGGAAATGGCGGCAAGGATCATGGCCGGCTTCACTGCCGTGTGGACCGTGGTCGCCGTCCTCGTTGCCTTCTTCATCTGCCGCCCCCTGTCGGACAACTGGCTGCTCGACCTCGAGAACCGCAACTGCGGAAACCAACCGGCGGCCGACGGCACGATGGGGGTCTTGAACATGGCCACCGACATTGTCGTTCTCGTCATGCCCATTTCCCACCTGTGGAAGCTGCGTCTCGAGACGTACAAGAAAGTCGCTTTGATCGTGACGTTTTCTCTGGGGGTTTTGTAAGTCGTCCTTGTTGAACTGCGGCTTAATTGAAGCTGACCATTGGGGGGGGGGCTGACTATAATGTATATAGTACGTGCATCGTGTCAGCTTTGCGATTGTACTACCTTGCCAACCTTGAGTATTCCGACATCATACTCAGCATCCCCAACGCCCTCGTCTACAGCGCCCTTGAGCCCGGCGTCGGCATCACGTTGGCCTGTATCCCGTTTCTCCGGCCTTTTCTGGGCCGTTCCGAGTACTCGCCCAAGGGCACTGCAAACTACTACAGCTCCAATGGACACACCGCGAGACTGGTCCGGGGTGACCGAGAAACCAGCGGATTCGTCATCGTCAGTAATGACTCGTCTCAATATCCGCTCCAGCAGTATCACCAAAAAAGCCCGATGCCGGAGATGCCTGGCAAAGTTTTGTATTATAGCAGGGACAGCGACGCTTAACATAGCTCTCACAACCATGGACACGTCGTTACGGTGGCGTGTTTCATTTGATGTACATCATTTCCTTGCGATGCCATGAGCAAGCGTTGCACAGCGAACCAGCGTTGAAATGAGCAGCCATGTATGACTTTTGTGCTTGGGAATCATCCACAGGATGCAGAGACTTCACACCGTGAGACCCGAGGCGTGCAGTCAAAGACGAGGGGGTCGGAGCGTCTCACTCAATGAGCGTGGGCGGTTCCGTCACATCCTCCGGTAACTTGCTCCATCGGCTAGTGTAGACTCTCCCATCCTTGATCACCGCCAAGACGTTCTTCTCCGGCTCGTCCAAGATGGACACGTTTTCCAGGGGTTCTCGTTCAGAATGATGAGGTCGGCGGCGAAGCCTTCCTTTACCTGCCCGAGAAACCCGTCCTGGCGAAGCATCCTGGCCGCGTTCACCGTCGCGGACTGCAGGACGTGCCTGCTGCTGAGAGCCTGTTGACGGATCCCAAACTCCCTGCTCTGCTCCGCCTGCAGAGGACCGAGCAGGTCGGAACCGTGGCAGATTGCGATGCCGGCATCGGCGGCGATCCGCAGCGACCGCAGGCCCCTCTCCAAGACCTCCTGGTTCTTGCGCTGGTTCTCGGGGGCAGGAACCCGGCGTACTTGTCGGACCCCATGGCGTCGTAGGTGACCAGGGTCGGGGTCAGCCAGACGCCTCTCTCGGCCATGAGCTCGGCCGTCTCCTTGTCGAGGAAGTTGCCGTGCTCGATACCGGTGACGCCGTTGTCGACGGCGTGGCGGATCGCCCGGGGCGTGTAGGCGTGGGCGGTGACCCAGGTGCCGTAGCTCTGCGCGACCTCGCTGATGGCCCTGATCTCTTCCGCGGTGAACTGCGTGTTCTCGATCCTGTCGGTCGGGACGCGACGCCGCCGCCCACCATGATCTTGAGGAAGTCGGCCCCGGTCCTCAGCTGCTCCCTGGCCGCCCTGATGCACTCGGGCACGCCGTCCACGACGCTCGAGAGCCCGGCAGCGGCCCCGCAGCACAGGCTCGAATGGTCGTGCGCGCCTCGCCGGTCGCCGTGGCCGCCCGTCTGCGACAGGGCCTGGTTGGCGATGAACAGGCGCGGGCCGGGGAAGACGCCGTCCTGGATCGCCTCCTTCAGGGCGAGCGTGGCGCCCCCGTGTCGCGGACCGTCGTGAAGCCTTTGCTGAGGATGCGGCCGCAGACAAACGGCTGCCTCAGGTGGGAAACGGCGGCGTCCATGTTGAGGCCGCCGTTGAGGCCGGCCTCCCCGGGGACGGAGCTGACGTGCACGTGGCAGTCGATGAGGCCGGGCGAGATGTAATACCTGCCGCACAGATCGACGACAACGGCGTCGCCCGAGGTGTCGGCAGGCTCGCCGACGCTCTCAATCAGCCCTTTGGAGATCTTGACGGACGTCTTCTCCACGACGGCGCCCTTGGCAGTGTCCACGACGTTGGCGTTGACGAACAGGTATGTGTTCTGCTTGGGCAGCCTCCACGGCTTGATAAGCTTCTCCGGGATCGCATCCGCGGCATCGGCCCCTCGCCGCGGGGGTCCGCGATGCGGGAGATTGGCGGCGGGGCCGTCCAAGGCGGGAGCTCGGCGGACTGTCATGGTCTTGGGGGTCAATGGACCGGCTACTACTCGAAGGGATTTTGAGATATTCCAGAGAAGAAGTTCAAGGATTGATGGGGCGGGTGAGGTGGAGGAGGCCCCGTTCGTCGATGATGCTTGTAGAGGGATTCCAAGCGAGGCCGATAAGCATGACGGTTTGGGAGTTTACCGGTGCGGAGTCGGCGAGCTACCCAAGATGGATGGCATGCCCACCCCCCCTTGGCCTGAATGCTTAGTGCGAGAGTTCACCTTCCTGAAATGGTCAAACGATCGTTCATCAAACAGGCATTGATTGCTTTGACGAGCGCCATCGGGATTTGCGAGTGGCGTTGTCAAGAAAGGAGAAGAAGGGAGGAATACCCCATGTATGCCGAGCGATTTATCCACTCTCATGTTAGGCCACTACAGGGGAGGCCTGATTATAGACAGAACACAAAAAAGAGAGATTTTCGACTTGCTACAAACCGACTGAGGGCAACATGGAAAGAATATGTAGTTGCTAACAGGATTAGATGGTACGAGTGACGAAAAGCGAAAAAAAAAAAGGAAAAAGAATTCTCCTCGACGGGGAATTGAACCCCGGCCCCCTGCGAATCGTTTGAATGACAAGCAGATATCCTCACCACTAGACTATCGGGGAATTGTGGATGTTGTCATCCAGTGATAGTTGTTTGGTTGGCAGATTCTCACACCAGAGTGTATATTAATGCTATGCGGCCCCGTGCATGCTGCTTTCTGCGAGCCTATCCCCCCCTTTTCGTCGATATCTTTGATAAATGTAAACTTGTACAGACGCTTCGCCTCTGTGTGAGGCATCACCACTGTCTATAATGTGTCTCAGCTGAGCATTGGTGAATGTACATACCGGATATCGTCTTCACGTGAGAATAGGACAACACACATATGCTGAAGGATCCGGAATAGAACAAGACCGACACCAAGGAACGAGAGGCCGGTGCATTCATAGTCTGGGCTTCACCAACTTGGTAGTTCCTAGGGCCTTGATCGCCGGCAGTGGCATGCCGATAAGTAGATAGATGGCGGATTGACCTTGGCACCGCTGCGCGTAGAGTCGCACGAATCCTGCGCCCCCGCCACTAACAAGTTACGCTGTTGTACTGCGACCGATCAGCGACGTAGAACTGAACATGACATCATTTGGCATCCCCATCCTGAACACAGCCTTACTGCACTTGGATGGATTCCGGCTGCCTAACCAGGGCGTACGACACAAGCATTTAGAAGCCTCCGGTATCCAATGCAGGCACGTCGACGTTATGTAGAGAGAGGCTCTATTATTTCACCTTGAAAACACGATTCTTCTCGATGAGCGCATCTCATATTGAAAACGGCCTCGGGCCGGAATGCCAAAAGCTGCAGTCCAGCCTGGCACCGGCGAGTGCGGCGGTACGGGGTTTCATCGCCGCGCATCCCGATACCCAGGTCCAGCTATCTCCCCTGCTGGAAGAGCTGATCTGCCTACCCGACGTCGTCGTCGCACTTGCCCGTGATGCGGCGAGCTACGAAGGGGAGCAACAGCTTCTACTAGAGGCCCGAGAGGTGCCCGTGTTCTGTGCCGGCATTGTCCGGCAGATTGAGGGCGCATTCCCCGAGGGGGGTGGGTGGCCCAGGCGAGGTGACGGTGGTTGGCGGAACGCGGCCGGCCGAGCAGCCGCGCTGGGCTCATGCCTCGGCACGGGGAGAAGGACAATGAGCCTGGCTCTGGATGCCATGGGTCTGTGAGTTTGTCCTTCTCTGCTCTTCTTTTTGTGGCAACGTGAATATCAAGGGCTAGCGATCCGGAACTCACTAGGCATCCAGGGCCACGAACCTGCGGAGGGCAGAGGAAGCCGGAGAGTCCCCTCCATACGCCGCCAGCGCCATCTTGCAGGAGATCAACGCCATCAAAGAGATGCTCAACCACCCGTCTCCGCAAGAGCAGGCCGCATCGCTGGGCAGCCTCGGTACATTCCTCGACTTTCTCAAGACCTACGTCGACAACCATTCGACGACGGTCCCGGTGTCTGATATGGCAAGACTAAGCGTCACTGCCAGCAACGCCGGCGCATCCACATATTCCATGTCCGGCTCGCCGAGCGTAAACGGCGACCAGCACGCGGCACCGACGCTTCTTCTGGCGGCGCAGCCCCCGGTCACCTTTCGGCACATTGGAAAGATGGTCATGAACCTGGAAAAGGAGCCCGTCGATATCAGCTTCACCTCGGCCAGCGACCCGACCTCTTTCGCCGTGTCTAGTTTCTTCAAGGACATTGCTCTTTTCGACGCCTCAGAGTGCCGGCGCAGAAGGTCAATCAAAGTCAAGGGCGCCCATGTGGTGTTTTCGCCAACGAGAAACTTGGTGGCCGTCACGACGGAACACTTGGACGACGGGACGCACCGCAACCCCAAGATGATGCCCACGACGCATGACATGGTGCACTTTGACAAACCGGTCTTGTACGTCGTCGACTGGGCCAACGACAGCAGCCCGAGCGCGAGGCGGTTCATGCTGCAGTGGCACGGGATCCGCGCCTACTCCTTCAGCCCCGACGGCCAGCTCCTGGCGATCAAGGGCGTGCGGAACCGGGTCGAGATCGTCACCGGCGCAAAGGGCCAAGGGTACAGCGTCCTCCGCAGCCACACCGACGAGGTGACGCACGCCGAGTTCACGGCGGACGGCGCGAGGCTCGTGACCATGTCGCGCGACGGCACCCTGCGGGTGTCGAGCGTCGAGTCCGGGCGCAACGTCGCCAAGATCGAGATGGAGAGCTGGCGGAACCCTCTCCGGCTGGCCGTGTCCCCGGCGGGCGTGGTCGCCTCGATCTGGGGCAGGGAGGTGACGATCTGGGACTTCGAGACCGGCGCCGCGGACAGCTACAACCTCGAGGTCGCCCGGGGCAGCGAGGGCGTCCCGCTGGCCGTCTCGCCTGACCTGCGGTGGGTCGCGTATCGATCGGACGACGGGGCGGATGTCACTGACCTGGCGACGGGCAAAGTGGTCTACTCGGCGAGGCTGGAGTCGGGCTTCGCGGTTTCGGCAGCGTTCTCGGGCAACGGCAAGTACCTCGTCGTCGGTAGGTGCATGAATGGCCACCACGCCCGGACCGACTCTGGAATCCTCAACATGTGGGAGATTCAGGCGTAGAAAAGGTCCGGTCCCCCCCCATTCTGGACCCGGGGCTAGAAAGCATGATTGACACTCGCCATGGCTGAAGATGTTGTTTGCACTGAGCCCTTTCGACTGATGGCATCGTAGAAGAGACTGGCCGCGCTCATAAAAGGTATTAGGCGATTACGGCTTTGAGGGCTCTTCCGCCAGGCACCAACGGCCGGGCCTCTCATCGCCTAGAGTAATCACCAACACAAGGGCTGTTCTCTCCATGTATATATGAACATGTATGGTTAGAGTGAGGTCGGATTCGGCCGTTGCTCTCCGTTATCGGGTATTCCGTACCGTATTGAGAGATTGTGGTATAGCACAGGCCAGAGGTGCTGCGTATCGGGTCTATCTGTATCGGCATTATATATGTACCGGGCGAACCATACTAGACCGCTTAAAGGCCTCGAGAGCAGCTATTTTCAATCAATACATCAACAGAGAATCTCATCCCGTCCAGATTGCGAGTGTTGGAAGCTGTCGCACCAGCCTTGTAGGACAACAAAGTTCTCGAGTTGTGTATACAGGTGTGACAATGGAAACACTAGTGGAACATAAGCTTTGCAAGGACCAGATAACTGAGATGGAGCCAATCTGTCTCCTGTTTCCGTGGACATCAGTGGTGCACTCAGTATCGCCTAGGTACCTTTGAGAGGTTGCGTGTGACCCTTGCCCAATCAACACCCCTTTTTCAGTGGCGTTACATAGGAGAACAGTATTATGTCCATATCAGAATGACGCTGTTGTACTCTTGCGTAGAACAGATGAACAACTATACGTCGCTAGGATATACCTATGCAACGCCTGCGTGACGGCGCTCAGATGATTAACAGAGCACATGGGTGACCTTGTCTCATGTTCGTCATAGTCACATAGTAGTACGCTTTCTTCAAGATGTCACTTCTTGGAGAAGGACCAGAGGAAATGTAAATATACTTGCAATATTCCCTGCCACCGTAGAGAGTTTGAGAGGATTCTCGTCGCACACGTGCCCAGCCGAGTGCCGCCACAGGTCACCATTACATACCTGGCATAACAAGCGTCCCGTCCGCACAGCACATTCCACAAGAACCGAAACTCTAAGTCGACACTGCAAGTTGCAATCTTCCGCGGCATGCAGTTTGAAACGGCTGAACTTAGCCCCCCCCGCCCCCACGTCCTCGAAAGTTTCAGGGACGGGCTCTCATATGCGGAACTTGAGTCTGGTAGTCGAGTATAGCTGTTCATGTGTTGTTGAGATACCCCTGCTGGCAAACAATCCCACATAATATTCAAGGTGACCGAAAGATTGAAGCCGAGTGACTTGCAACTCCCTAATCGGTTTGTGACCTGGAGCTCAAACCACAGGTTGGGAGCAAGACAGCCCGGAAAACAAGGTCGAATAGTTTTTTCATATTACCCCGCATTCCAACACAGTCCGTCAAGCCTTGAGCTGTAAAGGCTGCGTGAAACGGCAAAGAAGAGCGGTGTGTGTGGTATCATGAAGCGCCTCTGCATAGGGCTACCCCTGCGATGCCATATCGCCAACACACAGGATCCATTCATCAGCTCAGCAGAACCCCTCACGTTCGCAACCGCCACCCTTCCCTGACGAGCCAGAAGGAAGCCATTGCAGGGGTCGTCAGAAGCGCCAACAGCCCGCCGAAAACCGCCTTGAAAGCTTGCGGCGCCCATTCCCGTTGGAAGTACCAGTCCCAGTCCCCGCCCCCTCTGCGCTCCCCAACGGTGGTCAAGATGCCGACCGACGCGGGCCAGAGGACGAGGAAAGAGACTACAAACAGCAGACCGATTCGGACGGCATGGTCGGCAAGCGACGCGTGGCGGCCCTGCGAGCGCGTCGCCTTTTCCCGGCCCAGCAGCATCAGCCATCGCAGCAGCGGGCGCGAGGGCTCTCTGACAAAGTCTATCGGCCGGACGGCGCCGTTCTTCATGTCGCGCTCGACCAATACCAGCTCGATGAACCATGTCACTGTGGTTTGGATGAGGACGGTGACCACCGCGTCCCCGGCCAGTGTATTGGGCAGCTGGAACAGGCGGACGGGGTGGAGGTCCACGTTCTGCCTCGAGTACATGGCTGGTTTGGTTCGTGTCAGCCCGGTCCATGCTTTTTTTTCTCTCTCTTCAAGTTCCCGCTCGCCCAGGGAAGAGGAGGGGAGGCTCCCCCCCCCCCCCTCCTGTACATACGTAGTACAGCAACGCCGGGCGAAAGCTTACCGTAGGCTATGGCAAAGTTTATCCCGCCGGAAATAACCGCGGCGCCGATCCCGTCGAGCCCGAAGACGTAGAAGACCTGGCGGCCGCTAAGTCCGCCTGCGGGCTGCCTCTCCTGGAGGCCGGTGGGGGGCTCGGGACCGCCATGTTCGGGATCGCCTTCATCGGCGGCGCCGCCGCCGACATGTACCGCCGGCGGCGGTGGTGTCGATGTCCTGCCGTCGGAAGCCTTTTCCTCTAGTATCTGGTCATGGTTCCGGAATGGCATCATGTCCAGAGTCTGGGCATGGGCCCAATCCTGGCGCTCTGGGGGGCAAGCTGTGGTGGTTTCTCGAACCGGAGCACGTTTTCTGACAAACTATGGCTTCTGGCCCGGTTTTGGAGTCATTCATGTTCCTGGGAGAGGGTGTGAAGAAAACCATGGTCCGAGTCCGAGTTGGAGGTTTTAGTTTTCTCCCTCCCCCCTTTAAAGGTTGCTGCTCATTTCCGGAACGACCGGGGGGTCGTCGAATATTCGTCGCTCGGACGATCTGGTCAGTGGATTTTCTGTACTACTGAACTCGCCAAACGCCAGTCTGTCAGTTCGCACGGAAGAAAACAAGGCCTTTGATCGTCGCCACCCGTTGGACTAGCGAGAGTCGCGTCAACGCACAGACTGGCGTCAGAAGAGCCGGGGGGGATGAACAGGTGAATAAGTGATTGGTAGAATCCCCATCTCGAATTCCCCATTGGGAATTTCATGCAAGCCGGAGGGCGGCACTTGGATAGGACTACATATACATAGCAGGGTGGACCGGGGAGAGCTTATCAATCAGTGCCGCTGGCTTGCGTGCATGATTGAGCCCGTCGAATGGCCTTCTCTCTTTGGCAGCAAGCAGAGGTTTGTGGGCAGACACAATCCAAGCTTGGGTTGGACTCAAACGTGGCTGTGCGCCACGGGCGACATGCGTACCTTGTGTTGACGGTTGGTTCTTATGCAAAAATGACGAGGACGAAGACCAGCGGAACCGGCCTTGTACATCGTACAATGCACACCATGTTGGATGGGCTTGCCCATGCTGCCATGCAGGCCGGCACGGTTTCTCATACAATGTACTACCATGTAGTGTATGTAGGTTTGGCTGATGGACATGGGCGTGGATGGGACAACCCTAGACGCAATGGCTGAAGAGGACCCCTTTCACACCCATAGCTCAGTGCCAACAACGTGCCGTCAACATGGATCTTCCCCCGACCATGATTCCATCAAGTTCTGCCCGTCAATCATCTGAGCAGTGGGAAAACGCCCACGTCCCAAAGCCCTAAAGAGCAGCACTCCCTAGCGTGTCATGCTGGAGGGGGAAACACCGGGTTCCCCCCCCCCCCCCCACCCCTCGAGCGGGCGAGGAGGGGAAGCTCCCATCGCATATGCTACTCCATGCATCGTGATCGAACGAAAAGCCAAACCTAACCCCATAACATTAGATCAGTGACTCGTCATTCCTTGAAACATTACTATTACACGCATACATATAACAGGTGGCTGGCTGTGCCCGCCCGCCCGCGGCCCCGTTTCCCCGCAACCACCCCCCCAGCTTACATTCCACAGGTCCACAGACTACCCGGTGTATCGGGAAAAGAACAAAGGAGCCCTCCGACAACACTCTGTCACACTACATATTGCCGCTAGAAGCGTCGAGAGATCCATCTCTCTTGCTCACCCTCGAGGCTTCTACGCCATGCTACACGGATTCGAACCCAGCCAAGGCGAGACGGCGAGAGGCCCATCTATGGACATTGACGAGAAGAGCACTGCCTTCTCCCAGGCACAGATATCAGCACCCGTGAGCGTCGAGCCACCCCTCCCTCCCTCGGCCTGCACGCTCAGACTGACCGATATCCCCCGTCCTAGACGAGAGAGGTGAGGAGACAAACGATCAACACGGAGATGATGACGACCATCATCCCGGAGCCCACGCCGCCGCCCGCCGACTCCCAGCGCCGGTTCTTCTGGCTGCCGCGCTCGGCCACGCCTTCCCTGCGCAGCCCCACGTTCCGCCGGCGAGCGGCGAGCCCGTACGACGACGACGACTACGCGTACTCGGAGACCAATCCGTTCGGGGAGGACTTTAGGGAGCAGAACGAGCAGGCGGAGCGGGACTGGGGCGGCTACGGCGGCGACGACGGCGACGACGGCGACGACGACGAGGGCCAGAACCCGTTCGAGGACTGCGAGTACGAGCTGCCGCCGGCGGCGGCCAAGAGGGAGGGGGCATGGACAAAGCTGAAGAAGGCGATGAGCCCCAAGCGCGCCATCAGCAAGTGGAAGTATCGCAAGGTCAAGCACAGCAGCGGGCTCCAGCCGGGCGACCCGGGCCACGGAGACGACGGCGACCCCCACGGACAGGTTTCTTGAATCCGGAACCCGCGCGGGGAAGCGGGCTGGCCCCCAGCACTGCTCGGGACGGCGCCGACGGCTTCCGCCACCACCGACCGAAACGCACAGAGGGAGAGCGAGCTTGGGTGCTCGGCTCCCTAAGCTCGCTCTCCCTCTTACCTTGCGGAAAGGAGAAGAAAAAGAAGGCGAAAAAAAAAGAGAAGGGCCCAAAAAAAGAAGGAGAGAAAGGAAGAAAGAAAGAAGGGGAAAAAAAAAAAATGGCGCGTTACGAAATGTCCCCTCCCTCGCAACAGGACAGTCGTTGGTTTGTTTTCCCATGTTTTGTAGACGCCGCAAGATTGCGCGGTTGAAAACCCCTCCATCACTCCAGACCACTAGGGTCGGCTGCCACGAGCATCAGGAGACCGGGTGTCTCTGATGCGGCAAACCCCAGACAGATTACCATCAATCATTCTCGACTTGAATCAGTCAAAATCCCAACATCTCTTGGTACGTTCCTACGCAACGGGGCTCTCTTGTGACATTCGGTTGGGGGGGGGGGGGGGGTGGCGGTTATTAGACAAGCAATTCGTCGTGGTCAGACCAGTAACTACTGCATTCGTACGCTCGGTGCCAGAGTACCACCTACGTGCATGACGTTGAAATGCGCGGTCCTTACAGGATGGCCTTCTCCTTTCCCCAGCCATCCGAGCACAAAAGACTAAAGTGCCGTCTGTGAAGGAGGAGGGAGGGGGGTATGAGTTGAAACGAACGGGATGGGATCATGGGAACGACCAAGCACACGAGAGAGAGAGAGAGAGAGAGAGAGAGAGGGAGAGGTTTAGACTTTTTTTTTGCAATGCGGGAAACCATGCCGAATCTCTGCAAACACCGTACGAATAAGGGCAGCCAGCCAATGGGTGTGACTCGAGGGACGTTGTGGTTTTGAAAGGGGGGGGGGGGGCGAGGTTCACGAGACTTGGCGGCGCGGCCCTGAGGTCTCGATTTGCCTGGCGGAAAGCACCGAATCTTGGAAATCAGACGCGAAGAACCAGCCGATTCTCCAGGCTTGACATGTTTGTCCGGTCTTGGCCACCCGACGTTTCGGCTCCGCTTGTGTTTTCAAAGCTTTGAGATCCAACCCCCCCCGCGGCCTACTCCGGTCGACTGCCATTTTCCTCCCTGCTTGATATCTCAGGCGCACACGCCAAGTGCGGCTCGAGTAAACCGATGGAAATAGAAATGACTCTGGACGACCGGCCGCGATCCCGTTCAATGGCGCCTGCTACGTTGATCTCACTCACCCGGCGCCCAGCCCGGCCAATCGTCAGTCGGATTACGTTGTTGCCCCGAATAGACGGGGCTCTCCGAGTCCTCGATACCTCTGTCTGGCCTTGCCGGGGGGGGGGGGGCTTGTATTGCGGACGGAAATAGTCTACAAAAGTACCTGGCCGCGGATACACACTCTGACCAGTCGCTCATCAGCAAATCCCCCCCCCCCCCCCCCCCCCAACCATCAAGAAGGTCCTTGCCCCTTTGAAAGGCTACCACTGGTCCAGCAAGCGGGCCGCGCTCTGCTGCATCGCTGGGCGTCTAATTCCAGGCATCTCCTCCTTCAGTGGCACGGCACGGCACACGCGCAGATGGTAGCAGCGGCATGCAGAAAGAACCCATTCCCAGCGCTATGGGTCGAAGAATCCAAGGGACAATGAATGTTGGGAGACCCTTGCGCGTGGTCAGCAGCGCAGCGCCAAGACGGTCAATCAAAGAGGGGGAGAGAGAGAGATATGGACGCAGACAGGCCAGACCGCACCTGGTCGGGCGGCCAATGACGTCTTGAAATCAGGACAGGATGGGATGGATGGTGGGATACATCGTACAGTAGTGGAGTGTTCACTCCCCCCTCAAAATAGCAACTTTCTTTAGGGTCGGGGGGGGGGGGTGGTGGTTGTTTATTCTTGTGGGTTGCTTTTCTTCCCCCTGGTCCCGATGAGAGGGACCCCGAATACCACCCCCCCCCCCCCCCCCCCCCCTCCCTCCAGCAGCGTCTGTTCCCGCCAATCCGAGTCGGATCGACAGATCAACCCAAGGGCGGTGTTGGGGACCCGGTGAACCTGATGATAGTTGACTATAGATCAACGCTGATCGCCCCCGGGGGAGGGGCATCTGCAAGGAGACGCTCAGCTGTGGATGCCATGTTTGATCCAGCCGAGCCGCTGCCGCAAACAACGACACCTTCCGGTTAGCCCCCCTCGTCTCTTCCCCGCGGGTGGTTCCCATGTCGCACAATGCGTCTTCAATGACGATACAAGATATAAATGTACTGCTGCAGCCAAGCTGCGTCGGGATAGACGGGAACCAACCCCCCCTGGGCCACGCACTCCGTCCCGTCCCGGCCCCTTGCCTCGTCGGCAACCGAGCAGGCCTGCAGCTGTCTGCGGTGGGCTTGTTCTGCGCAATCCCTTGATGCCCCTCTCCCCGGGAGGGGCGTGAAGGGGAAAGGGGCATTGGGCAAAAGTGCCCTGCCATGTCTCTGTTGTCCCTGCTTCCAAGCCCCCTCAGGCCACGATGCGTTAGTCCAGGTAGGTCGTGTGTAGATGTGGGTGGTGCGGCACATTCGAGCTGTCAGCACCATGGACATCATCTCACATGGAAGCCCGGCTGGATCGAGATAGCACCATGCCGGCGCTTGCGCCGAGCACCGGCACCCTTTTTTTCTTTCTTTCTTTTTTTTTTTTTTTCGTTCGTCCCGGACAAAGAACTTTTTAGGCTTTTGCCGACCAATGTCACGTCACTCGGTCTCCCACCGGAGGAAGCCTTTCCGAAAGAGGCAGCCCTCCTCGGCGCTATTTTCACCAGCTCTCTCTCTCTCTCTCTCTCTCTCTCTCTCTCTGTCTCTCTTCCATTCTCCAGATCTCGAGTTTCCATCTTTGCTTTTCCTTCACCCTCAAGACAAGATCCACGCTGCGGGACAGGGTCCATCAGCTGGGGTCCGAGCGCGCTGAAGGGCGAGCGGGCATATCGAATCCGGTCATATCTTGCGAACCTCGTTGGGGGGGGTTTGAGATCCGGTCGGATCGAATATTGCGCTTGGCAGCGTTGGATCGGCGGCCATCTCGTGGTGGCCGTCTCCCAACTCCAGTCCTCCAGTCTCCAGGCGCCGTGCACAATCCCCCCCGCGTGGCCCGCTCGCCGGCATCCCCTCCTGCGGCACAGTGATATCAGTATGAGTTCGAGAACGGGCTTGGTGTGGATGTTCATGCCGTCCGTCTCGGCTCCGGCCCCCCGCGCCGGCGTCTTCCTCAAAAGCCACAACCCGCTGTTTTCCCTCCGGACGGGAAATTGATACGTCGGTTTTTTTGTTGTTGTTGCATTCCTAAACATCAGGCTTTTTTCGTCCGTCAGGCACGGGGGTGAAGTCAAGTTTTGGTTTCCAGAGTGACATTTCCCCTCCACCCCCCCTAGCCAGACATGCATCTCGGTTCCTGTTCGACAGGTAGAGATAGATCCTCGGCCTTCGAGCCTCTTTCGACCACCCGCGCCCAACATGTGAGATGTCCAGATGGCGGGCAATTTCTCTGGAACCATTATATGGGCGACAAGAGGTGGCCAAAGTTGTCTCACGACCTCAATAGGCATTCCCCGTTCCCAAAGTCCAAGACACATGGCTCTTTGTGGTGCATCCGAGACTCGCTAGACACGAGAGGGGGGGGGGGGACGTTTCTGTCTCACAGAGAAGCTGGAAACCAAATCTGCTACATCGTGCCATTCCTGGTTTCCCACCGGGCCATTCCGGGATTCCTCAAGCCGGACCGCCCATCATAGCCCGATATCATTATTCATTCCGCGATAAACCAACGTATGGATCCGCTCTCCCGGAGTAAGCCACCAAGCGGGCATCCAGCGAGACAGGGAAACATACCCAGCCTGCTCCACCGCCCGCCCTCCCTCAACAGTCAGAACCCTCTCTCTCACTCGTGTACTTGTTGTCTGCGCCGAGAGCTGCGGTCCTGTCCTGCATCCCGCGATGCAACCCATTACTAAGGTATCCTGCCCTCCCCCCCACCGCCGCGAGCGCCACGTTCCACGGCCAAGGCTGTTGCTGAGGAGGAAAAAACAAAACAAAAAAAAGACTGGTAGTGCCAGGCCTGACGACCAATCCCGGGCGCGAGCCTTTCCGAACCCGTTCGTCAACCGCTATTTTGAGACGCTGCCGCCGGCTTGGCCGCCTCCACTACGACGGCAGCCCCAAGCCCCAGCCCGCCGCCCCCATCTTCCTCTCTCTCTCTCACTCTCACACACACTCTCTCTCGATGCAGCCATGCGGCGTCAAATTCTCTGCTGTCACGATGGGGGCCGCCGCCGCCCCCGCCGCCGCCGCCGCCCGCCCGCCCCCCCCCCCCCTGCGCCACGTGACTTTGTCCCTAGAGAGTAACTACCATTGACTGTGAACGTCACCGTCCATGTTGCTATTCGTGTTCCCTGGGTGGGAATTCACGTCCAAACGTCCCGTTGGGGATTTCTATTTTCGCCGCCGAGTGTGCGAGCTGCCGCAGGTCGCGGCAGCGCGTGGCCCGTGAGGATGCGAGACATGTGAAGGGTTTCCCCAAAGATGTTGTTCTCGAGAGATCATGGGGAGGGGGGTGGATACTCGAGTATATATCGGACCATCAAGACCCTCCCTCGGCTCATGATGGCATCTTGGTTAGTCACACAAGGCATCGAAACACGCCGCCCGGCTAGCTCTCCATCTCTCTTCCCCCATCCTCCTTGCTTTTTGCCCCCCCCCCTCCTCGCCCTTGGTTCCTTTTCCCGGTTGTTATACCAGCTTCAAGATTAGATTTCCTTTTGCACGTCTCCCGCCGCCTCGCTCTGCTACAACTTCTGGCATCATATTTCGTGTTATACCTAGGGCCTGGTCCCCCTCCTCTCCCCCTATCCCTCCTCCCACCTATATCTTCCCGTGAGTAGAACAATGATGTGAGACGTTGTCACGGCGTATCACTGATCCATGGTCTTAGCTTCTCTTATATCACTTACCAACATGTCCTTCACGTCTTCCCCCGGCACCCTTCCCGCGGGCGAAGATGCCGAACAGGACCACGCAAGCACGAGAAAGGGAGGCAACGAGCACAGTTCCCAAAGCGACGTGACCCCTCCCGCGAGGGCCTTTCTCCCGAGTCACAATTCGTCCTCCCGTACTCTCGTGGTGCCCGAGACCGCCAACCAGAGCCACGCTACGGTTTGGACCACGGCCAGCTCAACCGTGGTTGGAGACGGCGGCGACGACGACGACGACGACGACGACGACGACGACGACAACGAGGTCGCCGTCCCTTCCAAGAAGGGCACCCGTGCTTACCGCTACCTCCGCTGGAACTTTGGCTCCGTCTACAGGCGCATCTTCACGCTCGCCTTCCTCGGCAACATGGCCGCCCTCGTCCTCCTCGTCGTCCGGTCCGCGCTCGGAAAGGGCCCCTCGTCCCGCCTCACCCACGGGACCTGCGCCACCGCCGTCTCGGCCAACATCCTCGCCGCCCTCGTCATCCGCAACGAGCACACCGTCAACGCCATGTTCAGGCTCTTCGTCCTCCTGCCCCCCTCCGGCACGCCGCTCGCCGTCCGCCGCGCCCTGGCCAAGGTCTACTCGTACGGCGGCGTCCACAGCGGCTGCGGCGTCGCCTCCCTGTTCTGGTTCGTCGCCTTCCTCGTCGTCGTCACGCGCGAATTCGCGGACCCGGGAGGCGGCGGCGCCGTCGCCGTCGTCCGCGCCTACATCCTCCTCGACGGCTACCTCATCTGCGCCCTGCTCGCCGCCATCATCGGCTTCGCCCACCCGCGGGCGCGCGTCCTGCTGCACAACTGGTTCGAGGGCACCCACCGCTTCCTCGGCTGGTCCGTCATCCTCCTCTTCTGGGCCCTCGTCATGATGCTCGCCGAGGACGGCAGCAGCGGCGCCGGCGCGGCCCCCTACGCCGCCGCCCTCGTCGCGACGCCCTCCTTCTGGATGCTCATCGCCATCACCCTCCTCGTCGCCTACCCCTGGACCCGCCTCCGCCTGCGCGACGTCGAGGCCGAGCCCATGTCGGACCACGTCGTCAAGCTCAACTTTGACTACGCCGACGTCCACTACGGCCAGGCCGTCCGCCTCACCGACGCGCCCCTCCGCGAGACGCACGCCTTTGCCGTCATCCCCAACCCCGCGGCCGCGGGGCCCCCCGGACCGCCGACGACGCCGAAAAGGCCCTGCCGGCGGGGGCGGCGGGGGCGGCGGCGGGGCTCTCGAACGCCGGCAAAAGGGGGTTCTCGGTGCTCGTGTCCAACGCGGGCGACTGGACGGACAAGATCATCAGGAACCCGCCCAAGAAGATGTGGACGCGCGGGGTGCCGCAGTACGGCGTGCTGCGGGTGGCGGGGCTGTTCGAGCCGTGCATCGTCGTCGCGACGGGGTCCGGCATCGGGCCATGCCTGAGCCTGTTCGTGCAGAAGCCGGACCACCCCGTGCGCATCGTCTGGTCGACGCAGCGGCCCGCCGAGACGTACGGGCAGGCCGTCGTCGACACCCTCTACCGGGCGGACCCCGACGCCGTCATCATCGACACCAACAAGACGGGCCGCCCCGACCTGGTCGCCATCACCTACCGCATCTGGGAGGCCAGCCGCCGTCGGGCCCTGGGGCTCGCGCAGCAGGGCGAGGGGGGTGCGGCGGCGGCGGCGGCGGCGGCGAGGAAGACGGGCCCCTGCGAGGCGGTGGTCGTCATCTCCAACCAAAAGGTGACGAGGAAGGTCGTCTACGGCCTGGAGAGCAGGGGCATTCCCGCCTACGGGGCCATCTTTGACTCGTAAAACTCGTCCCCCCCCCCTTTCCTTCAGCACGGGCCGAGGTTGGTTTTCTTCTGGTTCGGTTTCTTTCCTTCTTCCTCCCTCCCTTCCCTCCCCATCCATCTGACCGCGAGTAGTCGGTCCTTGGGAGGCATACCCTGTTAAAAGAAAAAAGAATTGCATAGCGGGCATTGGCGTGGCATAGCATGCGTTGGTTCGGCGCGGGTTGATATAAGAGTAAGAGAATATATCCATATCAAAGACATGCAGTATAATACCCATGTCGAGCTCGGTTTCGGCTGGGTTTCTTTCTTCTTCGCTCCGCGCGTCCTTCTAGCTCGCTGTCCCCCCTCCCCCCCGCCTGGCCACTTGGCGGGCATCGCCGCAACATATCCATCTTTGACTGTGTCTTGGCCGGTCGTTTTAGCGCCGCTTCAGGTTGTTTCTCTTGCGCACGAGCAACTGGTCAAGGCGCCCCCTCCCCCCCCCCTAAGCTCGCGCAGGTACGCTTGTTTATCTTCTGCTCCTCGCATCGGAACCGCCTCGACCTCGTGGGCGAGTTCATGTGTCGAAGTAATCGCGAGTGCATCTGCCTACCGCCCTCCTTTGCGGGTTATAGAAGATGCTTGGAGAGTTGCCAAACAACCAAGACGGGTCGGTTAGCTCAGTTGGTTAGAGCGTGGTACTAATATTTCACCTGAAATGTTGTGTAATGCCAAGGCCGGGAGTTCAAGCCTCCCACTGATCACATCTTTTGTTTTTTGCAGGTTGATGCGATTCCTTGTGCCTTTGTGTCTGTCTGTCGGCAACGTTGTAGAAAACCGCCTCCAGCTTCTTGGTTTTCGTTTTTAGTCCTGCTTTTTTCAGGTTGTTTTCTTCTTTTTTTCTTCTTCTTAATCTAGTCGAGAATTATCAACAGAGCGAAAGAGCGTGGGGAAGGAAGGAGGACGGCACAGCGCACCTCCTGTTGCACTGTCCAATAGGATGTAAAGCTGCCAAGTACCTCTGAAGGAACACGCAGCAGGTAGGTAAGGGAAGGTGCTGCTGGCTTACGGGTGTCGGTCGCTCTTGCCTGCGTCACTCAATCGTACCTTGGCTAGACTTTATTTAGCCCCTCCGAGTCGGTTGAAGAAGGCACGTCTGTCCGTTCTTGCTCTAGTTCCATCTACCTACCTAGGCAGGTAGGCCCCTGCCCACCATCACTCATCTCCATCCCAGCCATCTTCAACACCAACAAACAGCCTGCTACGATACTCGTCATCCGGACTTGTCTACCTGCCCAACTACGCCATCTTGAGAAGGCCTCCGCTGCATCCATCTCGCCCCCATCTGAAGCTCGAGATTGCCTCCCGCCTGTTGGCAACACCACCGCCCTGACAACAGTGACGGATGACTCTCATCGACCCGACAGATCCGGACGCGGAGCTCGATCCCGCTTCCTCGTTGCGGCCCGCAGCCCGCCAACACGACGACTTGATATATTAAATAGAGTTCGCTGCGAGTGTGACCCCCCCCTCCTCTCCCAACAAGGCTCCACGATTGTGACCGGCCTTTGCCAATCGGCGCCGCCGCCGACTTTTGGTTGCCCTTGGCTTCGGGCCACGCAATACCGCACCACCGTCCCATGCCCGCGAGCCGAAATGAGCAATGCTGGGCGTTGACCCTCTCCCAGATTAACCGGCCTTCGCCTCCCTCGCTCTTCCAATTGCCATCAGGCAGTTTGACACGCCGAGAGACAATCTGCACATGCGCGAACCCGTATAATCACATCTTGGCGCAAAACATCCCTACCCGTCTTTTGGAATTCATCTATTCTGAAAAGAAGTCGCGGCTGCCCTGGATCCTTCTCGCCGCGGCCTCGCCACCAACCCAGACACTGCACCTGGTCTTCCCGCCAGATGCCTGCGTCCATGTGAGGGGCATGACGGACAAACGTTTGCTTCTGAGGCATGCATCTCCCGCAATCAATGAGAAAGCTAGCCTGGTGGCGTTGTCTCGGTACAACCTACAGGGATCGACAAATATGCACAGAGAGGCAGGCAGGCAGGCAGGCAGGCAGGCAGGCAGGCAGGCAGGCAGGCAGGCAGGCAGGCAGGCAGGCAGGCAGGCGCCTAGGCACATGGCCAATATACCCCAAAGTTGTCATCCTGATGGTTCTTCTTCTACCCCTGACAAGAGGTGCCCAGCTGACGATGAACTTGCACTGGCTTGGACAAACGACACCCGGCCTGGACCCCCCGTTCGCTGGGAAAACCGGATCGAATTGCCGCACCACACGTGGGGATGCGCCCTGCTCCCTCCGCATTCCCGTTCCTGGCGATGCGCTGCACGCCTGTTTCGACCTCACTTGGCCGCTCGGGGTGAATCGCGGGACGTGGCATCTCAAACGTCTATCCCGAGTCGTCGAGAACCATGATCGTTGGCGACATTGGCAAACGTCGTCCTCGACTCGTGCGCCCTTCTCATTCTTCCCTCGGGTCTCTCATTGTTCCCTCCCTCGGGTCTTTTCTTTCTTATTCGACTCCCCGGTTCGTCTCAAGCGCAAACACTCGCGCATCCCCCGCCCGCCTCACCACGTTGTCATTCGCCCCTTCATCTGGACGATGCTTTCTCCCGCTGCCTCTAGTAAATTGACGTGCTCGGGCCAACCCTGGTCATGAAGCTTGACCAACAATGGCAATCAGCACTGTTACATTCCGAAGCGAAGGGCGTCCGTCCACTCCCCACTTCCATCCACACTCTGTCATCTTTTGCTGAACCTTGGGGTTCTTGGAACAAACATTTCCTCCTATCGGCGCGCTTGCGAATCATGCATCCATTCCCAATCACATGGTTCATGACTGGTCGAGCCGCGCTGCGGGACCCTGTGGTCATTTGTCTGCTGTGGCAAACAGATGGATTGCTGTCACGAGAGGAAAAGTGCAAGATGCCGGCATGCCGCCCAGGGACACCACCCCTGAAGGCCCCAAAGAGTGACCGCTGGATCTTTAAATGATGAGTAGTCCCTTCCACTTGACAGAGGCTCCGGGCTGTGATCCTGGCTGTTAGACCTTTTGTTGACATTCAAGTCCGGCCCCCACCATGAAGTACTTCAGTCGCACCGGTGCTCTGGCAGCAGCCCTTCTGGCAGCTACGCCATGTGAGTTCTTCCATCCGCCGTCGAGGGTTCGACTGCTAATGTCGATGCCCAAGTGTTTGATGGGGTCGCCGCCCAGTCGAGCACCCCGACCGTCTGGACCGAACCGGGAACGGGCATTGTCTTCAACACTTGGTCCGCCACCGATGCTCAGACTGCGGGAGGCATGACCTATGGTTTTGCCCTGCCCCAGGACGCCTTGACGACGGACGCCAACGAATACATCGGTTACCTAGTACGTACGCCATCTCTGTTTGCACCGTCCTCGACTGACACCCAGCTTCCAGCAATGCGCTTCCAAGAATGGCCAGGGCACCGGCTGGTGTGGTCTCTCCCTCGGTGGCTCCATGACTAACCAGCTTCTCCTCGCCGCTTGGCCCAACGCCGGAGAGGTCCTGACTTCTTTCCGCTGGGCATCCTCGTACGACATGCCCGCCGTCTACGCGGGCGATGCCAAGCTCACTCAGATCTCGTCGACCGTCAACGCGACGCATTACACCCTCATCTACCGCTGCCAAAACTGCTTCAAGTGGAACCACGAGGGCGTCACCGGCGGCGTGTCGACGACCTCCGGATTCTTCATCCTCGGCTGGGCACAGGCATTCAGCAACCCGACCAACCCCTCCTGCCCCGCCGACATCTACCTTGTCCAGCACGAGAACCAGGGCATCCACGGCGCCGTCCCGGATGCCAGCATCGCGGACCCGTCGTACTCTGCCTGGGCTGCCCTGGCGACCAAGACCGTCACCGGCAACTGCGGAGGCGGTGCTACGACCACTTCCGCCCCGCCCTCGTCGACGACGACTCGGCCTCCCACGGGTCCCACCGGCGTCCCCGTCCCCACCGGCACGTACGATTATATCGTGGTCGGCGCCGGCGCCGGCGGTATCCCTCTGGCCGACAAGCTGAGCGAGGCAGGCAAGAGCGTTCTGCTGATCGAGAAGGGCCCGCCGTCTTCCGGCCGATGGGGCGGTACCATGAAGCCTACTTGGCTTGAGGGCACCAACCTGACCAGGTTCGATGTGCCCGGCCTGTGCAACCAGATCTGGGCCGACTCGGCCGGCATCGCCTGTCAGGACACCGACCAAATGGCCGGGTGTGTTCTCGGCGGAGGCACCGCCATCAACGCTGCTCTCTGGTGGAAGGTGAGTCTGCACAGCCACGTGTCGTGATTTCACATACTGATTTTCCAAGCCGAATTCCCTGGACTGGGACTACAACTTCCCTGACGGATGGAAGTCGGGCGATGTCGCCGGCGCAACAAGCCGCGTCTTCTCCCGCATCCCCGGCACAACCACTCCCTCCCAGGACGGCAAGATCTACCTCACAGACGGCTTCAATGCCATCGCCAGCGGCCTGCGCACCGGCGGCTGGAAGGAAATTGATCTCAACGCGAACCCCAACTCCAAGAACCGCACCTTCGGCAAGACGCCCTACATGTACTCTGGAGGCGAGCGCGGCGGCCCCATGTCCACGTACCTCGTCTCGGCGAGCAGTCGTAACAACTTCAAGCTGTGGACCAAGACGGCCGTCAAGCGCGTCGTCCGCACCGGCGGCCACATCACCGGCATCGAGGTCGAGCCGTACCAGGAGGGCGGGTTCGTCGGCACGGTGAACGTGACCCCCGTCTCGGGCCGCGTGATCCTGTCCGCCGGCACGTTCGGCAGCGCCAAGATCCTGCTGCGCAGCGGAATCGGCCCGACGGACCAGCTCGAGGTCGTCAAGGGCTCCGTCGACGGGCCGACGATGATCGCCAACTCGTCATGGATTGGCCTTCCTGTCGGATACAACCTGGAAGATCACACCAACGTAGGTCCCGCCGATAAAAAGTGGGCAGAATTCGTGACACAATGCTGACTCGATTGTAGACCGATACCGTCGTCAGCCACCCGAGTACGCAGTTTTACGACTTCTACAAGGCGTATACCGACCCCAACGTCACCGACAAAGACGCCTACCTCAAGAGGCGCAGCGGCATCCTGGCGCAGTCCGCCCCCAACATCGGACCCTTGTGGGTTGGAAGCGGTTCACGCCTTACCCGCGCCATCGTTGCTGACCCCCAAGCCAGGTTCTTCGAGGAGATCAAGGGTGCCGACGGCATCACCCGCCAACTGCAGTACACGGCCCGCATGGAGGGCAGCCTGGGCGTACCCGACGGCCGTGAGTCCGCCCTTTAACCCCCCCTCCCTTGTTCCAGTGCATGCCTCCTCCTTTATGCCCCTGGTCTCTAACGCTTCCGCAGAGGCCATCACCATCAGCCAATACCTCGGCCGTGGCGCCACCTCTCGCGGCAGGATGACCATCAGCGCCAACCTCGGCACCGTCGTCTCCACGGTCCCTTACCTGCGCGACCCGAACGACGTTGAGGCTGTCATCAAGAGTCTCGAGAACTTGCAGACCTCGCTCAAGAGCGTGCCGAACCTTGTCTGGAACTTTCCCCCGCCGGGCACCACGGTGCGCGACTACGTCAATAACATGGTCGTTTCCTACTCGAACCGCCGCGCGAACCACTGGATCGGTGAGTCCCCCCCCCCTCTTTCTCATGGTGGTCCACTGCAGAACGAGACAAGACCATTCAATTTGCACTTTTGCTTCTAGCCCCTCGGACGCTCTCTAATTCGCATGCGCGCGTGCCACAGGAACCAACAAGCTCGGTACCAAGGACGGCCGTGGCTCGGGGGGCGACTCCGTCGTCGACGTCAACACAAAGGTGTATGGTACCGACAACCTCTTCGTCGTCGACGGCAGCATCTTCCCCGGCATGGTCACGACCAACCCCTCGGCCTACATCGTCGTCGCCGCTGAGCACGCTGCCGCCAAGATACTCGCCCTCGCGACCTCCACGGCCCAGCCCCAGTACGGGCAGTGCGGCGGGTCGACGTGGAACGGCAGCTTCCAGTGCGCCGCCGGCCTGACGTGCACCGCCAAGGATGCCTATTACTCTCAGGTACGTCCGTCCTGTTTTCCCCATCCCTCTTCCCTCGTCTACTGTGTCGTCTCCTCCGGGGTAGGGGGGGGGGTCTCATGAAAGCTTCGCAACAAATCCTTTGAAGAAACGAAGTCGGATGATGCTAACATGAGTTGTACAGTGTCTTTAAATGAGATACACGGGAGCGGGGCATTTCCAAGGCACGAGGAGAGCAGGTGGTGCGGTCTTTTTCGTCAAGCCTCTCCGACATTTACAAGTACATGTATATTCTTTGGTTTCTCGTATATAGTACGACACTTTTATGACGCCCAGCGGTTTGGATGAAGGCCCGTTCTTTCAATACGTCGGTGGTGAAGTGATTTGTGACAATAAAGCGGCGTACTTGTACACTTGCGAGTGTTACCAACGGTGGGATGAGGCGATCGGCCGAGTCCTCAACCCACAGCGGGTTATCATCCATATAAACAACTTCCTTGACAACGGAAACGCTATTCCACAACGCATACTCTGCAAAACAAGGCTGGATACAAGAAGCTCGCCTTGCCACTAATGAATGAACGAAATCCGCAGTGGTCCCGTAGTCCACTTTTCGCAACGTTCCGCGGCGAGTGGACCAATCCCCGGTGCTGTCGACGGTACATATGTAGTGTGGCTCAAGGAGCAAGGTCTTTGACCGTCTGGCAGGAGTCCAATGGTGAGCGTCGTGTGACTGGCGGGTTATTAGACACCCCCGTCATGAAAGCTGTCATGACCTGTGGTGAAAGGCTCAACGGCACCATCGCCGCCGCAGGCAGTCTTCCCGACCCTCGACTGGAGCGTTGGCCGCAAAAGGTTTCCCGACACCCGTAGCGAGTGAGAGAGAGAGAGAGACAGAGGGCCCACCGGAAGGGGGAAAATGATATCAAGGCCGGGAAAACGTTCTTTCTCTCATTAAAATGGAGTTGTGGAAAGAGAAAGTCCCGTGCACGATCAAGTTGTGCGAGCAGTAGTAGATGAGTGAAACGTCACGTACGATGAGACTTATACGGAGCGCTGGCTGTGTGGGTGAAGAAGCTATCGTGACAGCATTCGTCCGCGGGCCAGCAGAGTGTGGCTCCATCCGCGGATCTGCACGAGATCGTTCATCGGCGAGTCGAGCCGCGGTCTTGTCACTCCACCACGGACCGCCCACACCGAACGATACATGACATGACGGTGTCTTGTCCAGCAGCCTGTGGTCGGTTGTGTGCAAGTGCGACCGTAACGGAGACGGGGCTGGATACGTACCCCGGTTCATCCAGACTTGAGAGCTTCGCCTTGGTATTAAATGCAAGGCCCGTATGTTATTCACTGTAAAACAGCAACAATGGCAACAACATCAGCAGCAGCAGCAGCAGCAACAACAACAACAACAACAACAATAACAACAACAACAACATCATCATCAACAGCAGCAACATGGCGAACCGGGTGTCCAAGAAACCGCGGGCAAGCAAGTCCCAGGCGGCAGCCACTGGTGACCGGGTCACGACCGATGTGCTCCTCGCCATCAGGCCCGGCCCGCTCGCCGACATCATCGCGCGTCGGAAGAACCACGAATTCCGCAAGTACCGGCTGCGCGACGGGGTCACGCGGCTGTGGCTGTACGAGACCCGCGGCGGCGGCGAGGGCAGCTCGTGCATCACGTACGTCACCCACAAATACTCTCTCCCACTCAACCTCGCTCACTCACGCCCACCCTCTCACTTTTCCAACCTCTCGAATGCTAACATGACTTTCAGACACATCGCAGTCATCCCGGCGTCGGAGCGCCTCACCCCCGGCACCGTGCCGACGGAGCCGTTTGGCATCGGCAACGACGACTTCAACGCCGGGCGCAAGCAGTCGAGGTACGGGTACCCCGTCCTCGGGCTCTACAAGCTTCGACGCCCCGTCACCCTGAAAGAGCTCAAGAGCCGGTGGGGGATGGGCGGCGCGCCCTACGGGTGGCGGTACCTGACGTCGGACCTGTGGGAGGACCGGTGGGGAGAGGGCGACGAGGGCAGGGGCGACGAGGTGGTTCGGGTGTTTTGAGTGTCTAGGACGCCCTGGGAAGAAGAAGAAGGCGACGAAGACGACGACGACGACGACGACGACAGCGAAGAAGAAGAAGAAGGGGAAGAGCAAGATGGAGAAGAAGATGGCCCCAATCGCGTGGCCAAAGCAGCAAGGTAATTGCTTGTATTTCAAAAGCCCATTATACCCCCACGGCGTTTAACAACGACGGCTTTTCTTTTCGTCTATTCGCCCCCGTTGTGGAATTGTCGGCAGATTAGTCAAAGTCACCACTCCCCCGGACCTCGTTCCCCACGGTAGGTGACAACGACCAACTACCTATAACAAAGCAGCTCGAGATGCTGCCGCAAGCCACGGTGACAGGTTGACGTTGGGACTGGGGCAGAGGAGCCCCACCAGCTCCGCGTGTACAGCGTATGTATCGAGCTAGCCCTCTCGGGGAGTCCCACTGATCCAAGAGACGAACCAACTATAGCATAAGATATCCTCACTCTCATTTCCCTCGTTCAACTTGTGACAGTCGTCCGTCTCTCGCTCTCGCGTCTCGCTGCGCACCGCGTTAATTGCTCCTTCTTTCCGCGTTTGCCGTGTCTCCCTTGCCGTCGCCGCAGTGCTTCGTAGCCCGGCAGCCCCCGCAGCTCATTTCCCCCGGATCTCAAACGGGTGCCACGAGGGCTGTGCAGTTTGAATAGAGTCTTTTATTAGCCCAGAGTCCGTAGCTGGAGAAGGCGTAGAGTTGATTAAAGGATGAGAGGAAGTTGAGGGTGTTGTCAGGTTATTTAATTAATCAAGGGATCGCAGGAAGGACCTTTAAAGTTTGAAAGGGAGATTAAGGGTGAGGTTCTAAGGGTATCTAGAACCATCAGTATCCTTATCCTAATCGGAGACCGTTTCCCATCTCTCCTCTAACTGGACCTGTCTTTCTCAAACCGTGTATTAAGAGGACCATCTTGGGCCTTCTTGGCCCTCGTCCGCATGATCCGGGCACGCGGCCCCGCCCCACCATTCTCTCGATTGCTGTTTTTTTTTTTCTCGACATAGAATAATTTAGCTTCCGGGCCGCGGCTGCGAGGGAGTTAATGTCGACGCATTGATCCCTTTAGAGGCCAAGCGCTTTTTTTGTGTACAGGTATCCTGCGGATGGGGGTTCAATAACTTCCGTGTACCCAATTTGACAGCGTCAGCTTACGCGTACGCGCAAACTAGAACACCTTTTCCCTACGCCTTCCCTGTGCCTGTTCGACTCAGAAAGAAAGCCCCCCACACACTCGCCCCCAACCCCGCTCGTTCCTGGGGGCGGGCGAGGCACGCCGGACACCACGTGCCGAGAGGGTGGGGGGCTGAATCAGGGGGAGGGCGCTGTAACTTGTAAGCACATCTCTATCCGTACGGAGTACACTACATTGACTTGGTCCCCTGCCCCCCCCCCCCTCCCCCCCCCAACTTGGGAGGGGAAAAGAATAGCTAGCTTCCTTTTTGGGCGCGGTCGCAACCCGTCTTGATCACCCTCTTTTTTTTTTTTTTTTTTTAACATGTTTTTTTCTGTCATTGCTTTCCATGGCCTCGGTGCGCCTGGCGCGCAGTCTGAAGAGACTCCGTACCCTTGCGTGCTTCGCACGTGTGACGCGGTGGGTCACCCCCCCGGCTCCGTGCTCCCCGCCATGTGCGCACCTCGTGCCACGGTGCCTAGTGGACCCCCGGAGAGGGGGGTGGGGGCGCCGGCGCACCCCTGCCTCGGTGTAATGAAGAGAGTGTTTGGTGCGCCTGCGTCGTGATACCCGCGCGCGCATCTGCCATGACTCTCCCGCATAGGTAGCCAGACGACGAGAAGCTGCCTTGTGTCCTCTACGGCGCCCGAGTGCTGGCCACGATTGCGTTTCCCTCGATCCGACACCTCCCGGGCGGGAGGATATAATACGGCATGCTCGCCCCGGCGTAGATTTCCCCCCTCGTCTCCTTGCCCTCTCCGTGCCTCTTTTCACCCCTCACCCCCAAGTACCCTCGCGGATACCTTCAACGCCCGCCCGCTCCGCTCGTCATGGCCTCGCTCATCAAGACCCTGCTGGCCGCCGCCGGCCTCGCCGCCACCGCCCTCGCCAACCCGATCCAGTCCCTCGACTTGGCCCGCGCCGGCGCCTCCCTCGCGCCCCGCGCCGACCCGAGCCTGACCGGCTACCTCGGCGCCTTCTTCCTCGGCGAGGACCCCTACGTCTACCTGTACCTCTCCAACGGCAACGACGCCACCTCGTTCCGCCCCCTCAACGGCGGCTCGCCCGTGCTCCGCCCGACCCAGGGCACCGGCGGCGTGCGGGACCCGGCCATCGTCCAGGGCGGCGGCGCCGACAAGGACAAGAAGTGGTTCATGGTCGGCACCGACCTCGACATTGCAAAGGTGCGCCCCCCCCCCCCCCCCTCTCTGCCCGTTGTGGGGTTCCCTCGGGGGAGCCGTGACCAAAAAAAAGGGTGCAACCTGTGCTGATCATGGCGTCAGACGACCTGGGACGCCTCCCAGAGGCAGGGGTCCAGGGGCATCTTCGTCTGGGACAGCACCGACCTCGTCAACTGGGGCAACGAAAGGCTCGTCGTCGTCGAGGACGCCAGCGCCGGCATGGTCTGGGCCCCCGACGCCATCTGGGACCCGGCAAAGGGCCAGTACCTGGTCCACTGGGCGTCCAAGTTTGTAAGTCCTCGCCTCCTCCTCCTCCTCTTCACCTTCCCCCCGTCTCCGCCTCCTCCTCCGCCTCCTCCTCCTGTGGACAACGAGACCCGGACTCTGACGCCCCCCCGCGCCTCGCAGTACCCCGCCTCGGACCCCGACCACACCGGCGCGCCCGGCCCCACCGTCATCCGCTACGCCTACACCTCCGACTTCCGCACCTTCTCGACCCCGCAGACGTACATTGACAAGTCGCCCACCAACGTCATCGACCTCAACATCCTGCCCACCTCGGCCGACGGCCTCTGCTTCGCCCGCTTCCTCAAGGACGAGTCCCTCAAGACCGTCTTCGTCGAGGTCACCACCGGCGGCCTGTTCGGCAACTGGACCCGCCCCGGCGGGGACTCCGCCGTCATCGCCAGCGGCGTCGAGGGCCCCGCCGCCTACTGGGACAACCGCGTCGCCGGCAGGGCCCACGTCCTGCTCGACTTTTACGGCGACGACGGCTACCGCCCCTACGAGACGGCCGACGTCGCCAGCAACGAGGGCTGGACCGCCAGCGACCGCTCCGGCTTCCCCAGCGGCCTGAGGCACGGCAGCGTCCTGCCCATCAACCAGACCTTTTACGACGCCTTGGGGGCACGCTGGGGCTGAAGGACATGGGGTTGTTAAATGCGGTTGTGTGTTTTTCTTTTTTTTTTTTTACAAGCAAGCGATTCAGAGATTGGCCGGGGCGTGTATTCTTTTTTTTTTTCAAGGAGTCCTGGAGTATTAGGCGTTATTAACGATCACCGCCCGTCATTGACAGCGTCGCTTTTGCGCGTCAAGAAACCTTTCATCTCCTGCAATTTCTGCCGTCGGAGTTTAGTAAAGGTGGAGATTAAGGCCTGGTACTGTTTATCAGTTCGTTGATAGACGTGCCGGCTAGCAGGGTTACAGAATTGCGCAAGGATACTAGCAATATATCCCATCTTATATTGTACCGCACTGATAACAATCAGGTATAGGAAGTGGTCTTTACCACCCATAAGCGTAGTAAGCTCGAAAGTCTTACCCTTGCCAGCAAGCAAAGCTGATGGGTCTTCAGGCCAAGCGTCAAGACCACAAATCATCCGACACGGTAAAAACACCCGAATATGCCATTACTTTCTGTGAAAGCCTACGTACATGATTGGCCCGAGGTGAAGACCCTGCTTGCAGCTCGGCGTATCCACATTCAGAGCTGAAGAATCCATCTTCCAAGTTTCAAGAAATATAGAGCAGGGATTAACTTAAAAGCCAGCCTTTAGGGTAAGGAGTGAGCCACTTCTTGGTGCGAGATTATAGAGGAACCCAAAGAATCTAATGGCGTCGGCGTTGGTGACGTTCGTCAATGCTCCCGGTCAGACCATCAACAGTGCCTCCTGCGCTTCCCGGGAAACACCCTGTGGCCGGGCGGCCTTGCTGTGGCCATCGCGCTCAAGGCTTCAGTCATGGAATGAGCTCCAATGCTCTGTACCATGTTCATGAATGTCATTGAAGTTGGCCTGTATCTCTGTTTCTAGATGTTTGATGCGTAGTCTACAATGGGTAGGGCTGCCGCCGCCGTCGCTGTCAAGAGTTGTCCTCCTGTCGATGGAGACAGGCCCCCAAGTCATTTGTGCCTCGATACAGCTTCGAAACCCTTTTCCCCGCCGCTTCTGCAACGTTTTGGTTGCTTCTCATGATGGTCTGGTGACCCAAGCCGTACAGTGCGGACAGCTGCCTCTCCTCCTCTTCCAACGTAATACCTGGGAAGGATACGGACGGCCGCCGCGGACGCTGTCTCTCATCTTCGATACTGTCCGGAACGGGAGAGATAAAGGTAGATGACAGTTCCCCTCCCTGTTCTCTCCCGTCTCTTCCGTCCCTGAGCCGTCCGCTCTGGTAAGCTGGGGAATCTTGTCGAAAGAGGCATCCTTGTCGGTGCCTGGGCACTTGTCTGCCTTGTATATGTTCGTATCGTCGGCCAGGAACTCGAGCCGCGCCGTTGTTGTGCCACGTCCCTCGACAAGAGACTGCTGAGAGAGGAGTCGCTCACCAAGTGGATGATCGGGTATAAAATAGTTTCATGAATATGGAAATCGAAATCGGTTTCCATGTTGTTAGATCTGACTACATGTACCTCCTGCGTACGGACATCTATGGGTCTGCTTGCTGACAGATTAATCAGATACAATCTAACTGTGCGGCGATGAGGAGAAGACTGAGTCGGGTAAAGCCACACCAGACATCTATTGAAAGGCAGGTGGTGAATTCATTCAAGTGAATTGCTTCACCTAGAAGTCCTCTGGCGGCGGGCAGTCTGCCATACTACATACACTGAATATGAGGTGGCTGGGGGACTTTGTCCCATCTGCCGCCTCGAACGCTCTGTGAATCGCCTCATTCTAACAACATTCACTTCACCTTTCGTTAGGTTGTAGCTGGACTACACTTCTAAACAACAGGAATAACGATAACAATCCGCCTTTACATACATTAATAATTAATAAACGAAAGACACCCAGCCATACGCAACTAATAAACTATTACGCTCTATTCGCGAGGTATCAGCGGCATAGAAAACTAGGACTCCTTGCGTGACTCTAGTTAACTGTAGAGAGTAAAATTGCATCCATTATAAAAGAGTGAAAGACGGCAGAGAAATATTAAAGTGACACGTACGGTCGGAATGAAGATATAAGATATCGGTAACGACTGTGTATTGTTGCTTGCTGATTCCATCCTGCTACGGTGATGACTGTGCTACTCCTATTTTTACTGCTGATAGCCTTGGTTATATACAGGCCTTTCGTTGTAAGCTAGCTTAGCCTCCCACAATTTCCTAACATTTTCCAACAGATTCTGAGTCATGCTCTTTACATCTCTGCAAATTGTCTTAGTTTACTTTACCTAAACTTTCTTTTTAGAATACTGACCTTGTCCCATTGTGGCTGCGACCATGTAAAATCACACACCATTTTACGCTCGCTATCGATATGTAGTCTCCGACCTTCAGGGCAGGCTTTTGATGTAATGTCGTTGTTTTTCTCGCCATGCTTATAGCAACTACATCCAAGTTAGTGTTGAATAACCCTTGCTGTTGCTATACTTACTAGCACTGATTGTCACTGTCTGCTAGAGCTCCCACAGCTAGCAGCATGCTTAGAATAGAATACTTCATCTTAAAGAATAAAGAATAGAAATAGGTTTAAAGAGTGTTGCGACTATAGTTGGTAATTGCTGCGTTGCTGAGAAAATAGGTCCGGAAGAAGATATAACTAAGTCTGTTTATATATATGTTTAGATAGGCATAGTATACTTTCTAATGGTAATATGAGAAAAAGTTGAATATGTAGCTGAATATATTGCATAAGAAGCTGAATTAACACTTAATAAGGAAGGTGCTATTACTAGAAGTGTAATTATTACAACTATAGACTTTTATTATTGATGTAGTAGTTCGCTCTAAACCTTATTGCGACTGTAACCTACTTCGGAGCGCCCGGAGCCATTGATCCGCCTAGGTTAACTTATTCCGCCGCAGCCGGCCTAGAAAAAAAAAGCAATCCGTCACGCAAACTCTAGCTACTCTGAGAGGGCAGTAGCGGCAGCAGTAGTGGTGCTGCTGTCGCAACAATAGAAGTCTACGGTCGCAATGACTGCACTCTTTTACTAGCTGCATTAATAAGTAATTAATTAATTTCATCTTACTTGGTTTTAGCCGCCTTTATTACTAGCTATGCCTAGAAATCAAGGTTTAGCTACACAACAGCTGATGTATTAATAGTAAGTTGTAACGCCTTACGGAGTACTTGACCTCACTTTTGAACTAAGGCTGGCTATTTCGAAATTTATTACCATACTATCTATTGTCCAGACCCACAATTTGACCGCGACTAGTACAATACAGATAGTTACGTAATGCCTGCCTTCCAGCTGCTGGGAATGACATATGAGAATAAGGCCTGGAGATGAATAGCTAAGCTGGACTTTAGTAACCTAGAAATGATATGGGGTGACTATTCGCGGCGGTTTAATACTATTGGAGGTCTACTCCTTGATGAGGACGCCCATTATGCTGATGTTATGGCTACTGTAAAACACGCTAAGAATCACGGATACCTTGAAGAACTTCTCGATAAAAAATATGAAGAGCGCTGCTGAGATCTTGATAATGCTATCCGTAATATCACCCTATTACTACTAAAAAGTGTGTAGCTGTGTGTTCCGACTTGTGATGCTATTACTCTGCCACGCAGAACTCGGGCAGCAACTTTGCCTCCTCGCTGTTCAGGCATGCCTGCTTGACTGAGAGTAGATACTGCAATCTAGTCAACTCAAGGGACTCTCTCGAGACGTCCAACGACTCTCTTCCTACGTCAAATGACCATTTGGCGTAGACGACCGACACGAGCCCGAAAACAAAACTAATCACCGTCAGACCAGCCACGAAGACGGCGATCCAGAAATTGACCGATTCAACAAGGTTGGGCTGGTCCTTGCCCGGCAACAGCTGCCGGGATCCCGACCGTGGGCCGCTCAACACCTGGAGCAACTCCTGAATCTGCCCGCCCCAATGGCGATAGCTCCTCAAGTCGAGGTCCCGCACCCGACCGCAGAGCCCGAGTTTATAAAACGGCTGGTCGTGCCTGTCCAAGTACGACTTGGTCGGTTCGTCACTGTGCGGAAACAAGAGGTTCAGCGTATCGAGAGCCTCGCCGACCACCTCCTGGGGCAGCACGCAGTGTCCAGGCGACTGGAGATGCGCCGACAGCCACACTTTGTGCTGGTACACCGAGACGACCCTTGTATGAGTGTTGACGACGAGGTGCTCGTTGAGGTAGTCGGTCCAGTCGACGCGGTATCCATAGTCGGAACACAGAAGGCTCATAGTCAGCCTCGGGTTGATTGAAAACGACAGAGGGTTTCCCTGCAGCGGCCTTGCCGCGAACCAGTCTCTCAAGGCTTATCGGATCGTGACCTCGCCATCCCACAGGACGGGCGCCGCCGGCGTCACGCCTGCTGCTGGGGAACTCCTGATCCTTGTCGTGGCGCAGAGCGAAGCCGCAAGACACAGCGTTGCAGACGCCGCCCGGCCTTGTTCTTCTGAGTGGCGGTCCTTGACTAGTTCGCGATGGATGCCGCTGCACGTCTCCCAATGCGATGTGATCAACCGCTCGATGATCTGGGGCAAGGTTTTGATCGTGTCTGGCAGGTAGAAATTAGGCCGGTAGCATATGTCCTCCGGCACTTGTCTCAAATGCGCTGCCAGATTCGCATACTGATCGGCGGTGTAGGGGTTGGTTCGAATCGCAGGCCATGCTTGCTGGCAAAGATGAAGACCGTCGTCTTTTCGGCTTGGTATTATGCGATTGCTCCAGGCCAGGCTCATTTCGCATGCCTCAAGAATCAAAGAACACAAACAGGTCAGGATGGAGTTCGCTTCGCTTCTATCCACCTCTAAGCTGCGACTCAACAAAATATTTCACGTCGCTGGTTCGCCAATGCCCGATTGCACTTTGGGACAAAATATTCCTGCACCTCAGCCTGCTCGTTGTCACCTTCACCCGGCAGCACTGCCACGTCTACGTGTCAAAATAAGGCGTCTGAAAAGCCCGGGTTTGATTGGAGGTTCTGGATTGCATCTACCACTATCTCGCTCATTGCCGGCTGTGCAATATGCACGTATGCATGCAACGTTGTATGGCATATCATCCGGGCATTGTGGAGACCGAAAGCCTGGCGTGCAAGCACTCGGGGATTTCATATTGTAAATGGCTAACCCAGGTGACCTTCTTTCACTTTCCCTAACGAAGCTTCCCAATGATGTCCTCTTGAAGTTGACGACCCTGGATATCCAAGGAAGTGACCCATTCATCCACACCAGAACATGCAACAGTAGGCTGCTCTATTACGCCGACTGAGTACTGGTCAGACGTCCTCGGAAAATGTCGCCAGAATGGAAACGCGAGTTCTTCTTGAAACCAACCGCACGCAGCCGCTTGAAATTGGTCATCGTAACAGACCTGAAAAGTATGAATTTATTCCAAATATACCAAAATCACAACCAGAAGCTAACATTGATGCAAAAAGCACGAATCGAACATTGGACGATACACGACTCTCGGTATTGACAGACCACAGTTCGCGAGATCCCATATTTCAGTCAGGTCCTGATGGGCGCCTGATATTTGACACTGCGTCGCCGTTCATATACCGATTCAAGAAGTCTTCTCTATGGATAGGACAGCCTGCAAATGTTTTGGCTCCTAAGACTCTCAGAGACAGCTGGGACAAGCCAGGAGGTCTCAAGGACAGACTCGAGAAGGATCTCCGTTCAACATGCGATGAAATTCAAAGGGACGGTGCAGGTATGCCTTCGCACGAGCGGCACATTACTCTGGAGCTTCGGATGTCGGGGTCTGCAACACTGCTGCATTCCGGGTCTGTCACTCTCCGCCCCTGTATCTGGATCTTGTGTGGGAGCCGATGGTGCAAGAAACGGGTTTCGAAGGCCGTGAAATCCCTTTCATGGACACACGCGTTCGTTGATCGACCAATCGAGGTTCATACCGGTGGGCCCCGACTGGCAACTGTACAGCTTTCTGTGCCTGCTGTGCAGGTTCGATGGGACCAAATGGCAAAAGATGGCATTGGCTGCATGGGGGGCAGGATGCTTCACCATGTGGAGCAAGACGACTCAAGGATCGACCACAGGTCTGTTTGTGGCATGCTATGCTGCACTACATTCGTGCGCGATGGGCATGTCATTGAGCAATACTTGTCTCGCATTGGCGGCATACTAACCCAAGACTATGACGTGAGGTCCCAAGGCGGACAACCTGAGGCGAATGGACCGGTGATGACGACTGCTCACGGTATCCTTGACCTTCTATGGACCCCCCGGCAGCGAGATCAGAAAACAGAATTCAACGACAAAACAAAGGCGGGAGCGTCCAACGCTCCGAACGTGGATGATAGCGAAAGCAGCTGTGATAGCGAAAGCAGCTGTGATAGCGAAAGCAGCTGTGATAGTGATGGAAGTGAAGAAGGATGCCAAGGTCTCGGCAGTAGAGATTACTTGCAAGCCATTTCATGGAGTTCACTGCGTACTGTAGTTGGCATTCGTTATATGAATCATGAAATCTCGAAACAGGATTTGCGGAATGGAGCGTCCAAAGGGGCCGATTATATGCTCCTTGGCCCCGGGCCGCTTTGGAACTTTCACAACACCTACCGGTCAAAACAGGGGGGGACATCAAAGTGGCTGGCCATGCTACGAACGCGACACTCAAACCGGGGCCTGTGTCTATTTTGTTCAGCTCTGACGTTGTTGAAGAAGGTTATCTCTTGGCTGAAAGTCTGCAGCTACCTCTTTGGGGGAAGACTCTCGACGTTCGAAAGGTACAGCTTCGAGGTCCTCTAGGTACGAAACACCAGTGTTTCCGCAATAAAAAAGCCATAAAGGTCACGTTAACATGCTGAAAACTTCACAGCGGCAGGTACCTCTGGGACATGGCTGCTAAAAGGCAACTTGTTCTGCGGCATCATTGTCGCACGATACCCCTGGGAGCCATTTGCCCTTATCATAACCGCAGAGGATGTCCTACAAGATGTCCGTAAATCATTCAACGACAATTTAGGCTCAGCAGCGGAAACTGGAGCATCGCCAGAACCAATATACCATCTCCCCCGGGAGTTGTCAGATCGGAACGAAAGGCGGATGACACGGGTGGTAGATCCGCCGAGGTCTTATGGTATAGGCTGCCATCCCCATCGCTGTAAACTCAAGAGATAATAATTTCTAGCAGCAGCTGAAAGATTGGAATCTTCTCACACTCAAGTGTTTTCGGAACGCCCCCCTTCCGAGACTAACTTGTCTATTGTCGAGGAAGAACACCAGATGACCGAGCAACAAGATGGCGTACCAACGAATCCGAAATCCACCAAGCCATCGAGACCGAACAAGGAACGGAAACTAGTGGATCAGACATCGGAATCAATGTCTCTTCTGGAAATAACATCATCTGTCGAAGATCAAGCACCCAAAGCATCGGTGAATCCACCGTTAGAACCAGATGGCCGAGGAAAAGGCCAAAAAGTACCCGAGCGTCAAAATACACCGGCAAGCAAAACAATAGGGTTGACAGGGGAAAATTCTTCATCTGGAGGCTTGAAACCTTCTTCGACGATAGCGGTATGGACCTGTGTAAGTACGGCCTGCTGCTCTGCAATGATTACAGTCTACTTACATACGTAACAGTGTCAGTGTGGTAACTCTGGCATGCCGATCAATCCACCCTCTTGTCCAAGATGTCATCACTATGGATGCCGTACTTGCCGCGTGCAGAGAGTGAATGTAAAGAGGTAGAAGCAATCTCGACTAGACTCCAAAATCAACACTCGGATTGTGGCAAGGGAGAGCATGTCGGAACATGGCGGCAGCGTTTGTCGCTCGAGAATCATTGGTGTTTTCTTAGTAACTGCTTACTGCTTTGGCATTAGACTCAATACACTACAATGCAGTTGATCATGCAACCTCACGACACAGGCTCGAGATTGCCCTTCGCAGGCCCCTCCACGCACACCCCCTCGGCCGAGAACCTGCTTCCGTGAACCGGGCAGTCCCACGACTTCTCCACCGAGTTCCAGCAGACGACGCCCTTCATGTGCGGGCAGAGGGCGCTGACCTTGGTCACCTTGCCGTCCTCGTCCTTGTAGACCGCGACGGGCTTCGACATGGCCGGGTTCAGGACGCCGCCGCAGCCGCGCCCCAGGTCCTCAATGTCGGCGATGTCGGACTGGAGGAGCCGCTTGTACTGGCTGTTGATCTGGAGGTCGTGCGCCAGCATCGCCGGCGCCGACCCGAGGACGGACGCGAGCCGCTTCGGCGAGTACAGCCCCGCCCAGGCGTTGGGCCGCCCGTCGATCTCGTCGGCGACGAGCTTCCCGGCCACCACGCCGTGGGTGAGCCCGTTGCCGGAGTCGCCGGTGACGATGAAGGTGCGCTTCTGGCCCTGGTTGAGCCCGATGAAGGCCATGTAGTCGACGGGCTCGAAGACCTGCCCGCTCCACCGGTAGCCGACGGCGCCGGCCCGGGGAACCGCTCGCGGGCCCACGACTCGAGCTCCTCGAACCGCCCGGCCGCCCGCTCCTGGCCGACCTTGTGGTCCATGCCCCCCACGATCATGAAGTCGTCCTCCTCGTCGCACGCCGTCAGCTTCACGTACTTGTACTCCTCGGCGGTGTCGTATATGAGGCAGTCTTCCACGGAGCCCTTGGGGACCCGTATGGCGACGCAGTATGTGCGGTAGAACTCCATCTCGGCGATGACGCTGAGCTTCTGGAGCGGGACGTTGGTCGCCTGGACGGCGTGGCCGCACGTCACGGTGTTGCCGCCGAGCGTCTTGACCTCGACGCGCTTGTTGCCCATGCCGAGGACCTCGACGCCGGGCTCCTCGACGGAGACGACCCTCGTCTGCGCGTGGCACCTGAAGTTGGGCTGCTGGAGGAGGAACCCCAAGACGCCGTTGACGTACTTTGTCGGGTGGAACGTCGCCTGGCCGCGCCAGACGGCGCCGCCGCCGCGCTGGTCCGGGCCGGCCGACCAGCCCTCGATGGCCAGGTCCTCCCTGAACTCGGCCTCGACGCCGAGCTCCCGGGCGCACTCGACCTCGTCGCGGATTCCCTGCACGTCTTTGGGGTGCCTGGGGTCGCCCCGGGGGAACTGCGAGACCGTGTACCCGGGCAGCTTCCTGTACTCGCAATCGACGCCCAGCTTCCCCGCGACCTCGCCGACGTAGTTTAGGGCCCAGGTGTGGCTCTCGGCGGCGGCCTTGGCGCCGTCCCGCCCGTATTTCTTCTTGATCTCGAGGTAACCGTCGTCGAGGGCGTTGGACAGGTGGCCGCTCGTCCGGCCCGTCTCGCCGGAGAGGAGCTCGCGCGCCTCGAGGAGGACGACCTGCTTGCCGCGGGTGACGAGCTCGTAGGCGACCGAGACGCCGGCGATGCCCGATCCGACGACGCAGACGTCCGCCTCGGTGTCTCTGGTCAGGGGCCCGGCCTCGGGCCCGGCGCGGTTGGCGTACTTGTCGGTGTGCACCCAGACGGCGTCGGTCGCGCCAGAGGTGGCCTCGAACTGCTGTCTCGAGGCGGCGGCGGCAGACATCTTTCTGATCCGTGTCCGGTGCTGAAATGGGTTGGTATAAGAGGAATCGGTTGATCACGGCGCTTTGTGTGCAATCGAGGAGATGGACGATCGGCAAGCGGCAGGAGAGAAAAGACGACGCTGGAACTTGACTGACTGCTGGCGGAGAGTATTCATGCTGTCAAGCTTCGGGAAGGCGCGGCTTGATACATCAGTCGAATGAAGGAGAGCTCCCGAGCCCGAGTTTACTGCTTGGACAATAATGTGCGTTATTAGTCTTGCGCCCTCGCTGATTGGCGTTTGTTGTCGGCAGGCGAGACGCAGTGAAGTCATCAGGCTGTCATCACGGCTCTGTTTCGTCATGATACTTAGTCCCGTCGGCGCCTCTGCTGGCCATTGGGCACCGGACCTTCATCCAGGCCCTGGTGTTTTCCACTCGTCTGTCTTCGTACTGAGCCCGTGGTCTGCCACATCAACCGGTATTCTGGCCCTGGAGCCCAGCCGCGGGGCCATGTCTTGGCCCTGGAGAGATGGCTCCGAGTCTGACGATCGACACCCCATGAATACTAAATCCTGATCACCGGCATGCAACCAACCCACCTTCACCCGGTTAGCTTGCCTTTCCCCATATAGCAAGCCAGGGGGGGGGGGGGGGGGGGGCGTCGAAGCCATCCAATGCTGTTGCAATGTGCGGTCTTACATTGACGTCTGTGTTCATTGGTCAATGGAGTACCATTTTGTGGCTCAATCACTTTTGCCAGGCGAGGTGGCATGAAGGAATGACGCGACGATGAAAGACGCCGGGGCGTCGTCTCGCATGATTGTCTGGGGATGTCTTGGGTTGGACGGTATATCCCGCACGGCCAGAAGTAAGTCGAGTATTCCCAGCTCAATGACGGAGACAATTGATCCGGGTTGAGGCACTTTTGCAAGTAGGCCAACGCCGAGGCATTGTGATGCTATTTCATCAAGTGTCACCGTCATCATTCTCGTATAGCAGCTGCAATGTATGGAGCACCTAGTGTACGAACGAAGCATACAAGAGCAGTGTGGAAACTACACAGCAACAGCGATAGTTCGGGTAGTTTTATCCTCAGGGCACTTGGGGAACAACCGGTGAGGCGCCGTCGTGTCACACACTACACTACGTTGACTCTGATGTCAATGAATGCAGACTTCACTAACATGCGCTTCATCTGCAAATTCTCAATCTGATATTCAGAAAACTGGCTATTGCCAACTCGATACACGCTTGACGCCCGACCAATAATGTCTGAGCGCCAGACTATATGTGCCTGGGTAGCCGCACCGCACACCACCGCTTGGCTTGGGCGCACTCATCCGACCACACGGAGAATGATGCATCGTGGTGATTAGCTTGCCGTCTTGAATGGGTTCAAAGGCACCAAACAACAGTGCCCTACGCATCGAGAGGCTTCTGTCCCCAGACCACTCGTTGGCGGTAGTAGCCGTGGAGCTTGCCGGACCGGATCTCACGGCGAAGCTGCGCCGCGTAGACGTGAATCTCGTCGCGGGTCCAGGTGTTCATGACGTTTGCCATGAACAGGACGTAGCCCTCAATGTCCGAGAGCAGGGTCAACTGCGCCCATTCGCCAATCTCCTTCTTGACCGGGTCCTTGGGCCAGTTGCCAAGCGGCGCCTGAAGCAATGTTTTGGTTAGCAAAGGACGACATACGGAACGACGGACGCGCCCCCCCCCCGCCCCCCGCAGGCCCGCGGAGCTGCCCCAGCCGGTCACACAGGCGTACCTTGTTGTTCCACTCGGCGATGTTCTCGAAGCCGGCCGCCTCCATCGAGGTCCGCTGCAGCTGCTCGTCGAGGACCCGGAAGCTCCGGCCCATCTTGCGGCCGCCCTCCTCGAAGAACTTGCCCCACTGGCCGAGGGCGCTGGTCTCGGGGACGGTGCCGTCGTCGCTCAGGACCATGGGCGAGACCTCGAAGCTCTCGAGGTAGCCGCCGGGCTTGAGGGCCCTGTACGCCTCCTTGAACAGCGCCGGCCAGTCCGCGATGCTCCCGACGAGGAAACGGATGTGCACGTAGTCGAACGACCCGGGCTCGAACGTCCACTCGCGGGTGCAGTCGTCGATCTCGCTGTAGCCTTGTCAGCGTCGGGAGGGGGAGGGAGGGGGGGGGGGGGGGGGGGCAGTTGCCGGCGGAAGCGGGCTACTGACAACTTCAGGTTAGGGGGCACCCAGCTGGGTTGGATGGGCGAGATGTCGGTTCCGATGACCTCGCAGTCCGGGTTCTCGTCCGCAAAGTCGCTGGGTGACTGTTAGTCCTTGAAAGCGCTTCCTCCCCCTCCCTCTCCGCATCTCTTGACTCACATGGCCCAGATGCCTGCATTGAGAGTCCGAGTCAGCATCAATCATGGATCATCCAAGCGGTGTTGCTGCCTCACCTGTTCCCGTTCCGATGTCCAGAGCTTTTTTCAGCTAACGAATTCTCAACCGTTAGATGTCAAGTGACTGCGACGAGCTGCCGGGCCGGCCGGCCGGTTGTTTTCACTTGCCTTGCTCTTGTCGAGCGGTGCCAAATAAAGCTTGTCGCCCATCGACAAGGTGAGAAGGTGATGGCTGGCCAGCGTCAGTTTCGTGGCCCCTCGCCTCCCGCGTCGCGCCGGACCCCCGGCCGAGAGAGCTCTCGTCTCTTACTTGATGTCCCAAGCCTCGTTCTGCTGCTCGTCATTGCTTCCCCTTTTTTTTGCGATGCGTTAGCCTCAAACCCCCTAACCCCCCCCTCTTCCCGCAACGGCGCAAGCGGACGGCTCCTTACCAGTACTGGGCATCGCCGACCTCGCCGTGAAAGGTTCTCCCGTGGATCTTCCGGTACTGCAGGATGGTCGAGCTGATCGAGGCCGTAGAGCTGGCGGCATCGTCGCCCAGCGCAGAGTCGGCGTCGCCGTCGTCGGCAGCTTCCTGGGCGGCTCGTCAACAACTCGCGCTCCTACACACACGCCCGGCTGGCACCACGAGCCAGGCCCCGGAGGGCCGGAGGGGAGGGGGGAAACGGGCGTCGACTGACTTGTGCCGCCTGCGCCCAGTGCTCGGCGGGGAGAATTCCCGCCGCTTCCTCAGCCGGAGCAGCCTCAGCCGGAGCCGCAGTCTCCTGTTGCTGGGGGGCGCGGCTTCCGGCGCGGCTTCCGGCGCCACCGTCGGCGCCACCGCCGGCGCTGCTGGTGACGTTGCTCGATCTTGGGGCTGTTCGGAGGCCATGATGTCAATTGGATTCTCGCTCAGGCTTTCAACGCCACGCTTTTCTCTCTCTCTCTCTCTCTCTTGCGCGCGCGTATATAGACGTTGCGGAGCAGAAAAGAAGAACAAGAGCGAGCCGGTGAAACAGATTGCAAAAAGGGTGGAAACTTCATGTTCCTTCACGAGTCAAGATTTCTACACTAGTCCCCCCACACAGTCCCTGTCTCGTCTGTTGATTAGTATTGGAGGCCCGGAGCTGTCTCCATAGCGGGTAACGCGCGTGGCTGTAGACGTGTGCGAGCCCCCCCCTCCCTTGTCCTGCCGAGGAACATTCTTCTTCAGCATTTCCCTCACCGCAGCCAGCCCACCATCCCGGGAGGGGGAGAGGGCAGGGGGGGGGGGGGGGCCTCTTCGGCTGTTCAGCTCTTCAGCAGCGCATTGCAACGGGCCGTCAGGGAGAGATGGATGCGGAGCACTCTGGATTGGGTTGTGGTCAGCTTCATGTCAGCAGCCCGCCCTCCGTGAGCGAATAATGCAACCTCATCTTCGGCTCTCGTCACCCAAAGCGAATGGTCGTATACGAATACCTAGAGGGGGGGGGGGGGGGGTCGCGGATCATCAGCAGATCGGACCAGCCACACGAGCATTAACGGCATGACATTGGTCAGTGCGACTTGTCATGCACGGTGAATTTGCTGGCAAGCTGGGCAGACGGATACTGGACGACTCTGATTTGCTCTGCATTCCATGGAAGAAACAGCCAACAAGGTCTGTCTGGTCTGTCTTGGCTTTCTCGGCGTTGGTCTGTTTTCTTGCGAGCGCCTCCCAGATACTCGTCATACTATGATAACCCTTCTCAGTATCCTGCGTTCAGGCGCATCTCAATGTACTCGCGGCTGTTGATCGGCTCGTACTTCTTCGGCCGGTCGGGGCCAAAGCAGCTTGGGATGCAGTCCACCGTCTTGTCCTGATCGGCGCCGATGAAGTAGGGAATCGAGTACCGAGCCCGGGTGAAGCGGCCGCCGCTCTCGTCCATAGCATCCAACGGGGCGCCCGCACGCGGTGCATGGTCGACCGCAGCGTGTCGTTGCTCCACCGCTGCATGAAGTCGCCAATGTTCACCACGATCGTCCCAGGGATGTGTGGCACCGGCACGAACTTGCCCTCCTCGCCGGGGTCCTCCACCTCGAGGCCCCCGACCTCGTCCTGGAAGAGGAGGGTCATGGTGCCAAAATCCGTGTGCGCTCCCAGCCTCTCGACCCTGCCGGCGCGCAGCAGCTCCTCCTCGGCCGGCGGGTAGTGAAGGAGGCGGATCTGGTTGTCCCTCTGCGTGTGGTACCCCCGGAAGAAGTCCTCGTCCAGGCCCATGCCGAGGGCCACGGCACGGAGCAGTCTGAGCTCGAGCCGGTAGCAGACCTCGTAAAAGTCGTTGAAGAAGGACCGGAACCCCGGCAGCGACTCCTCGGGGATCCAGATGTTGGGCAGGTGGCCGTCGTCCTCGCGGCCAATCTCGTACGACTCCTTGAAGTCGGGGACCTTTCGCAGCTCGTTGATTTGCTCGGCGTCAAAGACCAACTGCGACACCTTTTCCCGGCCGATGCCGGAATACCCGCGGTGCCACCACCCCTCAGGGGGGTGCGGTGCCTTGTCCTTCTCCGCCTGCGGGAGTGAGAAGAATCTCTGGCTCTGTGCAACGCGTGAGCATCGGCTCTGCCGACCGGGGGCCTATCATGCAGCGAAACCAAGAACCCGGTAACATTTAAATGACTCACCCAAAGGAACGCCTCATTCAACGTGTCCTCTGGAATCCCATGGTTTTTGACGTACGCAAAGCCTGCCTGCCTGAAAGCCCCCACGAGAGCTTCGCCGGCCTGCGACGCATCTTCCGCACCGGCTCCGTCATTCAGTCCTCCAAGGTCGACGAGAGGGATGGTCGGGCTCTCCCTGTACAAGTCGGGGTCCGCCCCCCGCGTGGCCCCGGGCTGGACGTGATCCATAGCTTGCTTCGACATCCACAGTTTGCAACAAGAATAGATATGGGGGGGGGGGGGGGGGGGCTTGATCGCTCGCTGGAGATGAAAGGTTAAAATACCATCCCCGAGCAGTTTTACTCACTTGGGCTTGGTCGTCTTATTAGTTCCCGGCTTTAGCGCAGGATGGCGCGATGACGTCGGTTGATGCACGAGGGCATATATTCACATGCATACGCCACGGACATGGATGCAATTGATCGAACGAACTGCAACAACACCGGCGCCGCTACTTGGAGATGATACCAGTTTCAACTATTGCCAACTCAACAAGTTGCCCGTCGTCTTCCCGTAGCCTTGACTCATCATCATTTAGCGACATGTTGAACAAGATGCATTTCACCTCTTCAAGACCCCAGATAAGGAGTAAGTCGCCTTCAAACTGCTGTTGGCGTCACCGGCGCTTTCCATGGCAGATTATTGCTTCTATCAAAGGGCCTGGTCCAGCGGGCGCAACAGATCTGAACATCCGGCACACCGCTATACACAGTTTGAGTCCCACGAGTCATTGATCCCACCGGCCTCTCGCGGAAGCAGTTCGTCATTCCCCGCGGGGTCTGAACATGTCGACAACTGCAGAATGAGCGGAAAGCGCATGTGCATGTGCTTTGATTGGTTGGGGCATGCCGTGCCTCTAGCTTATCGCGGTGTTTGATGCATGACTATGAATAAGAAAGGCTGACGCGCAGCGTGTTGTTTTGAGCCCTTTGGTAATCATACAGCGTCGGAACAGCCGCATTTCTTCCAGCGGCCGGAATGCAAGTCGCGGTACGGGATTCCGGTCAGAAATCGGTTCTAGAGCGGCCATGCATAATACGGTTGAGTGTTTTCATAATAACCACACGCAGTCTTTCCGAGCTAGAATACACGTTAACCTATTCTCGGGCTCGGTCTCGGATCATGACCTGTAATTATTTCCTCGCCCTACTGCGATGGCAGTATGAGAAGAAACGACCGCCAAACCAAAGCAGAGACAGACATATAGCCACTGCACTGTGCAAGGATGGCTGTTACAGAGGTCATGAAGCACCGAGTAGCAGAGAAGGCAAATGGCTTGCCGTTCGAAAGCTGCATGAACAAGTGGGTGATGAAGACTCGATCTCTCGAAGAAACCATGGACTACATGTAGTTTTACGTGGCTTCATGAAACCCCATCGAAGCGCATGTAACTATCCTGGAGATTGAGGACAGAAAAGGCTGTGATTCGGCATGTTCCACCACGAGGCTGTGCCGCCTGTCAACCATCAAGCTCAGCCTGTTGAGGCTGGGGGAACCCATGACTTTTCTCCCTTTAAATGAGCACGACTGGATGGAAATTTTCAGCGTTACCCTCACTCAACATCTCCCCGTACATGGCGCCGTGGATGTAAGTCTCGCCCACAAGGGCGTACGTTTCCCCTTTGACGCCCGCCGCGGTTCCACCGGATGCAGGCATGGTTTTGGTGTTTCTCAATACCAGTGGCATCCGGCCTCCCTTGACGAGCCAAACTTGATCCCCTGGCACAGTGGCTGCAGGCCCGAGGCCTAGATAACCCTGGTCCGTCTTCAACAATTGCCTTCCGGGGGTCATGAACTGTACGATTTTGGAAATCGAATCCTCCAACAGTTGTGGCAAGAAGTCTTCTTTGGCAGACATTTCGAGAGCGTCATCCAATGTCATAAACGGCTCATGGTCGGCTGCGGGGTCGGGACCTGTGCTTCTCTTCCTCAACGAACGGAGAGTGTCGAGGTCTGTAGGTTTTCCCCCGTCATTTATCACGGCGTTATAAGCAACACACCTCTGTACCCATTGCCCAAAGTCATACCCGTGTCCAGGCATTGGCTTGAGATCGGCACACAGAGTTGCCACGGCCACGTCGGCGAAGCGCTCTCCGGTGAGCTCATAGGAGCCCTGCCGGTCGCAGAAATCGAGCAGCCATGCGACGTTGGTGATGATGCCGTGGCCGGACTGTTCGAGGCCCCGTACTTGCTCGACTTTGCCAACGAGGAAGCCTTCCAGTCCGAGCGCGGTGGCCTTCTCGCACCGCGCAACGTGGCGGCTTGACCGGAGATCCGTACGGGAGGCGTCAAAGGCGTTGAAAGAATGCCCCCATTTTGCGAGCTGCCTCAGCCGCTGGAGTGAAGTGAGGTGAACCGGACCGTGGAAGGAAAAGTCCGGAACCCAGGAGGGCAGGTTCTCGCGGCGGCCTTGCGCGATGCCCGCGAGCCCCAGGATGTCGAGATTGGGCAGGTGAGGCAGCAGCCATGTCGCGACCTGGGTGTAGACGCGCTCGACGGGCACGTCGTAGCTCGGCACCACGCCGAGCTCGTACCTCGGGCCGAGGATGCGCTGTATCAACCCGAGCGCGCCGTAGATGTGGTCCAGCGGGTTCTCGAACTCGTAGATGCGCAGCCGGTGGAAGGTGTGCAGGACCTCGGCGTGGCGGATTTCGCCCTCCGTCGCGGTGCCCCAGCGACGGTTCTGCCAGTCGGCCATCCGCCGGCTGACTCTCTCGCCGCCAAAGGCCGGCAGAGAGTTCTGCACCGGGTTCCACAGGCGATCGATCGTGCCGGGCCGCTCTCCCCAGTCCGGCAGCCGCTTGCCGAGGCGGTCGTTGAGCTCCTCGTCCCAGCGGAATATCAGCACGAGGGCCGATAGCTGGTTGACGCGGGACCAGGAGAATTGCTGGCTGCCGCACTGCAGGACAATGTTCCCGGGCTCGGGCAGTGCGGCCTCCTGGACGACCCATCCGCGCGTGAGCCACCGTTTCTTGAGGAAAAAGGCAAAGTAATCGGCGTACGAGGCGCGCCATCGACCGCACACCCTCTCCCCCAACGCCTCGACGGCCTGCGGATGGTCCAGCTCGGGCCCGGCCTCCTGCAACAGGGCGGTCGTGCGGCTCGAGCGAGCCGCCCTCCGGATCTCCGGGACGAAGTCTCTCAACACCCAGCAGACGTTCTCGTTGGGCTCCTCTTTGCCGAGCCAGACAATGACATTCCGGGCGGCCTCGTAGATCCGGCCCATCATCTGAACCTGGTGGGACTTTTCTCGGCTGCTGTTCTGATCTATGCACATGGCATCAACCCAGACATTCAGGGTTCTGCCAGGGAGACGCAAGCGGTGTGAAGGGCTGGCTGCACCAGAGACAGTTTGACAATGCCTTGTTGCCCCGAAGCAGGCCGCCATATCTTTCTTGACTTGGTTGAGGTAGTCAAACAGGGTCTCGCCGACTCTGAATACCTGACCGTCGCACTCGACATCGTAAAGACGCGTCTCGGAATCCGCAGGCTCGCCAGACAATGTGTCGAAGTCCGGAGGCCCCCATGTGTATGACAACGCCCAAAACGGCGGCGCACTTTCTAACGGGAAGGTCTCAAGTCGCAGAGAAAAGGATTGTCTATTTGAGTCGTCCAGGACAATCCGGAGAATCCGAATCGAGTTTTCCGACGGTAGTGCAGAGTAACCATACTGCGCCGGCTCATGGCGAGCTTCCACCTCCGATCCCATCGTCGCGCGTGTGGCTTCGAAGGCTGGTGGCTGGTTTGTGAGATGTGAGCAGGTATCCAAGGCCTCTTCTGCTTTGGCCTCTGCCAAAGGCGGGGGAGATGAAGGAATGCGTGCTCCGAGGACCGACCTGCTCGTCTTACGGAATCCACAGACAGTTCTATCCCGGTTCTGGGAGTTGATTGGCCAAAGAAAGATGACAGGATTTGTTCTATTTTGTCCAACCAACTAATTAGCGCCATGTCACATCTGTAGTGTAATGGGTGTTCTTCACTCAGTCTGATGTTTATCCAGCTAATACGCACCCGGTATTCACGACGACACCCTTTGCATAACCTGGTTCTTTTTGCCTTGTGATGACGGGCCAAAAGTGGATCCTCACTCTGCAGTCTGGTCTTTGGACTTGTATGCTTATCACGACATCCCTATTTCCATACTTCCCAGGCCAGCCTCCACTCTGCGTCCTGAGCCAATCTCCGTATCCCGCACCACGTGCGAATGTGTGTTATACGCAGTTGAGACGCCATCAAAGTGTCTTGGCAGCTGTAGCTTCCTGAGCAAAAGGGGGGGGGGGAGGTTTGGCGCGCACGCAATTCACCCACCCCTACCACGGTGTAATTCTATAATTATACCCATCAACCACGCAAATCAACTGCTGGGTTGTGGATGTCAAGTGTCAATCATCAATGTCACGCTAAGCGTCGAGCCTGTGTTAGCTTCCACCCGGACTGTAGCAGCAATTAGAATTAGTACCAAGATATGCACCAACGGGAACGGCGTCGTCGGGCTTGAGACGCTCCCAGTTTCCCGCGCTAGTGGGACGGTCCGACTGTCGTCAATTTCTTGTTGTTTTGGAGGAGCGCCATGGGCCGCATGTCTCAGTTCTCCATCACGGGCAGGTCGGAGGTCTGAATCAGTTCAGGCAGGTCGAGTAAGGTAGCAAGCAGAAAAATGATGCCTTGGAACCCCTTGGTCGTCGGACTGGCCCAAGATTGGTGTGGTAGATCTTGCACAGGGAATCCGCCACACCCTGGTAGCCAAGAGCCTCGGAGGCTAAGCTGGTGGAGGGGGCTGACCTCTCTGGCAGGTCTTTATTTAGTATTTTTGTTATTGGCCCCCTGTGAGACTAAACATGAAGCAGCACGAGGAATGGCATCGTTCGTTTCAACTGTTTTTCTTTCTTGGCAGAGACAGCATTGACTAGTAGATCCGACACGAAGGATCTGGGCGGAAATCGAGTACATACCAGTCACGATGGAGGGCTTCATAGACGGGCATGTCGGCTCAAAAATGGCCGTAAATGTTTTGAGGTCACATGTATTGCTTCTCGCGTACATGCTTGACTATCCTATCTACAGTATATGAAGAGTACATGTCAGGGCGGTGCAGCTTGACTGGTTCATCACCAGTATCCATTCATCGTTAGTACTAGTTCACCGTACATCTGTAACGACCACTTGGGCTTCAAAGCCCCGTAAGGAATACAAAAGTTACTCAGAATCGATAGAGGCTTATGGAACCTCGAACACGGGGAACTCGGCAGCCATCACAGAACCAACCGCGCCGGTATCTATTTCACCAGTATGAGTGAGCTGTAACCCCCCCCCGTAGATTTCCCCTCAGGGTCTCCTGCCCGGCGCGTTGGATGCATCTGCCAAGTTTACCGGTTAAAGACATTTCACATCGCAATTTCGACTAAGATCAACCCTGGCCAGCCACAACCAATGCCTGTTGTGCCATCCCTGTCTTCGCTTCAGGGATCAACTTTCCGCTCGTGTCCCCATAAAACCATTGTCGTCGGGCCTGTGAAAAGCGGCTCCCTCTACTGTTCCCCAGGGGGCTGACGATGATGGTGCCCAGACATGTCGAGAGAGTTGTCTTGGGCGGAGCAGGCCACCGCTCTAGGATTGCTTCAGTATATCGATCGTCAACAGGGCGGCACAGCAGGTGGCAACGAAGGTGGAGGGACGCGGCACGAGAATGCCGTTCCTGTATCCGTAGGTGCCTACGTAGGAAAAAGCAAATCGCAGCGTGACAGCCTCGTGTTCAGGCGCCTCCGTCTCAGGGAGAGTGAGTGCATGCTCCCATTATGAAGTAAGGTCGTTGATAAAGATATATGACCGGCTGGCACGTGTTTCCATGGCGAGAGATGTGACATGTCTTCTTGACATGCGTACTGCTACAACCTCTTGCGGCAGACTTGGAAGCCTCTGCCCGAAATGCGTTGGTGTTCACACATTGCGAGTGTGCTGCTCGGCTACATCGCGGCCACGGCTTGTGCCGCGTAAGTTCTCACCGAAAAAAAAAAAAAACCATCCCGGTGTTGTGAGCCGGTCGCCATTGAAAGAGGGAGAGTCCTTGCCTGACATGGTTTCCATAGCCCGAGTCAGACTCATGCCGCGCGGCAGTCCACGGAGATCCTCCCGAGCTACGGCTACGTCGTTGTCGGGTCCGGGCCGGGCGGGGGCCCGCTCGCGGCCCGGCTTGCCATCACCGGCAAGAAGGTCCTGCTGATCGAGGCCGGCGACGACCAGGGCAACTCGGTCCCTTACCAGGTACCCGCTCTGAGCCTTCAGTCCACCGAGTACGAGCCCATGAGGTGGGATTACTTTGTCCGGCACCTGAGCGACCCCGAGGAGCAGACGAGGGACTCGAAAATGACGTACCGCCTGCCATCCGGCGAGCTGTATGTCGGTCTCGACCCGCCGACGGGTGCCGAGCCGCTCGGGATCCTCAACCCGCGAGCGGGCACGCTCGGGGGCTGCGGAAGCCACAACGCGCTCATCACGATCTACCCCCACAGGTCGGACTGGGACGGCATCGCGGCCCTGACGGGCGACGGCTCATGGAAGGCCGGCAACATGCGCAAGTACTTCCGGCGCCTCGGCGAGCTCCTCCTCCGCGACATCAACGCCGACCTGCCCGGCCGGGACGCCGCCGAGGACCTCTACCAGGTCCCCATCGCGGTCGACAACGGCACCCGCGCGGGCCCCCGGGAGTTCGTCCTCTCGACCGCCAACGCCAAGAACGCGGACGGCTCGAGGAAGTACCACCTTGACCTCGGGCTCAGCACGCTCGCGACCAAGGTCCGCTTCGATCAGAGCGGCCCGAAGCCCCGTGCCGTTGGCGTAGACTTCATCACGGGACAGAGCCTCTACCGCGCGGATCCCCGGTCCGGCAGCTCGGGGGAAGGGGGCCGCCGGGTCCGTCAACGCCACAGCCGAAGTCATCGTGTCGGCCGGCGCTTTCAACACCCCCCAGCTGCTCAAGCTTAGCGGCGTGGGCCCCAAAGACGAGCTCGCCTCCTTTGGCATCCCCGTCATCGTCGACCTCCCCGGCGTCGGTACCAACCTGCGAGACCGTGAGTGAGAGTTGCGCCCCCTCCGCGTCGACCATGTGCGCTAATCATCAACACCCACACACACACACGCACACAGGCTACGAGGCTACCATCATTGGTGAAACACCAACGGACTTCCAGATCATCCAGGGCTGCACCTTCTTCCGTCCCGGTACAGATGACCCTTGCCTGAAGAGGTGGCAGGATGGCGGCGCCAACGGGCAGCGCGGCGTTTACGGCTCCAACGGCATTGCCATAGGCATCGTCAAGAAGTCGTCAACCGCCGACGGCGACCCGGACCTTTTCCTCGTCGGCGCCCCCGTCAGCTTCTCGGGGTACTACCCCGGATACGCCGCTGCCGGCACGGCCGACGCCCGCCACTGGACCTGGCTCACCCTGGGAGCCCACTCCCGCAACAGCGCCGGGACCGTCAGGCTACGCTCGGCCGACCCCCGGGACGTGCCGCAGATCGACTTCAACTCGTTCCGGGACGCAGACGCCGGGGCCGGGGACATCCAGGCCGTGGTGGAAGGGATGAGGCTCTCCCGCAGGATGCTCGATACCGTCGTCCCGCTGAGCGGGGGCTTCACGGAGGTGTGGCCGGGGAGGAACGTGACGGACGAGATGCTGCCCGGGTTCGTCAGGAACGAGGCCTGGGGCCGCCACGCGAGCTGCACGTGCCCGATCGGCAAGGACGGCGACGCAATGGCGGTGCTGGGCTCGGAGTTCCGGGTGCGAGGGACGGAGGGCCTGCGCGTGGTGGACGCCAGCGTCTTCCCCAAGATGCCTGGGTATTTCATTGCCGTGCCCGTATACATGGTGAGCGAGAAAGCGGCCGATGTGATTCTGGGGGTGTGATTGTCTCGCAAGTTTGTACTTGGTAGTCTGCATCAATGAACACCCAAGTCTCGCGATAACGGAACATGTTGACCCCCCCCCCCCCTCCCATTAGCCCGATTCGCGCCCCTTGAGTACTTCAAACAGCGGGATGCAGGTAAATTGGTCAAAAGGTGAGCCATCACATATCCGTCCGTTTTACCTCCCTGTTGCCAGATCTTGATCTCCCCCTATGTCCTGGTATCGTCACACCGCCGTTCTTTCGAGACGAGGGTGTTGGATAGGCCGGCAAGGATTGAGACCCTGACCAAGTACGAATAAAGAACATTTCAGGAGCGAGTGGATATGCAAGGTACAAAAAGACCGAGACCAGATGCCTCTAGTCGCAGATGATGAATTGCCTTGCCTAGTGATTTGTTTCACCAACACATGCCAGCGCTCGTAGGCGTGTGTATTTGAGTCTCGCCGCGAGTTTGTCGGGCAACAAATCGGGTTATGCAAGGATGGGATTGTGCAGAGGGGAAAGAGGAAATGCGGCGAGGTGGTGAAGGGCGCTTGGCCGTATTAGCCCAGCGGCTTCACGGCGGATCTGCAGAACATAGTGAGACAGCGAGGCGCCTCCTGGCAGGACAAGGCGTCACCGCCTACTCCGTAATACTGCTGCGTAGATTCTTCTTCTTTTTGTCATGACTGAATTGGGAGGCGTCGGGCGGGGGGAAAAACCGAGAGACATGGTCATCCCTTGCACCTGGAAGATGAGGGCGAATGGTGCGGGGGAGAGGAGGATGCCCATGCCGGTCGACTGAGCGTTTGGCCGTGTTCCCGATATGCCGCCCAGACTCGTCGACATACAATCTATTACATGGTCATTTTCTGGGCCCCCGGGCTTCCTCGACAGGTGAGATGGACTGCGAAGAGGCATTGACGCAACGCTCTACATACGGAAACCAGGCTGCCACATAAAACCCATGCGGTTGCGACACACGAAGCAACTTCAAGTGCTGCCTGCTACTACGACTGGAAGAGCGTAGGGGGCTCCATCAGTCAGACACTGCACCACGTAACACGGCTAATGGCATAGTCCCGTCATCCAGCGACTTGTACTGGCCGTGACTGGCGCGGGCAAAATGTGGACGAATGTCTTGGCTCCGGCGGCGCGCAGGCATTGACAGGAATGCCATCCCTGCCGTGCTGGGAATATGATTCTGGACTGCTGGAGGCCATCGGGAAACGGCCGGGGGCTGCCAATGCAGACGGGCTAAGAAAAGAAAAGAAGAAAAAAAAAAAAGGCTCGCAGCTAGCGGGACTAGCAGATGTGGTTAGCCACCTCTCCCTGATAACGGGCTAAAACTCGAAGGGGGGCTAGCTGGACTCGGACCACAGCCCCGACGGAAACCGTCTTCTTTTTTCCCCTCCCTCGCTGAATACCTACCGTACCTACCGGGGAACAGGGGAGCTAGAGGACTGGTCAACTTGGGAAGCCATTCCGGCGGCCCCAGTGCGTGGAACCCGGCGCGGCCGAAGTCTATCTAATCTCTACGCCACCTGTCAAGGTAGAGTGATAGGTCGCTAATGGACCCTCAGTTGGGCATCGTTCCCGACAGAGACAGGTGGAAGGGAGGTATGCTACACCTACCCACGAACAGTCTGGCCTTGGTTTCCAGCAATGGCGTTGGCGTTGGCTCTTGACTGCCTGGCCGGAATGCCCATGGAGCCAGGGAGCTCCCCCCCCCCCCCCCCCCCTCCTTTGGACTCCCTCGCTCTCCTTGCCCGGACGAGCAATACGGCCATCTGGCCGTAGCAGGTACTGACACTTTGCTCCTTAGACACACTCACTGACCCTCTCAGCGTTAAGAACGCGTTCCTGACTCCCAACTCTGTCCCTACGTATCTTTCCTCTTTTCCTCTTTTCCTCATGTTCGTGAGATGGCACTTGGCGATGTGAGTGAGTTCAGGTGGGGAAGTGTTAGTGCGCTTACTATGGGCAGGGTAAAAGCTTCAGCCTTCCCCCCCCCCCCCCCCCTTTTTTTTTTTTCTTTGTATGGACGCCCTTACTGAAAGCGGTTAGATATAGCCAGAATGCAAAGTGCCTACGGCCCAATGTTCGTAGCCGCACTCCGTCAAGACAGGTCTTCTACATGTAGTGACATGGTAAAGTCACTCTCTTGGCTTGTCCCGAGGGTTGCTCCAATCCGGGCAAACCCTTTCCCTTTGAGCTCTCCTCTGCCACGGGACTCAATGCCGGCATCTGTCCTCTCAATGATGGACTCGTCTCAAGGGCTCTCGTTTGTTCGTGTGCGTGTGTGTGTGTGTGTGTGTGTGTGTGTGTGTGTGTGTAAACGCCAAAATGCGATGATATAACCAGGGGAATGGATAGTGATTTGTTCATGTAGGGGTGCAATACGAGAGAGCCTGCGTGCACCAACCACCAGTTCTCTCAAGAGAGAGAAGAACGACCCTCATTCCCAGTCAGCCCTTTTTTCTCTCCAGCATCTGCCCTAATCAACAGGTCAAATGAGATACAGAATGCGACATGGACCAGGGCCTGGGCGCAGCGAGCTGCGCTGAGGTGCTAGGGCGTACGGATACATGGAGGTAATTACTCTGTATCCGCAACGCAGTCAGCCTGCGGAGGGTCTGTGCGAGGGAGCTTGGGTCCCATGTCTTGCATCTTGACTGCCGGAGTGTTGCCCCCCTCCGTCCCACCGCGGCACATCCGTACATGTACGGGATGTGTGTAGCCGTATGCAGGCAGGACGCCACCACAAGAAGGGCAGCCGTCTCAAAGGCGGGCTGCGGACATGGACGCTGTACGAACGTGAACATGTACTGTTTCCATGCAGCGTAGCAATCTCGGGCCCATGCAAAGCCCGCGGCCACCAGCCAGTCAAGTGTGGACCTGCAGAGACAGAGAGAGTTCCATTCCCGTCGATCAAGAGTCGTCTTGTCAGCACGGATGACCACAAACCCCTGCCGGTACATCACTTCCAAGTTCGCAGTTCGCAGTTCGCAGTATCTATGCAGCTCGGACCCAGGCGCGGGCTCAGTTCGAGGGGCGGATATGTCAACAAATTCCCGCAAAACAGGGGCGGACCCCGTGATGCCTGTACGTTGGTCGCTAATAGAGTTTTTTTTCTTCTTCTTAATCTTCTTCTTCTTCTTCTTCGTCACAGGCCCCCTGGCGTCGGTTGGATTTCCTTGGATTAGCACTGGCCCATCTCCCCTCTAGCCGGGATTCAGAAGAGCTCGGCCGGGCGGCCATGACTGCCATTCTGAGCTGTACAGAGCCGTGCGGATAAAGATAAAGAGTGCCGTACTATAGAGGGCGTGGCTCGCATACGTATTCGTACACGCTACGTGAGTGACTCGGCTTCCTTTGATGGCTGGCGTCTGGCCACGCCCCCCTCTCCGGCGCCAGACCCGTCATTGTGTTGATTCATGTACAACATCGACTGTCATCTACCATCAAGGGCTGGACACAGCAGGGTCCCGAGTGAGCCATGTTTTAGGGCCGAGGACAGATGATTCGCTCTGTTCCCGAAGCTCCGCTCACAAAGGGTACCAGCCCCGAGCCAAACAGCAAGGACCCGGCAGCGTTGCACCGGCGGTCAAAGAAAGGAATGTACGTGTATAAGGAAATCCCGTACGTAGTGATGTGCATAATATCTGCCAAACCCAGTGGGTCTTGCCGAAATCTTAGCAATCACCCGTGTCACCATAATGCGACGTCCAGAGACTGCACGGCACGGTCATCCCTATCCATCATCATCGCCGCCCAAGATGGTACCGAGGGTGGTTCGGTGATCGGCGTTTAGATATATGATTGAATCCATCATAAATCACAACTCGGGACGATGCCCGGCGCAGCCAAACGCAGAGACGAATAAGATGATGAAAAAGAAGGAGAAAAAGAGAGAAAACGAAGATAAAAAAAAAGATAAAAAAACCGAGGAATAAGAAGAAGAAGAAGAAGAAGAAGAATAAAAGAAAGAAGGGGAAAAGGCCGTTAGACATGGCTAGCAGCCTTGCTGGTTAGCGCGCGGGATTCCGGGCAGCAAGATGAGACCCGGAGAAGTGGGAGGGGGGGATATACGCACAGCCAAGGAGAGCATTCCAGGGTATCGGCATATCAGGACCCTCGCCAGCGCTTTGCTCACGCGGCAAGACTGTTCTCGGCCTGAAGCTCCGTGACTTGGGGACATATTTCGACCTTGCCGCTTGATTCGCCCTGCCCGCCCTTCTACAGTTGCTTGCGGCTGACCTCGTTGCTTGTTGCTTGCGGCTTGCCTCCTTGCTTGCGGCTGTCTTTGTTGCTTGCGGGGGAGGTTTGTCACTTGGGTATTCGAGACTCTGGGATGAATGCTACCGAAACTAGTCGCTTTGCTGCCAAAGTCTTTTCTGCTAACCACGCCCCCCCCCCCCCCCCCCCCCCTCCTCCACCCCCCATTCTTCAGCGTCTAACGCATCTTGTCTTCCCTCTCGCCGCTTATTTTCGTCTCGTCTTTGTTTTCATCTGGGATGAATCAATAATCCCTACCCCTCCGCTAAAGAGTCCGAGGCGCTATGACTCTAGGCAGGGCCCGTTTGACAGCTGGGTCGACCATGGGGGGGGGCCGCATTGGCTTATCAGTCGGAACTGTGGCCCTTGGTGTCAAAGCGGACAGCTTCACGCCCCGCATCCTTGGGGTTCGGCCGGACTAGCGTCGACTCGATTCTTGGAATCTCCCTTGTACCTGACCGGCACTACGGTTTTCTCAGGCTGCGGCGTAGTCGCCGTACCTGTACCGACTGTGCAATCACGATTCAGGCCCCCCGAGCCGGCATGATACCCTGCCCTTCCGCACAGGCCCCGGCAAGTCTGAATGGTGGCTTGCCGTTGGTTGGGCTCTCGACTCTGTTGATGAACGCCAGCTGCGCCGAGAGCCATCTATCCGGAGGGGTGTGGAACATGTGAACTCGTTAGGTATATCCGTACCTAGAGCTTGATTTCGCCTGCATAATGGACCAGCTAATAAGCCCGACATTTCCCACGCTTGTGTCTGAGAGATGACAGAGCCCCCCCCCCCCCCCCCTTCATCCACTCTTGTTGCCCCTTTCCCAAAGCTGTCACGCCGCCGTTGGGCGTTTGTGTGAACCCATATATATCTATATATATATGCACACATATACCCTGATCACAGTACAAGAGCCTGAGATACCACCCCTCTTTACCTTGGTCGGACGCGCTCTGTTCGTTCACCACACCTTCATGCCAGCTCAGCCGTGTCTGTAACCTCCAAGAAGCACCATGTCTGGCGTCATGTATGGCAAACCGAAGTCGAAGGACTCGGTCCTGGACCTCTGCACGAGGGCCACCCTCCTAGGCAACCACATCTCGGTGCGCATGCTCGAGTTCCTCACCGGCGTCAAGCACCAGCCACACGGTTTCCGGGCTCTCGCCAATGACTTTCTCGAAATCTGCCGCATACTCTGGTCCATCGAGGCGGGCCTCACGGAGGCGTCCCGCGCCGACCACGACTTTCCCGCCGAGATGATCAAGGAGCTCGAGCTCAAGTTCCGCCAGACCAACAACGACTTCCAGCACCTCGACCACATGATGTTCGAATTCCTCGAATACGAGAGGAAGGGTACTGTGGGCAAGTTCCAGCGCGGCTGGCGCATGATGTTTGTCGACAAGGAGGTGAACAAGATGAGGGACTCGATCCGCAAGGCCAAGGAAGCGCTGCGGATGAGCGCCCTCGTCTTCCAATGGTCCATGGGGGACGCAAAGACCGATCTGGCCGCCGGCGAAGGCTATGCCGGCCTCGCCGCCGAGCTGGACCGCATGGGAGGCCGCAACACGACAGTACAGCTGGCCCGGTCCAAGTCGTTCGAGGCTCAATCGGCGCCGCCGCCCCTTCGTTCAAGCCCGCCCACCGTCCCCCTTCCTCCCGTCCCCCAGCAAGCCCTGTCCCAGACTTCCCACAACGGTCCTTCCTCTTTGATAGAGAAGATGTCGGCAGATCTGGCCATCCACGACTTGAGGATGACCCCGGACTCGCGACGGCCTGGGTCTATTTCCAACAAGAGTCACCACAGCGCCTCGGATACCGGACACTCTTCCCGGATCCCCGAACGCAGGCTCGGCCGCGACGACGCCACCATCTCGGAGCATGGCGAGTTCGATCTTCACCACACCACAAGCACGAGGATACCCAACGAGAGGAGGCCAGGGCCCGATGATTATACCGTCTCGGACCGCGGAATCCACGATGCGCACAGCCGCACGTCGGACCGCGGAGCCTTCGACGCGCCCAGCCGCACGTCGGACCGCGGAGCCTTCGATGCGCACAGCCGCACGTCGGACCGTGGAGTCCTCCGAGAGGGCCACACGTCGCAGTCGTCTTCGGGCACAGAGACCTTGATCGGCGAACTGCAGTACGCGACCGACAGCCTCGTGCCCAAGGCTGTTCGCTTGAGGGCCGACCCCATGACGATGCCACGCTGGACCCCTCGTCACCCCCCAGACCACAACCCGTCCCTCAAGGCGTCTCTCATCAACGCCGTTCGCACGAGAAACCACAAGGTCGTGGAGCAACTGCTGGACCGCGGCGTCCCGCCCGACACCGGACCAAACCAGAACGTCCTCGTCGACGCCGTCCTGTCCCAAGACCAGGAGAGCATCCGCTTGCTTCTCCTGTTCGGCGCCGACCCCAACTCGGCGGACAAGGACAGCATCACGCCCCTCTTCGCCGCGGTGGAGACCAACGTGCCCGAGATCGCCAAGATGCTTCTCAAGTACGGCGCGGATCCCAACATGTCCGCCGGGTCCGCGCTGGAGTCCCCCCTTGCCATCGCCGTCATCGACTTCAAGATCGACTTCGTCCACCTGCTGCTCACGTACGGCGGCGACCCGAACCACATCATGGCGAACGGCAACACCGTTCTGATTGCCTCGATGAACAAGTCGACCCCCAAGAAGCTGGTGGACGTCATGCTGGAGTATGGGTCCGACCCCAACGTCAAGAACAGCGAGGGCAAGACGGCCCTGTTCGAGGCCATCATGGCCGGCCGGGTAGACCTCCTCACTGCTCTCCTGGACCACGGCGCAAACCCCAACCTGCCCGGCCCGAAGCACATGCTCTGGCCCGCCACCTACCAGGCCCCCTGCCTCAAGGTCCTCCTCGCCCGTGGCGCCGACAGCAACAAGGCGCCCGGGAACATGGAGCTCGCCGCCAGCATCAACAACATCGAGTCCGTCCGCGTGCTGCTCGCTGCCGGCGTGTCCCCCAACATCAAGAAGGACGGCATCTACACGCCCCTCTGCACGGCCATCCGCGACAACCGCGCGGACATCCTCGAGCTCCTCCTGGAGAACGGAGCCGACCCCAACCTCAACTCGGCCGAGTACCCCGCCTTCAAGTGCGTGACGCATTTCCGCACGCACTTCCTCCCCGCCTCGTCGCCGCCGGCAACGACCTCCACAACCCCAAGGGCATCATCGAGACGGCCGTCAGGGTCAACAACATGGAGGCCCTCATGTGGCTCCTCGACCAGGGCGTGAGCCCCAACGAAAAGGGCGCCGACGGCAACACCCCCTGACGACGGCCATCAAGGAGAACCGCATGGAGATGCTCGACGAGCTCGTCGCCCACGGCGCGGACCCCAACGTCCGCGGCACCGACTGGCCCATCGTCATGTCCGTCCAGCGGCCCGAGGTCCTCAGGAAGCTCCTCCCCGCCGTCTCGGACCCCCGCTCGTTCAAGGGCCTGATGGAGCGCGCCGTCGTCGCCAACAAGCTCGAGAGCGTCAAGCTCCTCCTCCACGCCGGCGTCTCCGTCGAGGACAAGAACGGCGGCGTCTTCTCGCCCCTGACCTCGGCCATCCGCGAGGACAACAAGGACATCACCCGCTTCCTCATCGAGGAGGGCGGCGCCGACGTCAACGCCCCGGCGAGCACCTGCCCATCGTCAAGGCCGTGCGCCGGTGCCGCGGCGACGACACCGAGATCATTGAGATGCTCCTCCGCCACGGCGCCGACGTCAACAAGCTGTACCGCGGGTGGAACGCCATCATGCAGGCCGTCGAGAACGGCGACGCCAAGGTCCTCAAGCTCCTCGTCGAGGCCGGCGGCGTCGACCTCGACGCCAAGGACGACGCCGGCCGCTCCGTCATGGAGATCGCCGCCGGCCGCGGCTGGGAGGAGTCCGTCGGCATCATCCTCGACAGCGGCAAGCCCTCCGCCTGAGTATCAACCAAAATGGCCTTGTCTCTCGGCATTGAGCCAAGGCCTTGTTTACTACTGCCTCGATATGTGTCCCTTCGGAGGCAGAGGTCCTTTTTTTCTTTTCTCTCTCTGTGCAACGTGTACATAGGTATGGATAACGGAGGATAACTCGGACCACTGCGGTTTCTTGTCAACACGGCAAACGATATGATATCAAATTTCCTTTTTTTTCTGTCTTGTGTCAGAGGGCCCCGACCGGCACAGTCATCCTCGTCTGGTAGTATCTACCCTTGTGGGTAGACCCCAGGGTCACTGCAGCCCAACCGGCCTCATTGGGGCGGCAAATATTTCCTTTGTGTCCTCGTCCAATATGCCTGGATAGCTATGTCGAAAAGAATACACACTTACCACTCCCAGGAAACTGTAAATGTACATGTAACATCTCAATATATACCTATGTTCGATACAGCTCTTTTTCCATAGATTGTATACCACAGTCTGATATCGAAATACCATTCATTAACCTCACTGATCGCCACGTGCCCTCTCTCCCATAATGGTGGTCCTACTATTGTGTGGCCGACGAAGAACTCAGACGTAACATGGTGTCACAATAGCTTCACTCATGGCTAGCACTGGGCACGAGCTCTACCGTGCGCCGTGTCACACGGCCTTTGACTCGGTACTCGCACGATTTGGCTACGTACGGGATCCCCCTTCTACAGAATCAAGGATTTTTAATGATCTTGTGTTCAGTATAACGCATGGGGTCAAGCAAAGAAAATATATAAAATGTATGAACGTACATAGAAACATAAACTTTGTCCCAAGAATATGGAAGAGTATTATTTGTAAGTTACCACTTTAGCTCCTCGCTGAACTGTCTAGTCCAGTACGCCTTTTGAAGCGGGACAGCGGCGGTTTCTATAGCCCGACGGATAACAATATAGTATTGATCTATTACAGGTACATGTAAGTATGAGAATATATCATTCTTGCATCTCTTTAGTCTAGCGTAAACATGACAGGCTCAAATTTGAGTGGAAGTCTATTGATTTGACAACAGCACTGCCATATTCATGTCCCGCGTAGACGTGACAGGAAATTTAAAACTCAAGGTGGAATAACACGTTAACAAGGACAAATAATGTGAGCTGACTCCTACATGACAGAGAGCACACTGTAGGCCGCAAAAGAAGATTCGATCCTTGGCATAGCTATAAAAGTTCCTGAGACACCCGAGTGTAATTTATCTACCATAAGTTGACCACGTATCTATCATTTGACTAATTCCCATCAATGGAGGACTGATACGGTAATGTTAGCTTGAATGCCTGATAGCGAGGACCGTGGTCATGCCAACCTCGCCGCCTCGACGTCGGGCTTTGATGTTCCCAAATTACGATGGGAAACGCAGTCAAGAGGACGACACTGCAGCTTTTGGCCGAGAGCACTTCGAGCAAGTCGAACCAGAGGAGGGCGGTGATGAATTTGCCGGGCATTGGCAGATTCTCGTCGGATCAGACAGTGCGACAACTGCTGTGGCTGGAATGATAGGGCCGGGCATCTTGACGTGCGTAGACTTCGCGATTGGGTTCCGAGGAGTAGTGATGAAAGTCCGGTACGATTGAACGATTGAGCTGGATGCCCGAACGCACACTGGTCTGTTGCACGGCAAGCCAGAATATCTTATATACACCACACCCTGGCTGCACCGCCTTGGTTATACCAACTTTGCTGCTCGACGCCAAGATGCTGTAGGGCCGGTACCTTGCTAAGGCTACAGTCGGCTGTTCCTGCATTTCAAGATATCCATGTGATCCCGGGATCGCGAAGTCGTCATCAAGTGCCGCCAAGGGGGTTGCTGTCAACAAATCAGATGCCATTCCCATCAGGCCGGGGCAGTGGCATGCGACAGGGCTTCTATCCGTTGTCCACTAATCGACTCAGCCTGCTGTCTTCTTACCGCAGAAGGAAATAACTCAATACGATGTCGAAGAGCTAGGCACATGATGATGTAGAGGCCAACTGAATGGTGAGATTGTCCATTTTGTACACAGATTGCCGTTTACGGAAATTGTACGTTGAACCGGGCGCCTGGGTCGAGCAACCGCGCGCAAATTTCCCAAAAAGGAAACTGTACGTTCTTTCGAGCCCGCCAAGAGACGACGCGGCAACGTGATTCGCCCTTTTCTGGCAACGCAGCTGCGGGAGCTCAAACAAGCGTCTTACCCATTCGCCATCACTAGCCATCACTCGCCATCACTCGCCATCATTCGACAGGCTTCCGGGCCAGCAAGTCTGACGGACTGCAATCAGGGACGAGCCGGACTGTTGGTCAAGATTCGTAAGGCTGAATCGACACTACAATGTGGCAGCTTCGGTGAAAAGGCGCAGCCCCGAGAAACGTAAAGCTTCCCGATCCGACTAATCAAGGGTATGTAGAGGTGCCAGTCGGACTCCGGCTTCGGCTTGTACCCGCCGTGCATTCAGTGCCCCTGTGGCCAGGCGTTTTGGCCCCGTGCATCCGGCCTCATATCTCGTCTTTCGCACGGTTTGCTTACATCTTACAGGCTTGCTTCAAGACACGTCCGGTTTCCAGGTCTCACGTGTTGAGTAAATGTACGATACACGTCCATGTTATTGACCTTTACTGGTTTTTAAAAGTGACTGTCCTGCTGCGCCCTTCTATGTGCCAACTTTGTGTTGAGCCACATGCTGGTGTTAGATAGTCTAGAGATAGTGCCACGAGTTAAAGCACACAGCAGGGCATATGAGAATAAGGTTAACAAAGGCTTAATTCTACGAAAGTGAAATTACGAAAAGAGCGATCTTATATGCAGGCAAAATGTGTGAGTAATGAGTGAAACGCCACGTGACAGACATTATGCAACGTGCTGGCATAATGGTTGAAGCTGTCGTGACAGATAGGCCTCAATGTCGTGATACAATAGCTTCTCACGGGCTACTGAATCGGTAGTGTCTCAAACTACATCATATCATAGTAGTGTATAACAACACAAACAAAGCAAAGATTCATAATTCAGTACGAAGTCATCAGCGTTTGCTAAGGGCGTTCCTCATGACTTTGTTGTCGTGCCTGTCAATTATCAACCAATCCCCGATAGTCTAGTGGTGAGGATATCTGCTTGTCATTCAAACGATTCGCAGGGGACCGGGGTTCAATTCCCCGTCGAGGAGGTTCTTTTGCCGTTGCGCATGCCTTTTTAATCAGATAAAGCCGTCTGGACCTGCACCTGAGGGGTTGCTTGGGCTTTTCATAGTACGTTATTTGCTAGTGGCGAGGGTGGTCTGATCGTCCGGTCAGTGATGGTTACACACTTAAAGGTCTAGTGCAACTACAGTGGTATTCTGAACATCCACCCACTATAAACTCAGATCTTATCATTCTGAATACATGCTCATGCATCTACTGCACCATTGTTGTCGCTAATAAGGCTCGGACATATATGGTCAGAACAGTCTATCTCTAATACAGGGCAGAGGGCGACAGTATATGTAGCCGTACGGCTGGGGTCCAAATACCCACACATAGATAACCCACATGACAACTGTTTAAGATATACCCTGAAGATGTAGAACTCGTTCCCATCATTGAAGAATCTAGACGAAAGTCCGGAGGAAGAGTCAGATGAAGTTTCGGACGACTTACTCAAGACTTCCCTAATGACACTGGGTTCATGACGAACATCTCCGATTCCCCACGAGGAAGATGGGCAGCAACCAGAAGGACTGGCTGGCAATAACCAGGCGTCTCGTCCCTAGTCCCTACAGCTAGAATATAAAGACGCGTAGAGTTCAAGGAACACCATCGTCAAAAACGAAGGTGCGGCGGAGATAGAGGTAGTGGCAGTGGCAGTGGCAGCAGCAACAGAAGCAGCGAGAAGGCTCACGGTGGTCTAAACAGATGAGAAAAGCGACGACAAAACGGCAATTTGTGCTCGGTCTACATAGAGATGAAGTCAGCGCAGACCACTTTAAATCGTTCTTCCTGTAAACATACTTCGTCGACAGTGGACCTATCACGTCAAACGTGTTGATGACTTTGGGCGTATTATCGATGTGATATTAAAAGGTAATGTGCCGATGCCTCCCAAGACCACATATGGTTTGGGAGCAAACTCTTCTTGTGTGAGTTGAGTCTATGCTAATGTACATGGCGAATAATAATATAGTCTAGAGAAAGAGGGTTAAAAGGCCGTAAAGGTTCTCAAGCATACAAACATCTTAAAACACCAAAGCCAACCCAAAAGAAAGCTATACCATGCTATATATCAAGTCGCTGCATCAAACGTTGGTGCTCTGAATCCTCTTCGCCGACGCCAACTCTTCCAGGGTACCATGCAGGCCTCGAAACTATTTCTCGTTCCCGGCCTCCTCATTCGAATGCAAGGTCCTTTCCGTGCTGTCCGAGCGGGGAGTGACGGAGGCTGTGTCGCCTTTCGACGGAACCTCGGCGGCGGCGACGGCCATCTTGCTAGCATCGGCACACCGTTTGCGGATGGAAAAGACCGAGACGACGTGGCCCACGGCCCACCAGGAGAAGAGAACAGGCAGCGCGACGCGCGTCTGGTCAGCGCAGCCACTCCATGCCAGTATCAGGAGGGAGTAGACCTCGTGAGCCGGAAAGGCATAGCCGATCCTGTAGAAGCCGGCCGTGAGCTCAAACGGCGTGACGCTGCTTGCCACGTTGGCGAGCATCCAGGTCAAGAAGAAGAAGGGGATGAACTGCATGGGCACGTAGGATCCCAGGAGGGATTCCAGCACCTGCCACTGCACGTCCATGTAGAGCCAGAACACGAGCAGCGTCTTGCCAAACTCTGGCCCGCCGACGGCCCAGTTTTCCCTGAAAGCCCAGATGTAGCCAGTGACCGTGATGGCAGTGAGGAGGCCGTAGATCTTGCTGGCGACGAAACGCAGCAGCCAGACGTCGCGGACCCTCGCCTTGGCGTGGAGGCCGGAGGCCTCGCAGATGCCGTTCAGCGCCAGAATGAAGAAGAACTGGGCAAGCGTCGGGACAATGATGTTGACAGTGTTGAAGAAGACGCGGCTGCCTTGCGTCTGGGCGCCGATGATGTCGGGGGTGGACGCGATGGGGTCGAGGTATGCGGCGACGGCGGCCGGGCTGCTGGCGTTCAGGGACCCGAGGGCGGCCGCGCCGCCGGGCGACTTGTAGTAGAAGCCCCTCGACGCGGCCACGACCTTTTGCATGTTGCCTGCGAGCACCGAGTCGGCAATCGCGGGGTACCGAGCTTGGTTGTAGGTGTAGGTGACGGAGCCGGCGGCGTCGTAGGCGGCGTCGGAAGCACCGCCGACGGCGTCGGCGAGCCTCTGCGACGCGCCTCGGTTGACGTAGATCGCCCCCCAATAGTCCCCGCTGCAGACGGCGCTCTTGGCCGCCGCCGGCGTTGGGTATTCCGAGGCGGGGGCGAACTCGATTGTAGGGAAGTTTGCGGCCTGGAGACTCTCCGATGCACCCGCTATGGCCGAGCCGATGGCGCCTCCGTCGAGGTCGACGGCCAGGATCTTGAGGGCGTGGGCGCGTTTCCCTTGCTCAAACGTCGCCCCAAAGAGATACGACATGTCGGCCAGGACGAGAACAAGGATCATTATCGATGACGCGAGAATGGGTGCGAGAAACGATTTGCGCTGTGCAGGGCTCCATTGTGATAGGGGTGTCCTTGGCGGGAAGCCCGAGTTCGGCATGGTTACTTGCGTCTTGGAGAAAGATGAGCTATGAAGAATAAGCTATTACGGTTAATCTTGCAAAGAGGACGGGGCGGTGGATTGGGCCTCGCTTTCTCGGAGATGGGGGCCGGAAGAGGAAAGCCGATGATGAGCCAGGTAATATGAGGGCTGCGATGGGTCGATGCGACGGCATCAACTGTTTAAAGAAGAATAGAAATTGGAGGTTCCGCGTTTTCCGTTTGCCGTCGGGCGGGATTCTTGGATCGCTCGAGACCACAGAGACCGGGCAGAACGGTTTGTTGGTCACAAGGCATCGCCCGCCCTTCCGCCGGGCTCGGGAATCCATCTGCCTCATTCGTCATCCGTCCGCCATCCTGGCCCTTCCCGGCATGGTTTACCTCCGATGTTCTAGAACCCGTCTCGGTGCTAGGCAAGCTGCGAGGCGCGAGGGCACCCACCGCCTCACACGAACGAAACAGCGAAGCAACTGGGGTTGGGATGGGTGGTAGCAAATACATCTGATGGGCCGACGGAGGGCGCAAGGGGTCCCCTAGTGCAAGCTATCTAATCCAAACCCGGCATCGCACGGTGAATCGGCGCTTGTGTTCGCCGAGCCGACGGACATTTTCCATCAGCTACCGCCGTTGTCATGGCCGTCCAGTCCACATTTGTCAGCTCTACTACGTAGGAATGCTTACCACGACACATGCTCGCTCATTTAGCCGGTCTCCGCCGTCCCTGCTTTAGGCTTGAATGGCATCCTAAAGAGACTGGGGGTATGTCCCATCACAACTGTGGCCGCATCGGTTTCCGTCTGAACCAGTGCCTGAAGTAGTGCACGGGCAGCTGCCATTGTCATTGGCCTCATGGTATCTTTCTCTAAATTAAACATTAAACACATGAACAAATGTTCAATCGGGTCTGTTCTCGGCCGGCCGTGCGACCACCCAAAGCCTCGTGAGTAGTAGTGGGTGCACGAAGCTCGAGATACACACGGGAGCAAAACACTTCAGATGCCCAAGAAAACAGGCAAGAGGTTTTCTTCACGAAAGCACCGTTGAAGCATGAATGCCATCCTGATTGCGGCTGCCATAATGACTCGGCCGTTTCCAATCGGCTCGGGTAGCGGACTGCCCCGTCGGTCCCGACAGGCCTGTCCAAGACGGCCACTGTTCTCAACCAACCGATCCGGCGGCGACGGACTTCTGTTTGACCGAATGAAAATGATGGACTTTGCTCCGCCACAAATTGAGCAGAAATGCCACAAAACCTGCCCGACCAAGAAGTCACACCATGCAATCAGAGCCTGAATGCATTTTTAGCATATTCGCACAGCCTGTGTAATCAGGCCATACCAGGTTGAGAGAACTCGTCGTGGTATTTATCAGCACTCGAATCCCCAAAATGTCGGCCTTGCGTAAGTTCCGTTGACCGAACCTGGCCCAGGGTGCCTGCTGACAAGCAGGGAGGTATAGCTGGCCGACGCAAAGATGGTGTAAAAAGTCACACGTCTCCATTCGTTTTGAGGACAAATCCTATCCCTGCCCCACGATGAAGCCATAAGCTTTTGTGGCGTCTTGGCATGATCTCTCCTTTCCGCAGGCTAGAGTGTTTTGCAGCGTCGTATGTTGGCCGATCACTCATTCCCTTGGACGATTGTAGCTCTGTAGCTTCACCTCGCAAGAGGGCCCCCGCCTGCGTTGCAACACAAATAGCATATACCAGGCCAGATGAGCGTTCTGTGGATGCCAACGATCGATTCTTCAGCAGATAGCAACCAGGCCTCATCAGGCCACGACCAAATTTTGTCACTGCGCGTAGAGAGAAGATGAAAAGCGCCTGCAAGGGAAATCGGGAGCCGGATTGTTCGGCGGGTTATTATATGCTGGAACGCAAGTTCCGTGACAAGCGAACGACTAACTCGTTCGCATGCTCCTTGTATGCCACTAGCGTAATGGTTTATGCAACCGGCAAACGTCCATAGCATGCATGCACGTGCTGTTACTTTTGCCTAAGCCTGTTCACTATGGCATAGTACGCCGGCTTTGGGTTATAGTCGTCGTCGAACAGAAGTGGCCTCGAGGAACTCTTCCAAGATTGCTGCCAAATGTCAGCCAACACTGCACCGCACCACACGTAAAGGGTCCGGGTTTCCTCAATACCTTGTCGCTTAGCCCCCACGTGGTGACACCGACGCATTTTGACACGTTGAGGCAAGCGCCTACAACAGTCGCGTAATCGACCGGCGGGGCGCCATCAATGTCCAGCTCGGTAATGGCAACCTCGGAGACGCGGGCGGTAGCGAGCAACTGCAGCGCCCCTTCGACGTTGCCCGACATGTTCGGGGCCAGGTGAGACTGGGAGCCTGTCTCGGACGTCAGCACGCAGTTCGACCGACTCGCATCACGGCGTGATGTAAGCCGCAAATGCGCATTGGCAGTTACGGATCCGCTTTTGTCATCACACACGTATGTTATTACACGCAGACACACATACCGATGCCGTCAATGGGGATTCCCTGCCCAATCCACAGGTTGACTTTGTTGACCAAGGCGGAAACCTTTGCCCACCCCTTGTTGTCCAAGTTGTAGTCATTGATGTAGAGCTTGGCGGCCGGGTCAGCAGCCCGGGCCGCGCGGAAAGCGACGCCGACATACGATTCGCCCATGACATTAAAGAACGTGTTGTTCCGGAGCGTGCCGTTGTCGTTGAAGATCTCGTTTACAACATCCTGCAGCATCACGCTTGGTCAACGCCTGCGCTTGCACGGTTTTTCGTCGCAAGGGAAAACTCACCCAGGCCCTGATTCTGCCCCTGTACCTCCCGACAACTGTCGAGATGTGTTTCTCAATAACGCTGGTAAGAACCTTGGCGTCCTTGATATCCGATACCCATGTGGGCAGCGCCGTGTGCCAAATCAACGTGTGTCCGTGGAGACTCTTGTTGTTCGCCTGCGTCCAGTTTACAATGTAATCAGAGTTGTCCCAACTGAAGTTGCCCCGGGTGGGCTCGATAGCATTCCACTTCATCGAATACTCTGGCGTCACATGTCCAAAGTCTGCCTCGATGATGGCTTCGGTTTTCCCCTCTTGCATGATCCCATTGTCGCCTGAAACGCCAAAGTACAGCTTTCCTCTCTTCTTCATGAGCATGTCGATGCTGACAGGCGGCGGGCAATCCGCTGTGCCATTCGAGCGCGGCAACCGTATACTTGCGGGCGTGATGACCGTTGACGTGGCGAGGGCGACCAGCTGCGCTAGAAGAACAGCCAGAGTGGCCTTCATGATTAACGAGTGACTCTGAAAAAAAGATTTGAAAAAAAAAAAAAAAGTAGACGCAATAAAATAATGAACGAACGACCCGAGTGCCAAGTTAGTGTTGGCGTCCAAAAGATTTAATCAACATCCGTCCTGGGGCTGCCGAGTATTTAGGTACTGAGCTGCGAATAAGGAGGTTACTTTCGGCGGACTATATCCCGAACCCCTGTCCTGGGCGCTTGGTAAAACTCACACATAGTGTTCTTAATTACCGCCATGGTCGAGCGGCAGGGAACCTGCGTTGACCCTCGGCCCTGTCCCTGCTGTAACTTTCCGCCGCCCATGCTGATGGCGCTCGTGTACGAGATACCACCGTAAGTCTTGACCATGCCTGACCAGCTGTCACTGTGATGCACCCGCCACCCGCACCGTTCTCGTGTGGCATCGTTGTCCCGTTGACGGACAAGGCTGGAGTTTTGTTGTTTGACTTGGTGATCCCCGGCACCGACCGCTGTTCGCATGTCACGACAGCCTCGATATCAATAGCAAAGGTTGACACAAGTAGCAGTCCGGTAGCTCCGACAGGGCACTCGGCTGTACCCCGAATATGAACTAGCAATCGCTGGGCAGCAGTCTACCGCGCCACATATTATGCTAGCGCATGGCCCGGTCTCCAAGATGAACATTATCATGGTCCGCGAGAATGGCACTGTGATTTTACTACAAACGTTATTCTACTGTGCCGAGCATTGGCCATCATACGTATTGCTTTTTTGACCGACTGTTTCATAGTATCGTTGTGTATATGTGCAACCCCAAAAGGGACCGCCTTGGATGTACCTTAATCGGCACTTTGCCGGTGTAGCTCCCCCGAGAACCCTCGCGGTTACCTGTTCTAGTTCAGTGTACCTCTGATTGCAAACCTTGGCATTCAGAACGGGGGAACTATCTGTATTAAAACACTCCTTGATCTGATGTATATGCGTCTTCATGTGTATATGTACAAAGATCTATGTACATTTTTCATGTATCAAATAGGTCTATGCTTCGATTGTACCCTGTATTAGTCGTCGGCGTGCGTCCTTGAAAGTTCGCTAATATCAGTTGCTTCTGTTATAAATTCATAAGTCGTTTCCCGTCTCTGAGCATCCATGAGGACAGTTTGTTGTGTTTCAGGTGACTTGGTGTCTTTGATAATGCCGGCGTCGAAGGCACGTTTTGCAACTCTCTCCTCGCGTCAGACACTGATGTTTGTGCCGGACACTTGCTGAGTTTGTTTCACGTCGTTGACCGCCGGCTTTTTGCGCGACCGTATCCTCGATTCCGAGTATCTACTCCAGCGACGTGTAAGAGCACCCAGCAAAGGGCGGAGAGCCGGTAGTGCGATGACAATGATCTGTGTGGCAATTTCGGCCGAGCCAACGAGATCTGCAACGTGTTAGTTTGTCTCGAAGGATGGGAGCTGCGCCCAGAGGAAGTTTTACAAGTCTCTAGGCTCCAAATCGATTGTACGGTTAAGTAGAACCGTACGATACTGATGATGACTGTGGCTATTCCTAGGAGAAAAATGCAGAACAAGGCTCTCCTATCCTTCCTTCGCAGGGCTTTCAACCTGAGTATTCCGAACGGTAGCGCAAAAACTGACGGCATCTTATAGTCAGCAGGAGTGGGTGGTTTGCTGGTTTCAAACACCTACCAAGCAATTCCGAGGTAATACCAATTGACCAGTTGATGTACATGGGCTCCAGACAATTGGCCAGTGTACAACTAGTTTCACTGTCCGCCCTGGAGAAGAGTCAGCAAAAGTCTAGGCATGCCGGTCCCATCACACGAGCACAAAATCCACACAAATCAACTCACCAATTCCTCGTTAGGTCGGCGCCACACCAGAACAAATCCACGAATGCGGTTGTAAAGAATGCGCAGACGGCATATGCCGTAACGATATGGAGGCACAGCCGTAACCTTTTCTCTCCTGTCGGGAAGAGCTCGTAATAGAAAGCGAGTAGACTGAATCTCGGAAAATAAAATCCCAGATCGAATACGACTGAACTGGCAAATTTCCACTGCAGAACGCATCAGCGAACGCTTCAAGTTGCAGTCGCGATGGGTGAGGGCTTGTATACAATTGCGAACCCCTCATCGAAATACTTATCGACAAAGGCGTCTTTACCTATAGACATCGTATAGGTATCTCCCACTACCAGTGTAGCGAAGAACAAGAGAGATAGGACAAGGAAGATCTCGGACAGCCAGAAAGACCATATCCGATGCCATGTGCGTACTGCCAGTCGGGTGACGGTGATGGCAAAGCAAAGCGCGACCAACACCCACTCGCCAGTCTATGTGCGGTATTAGTAGTCATCAGAACACGAGTGAACGTGGATAAATGTACCAGGAATTCCCGTTTTTCGAGGCCCATGATGGCTAGTGCCTAGGTGCGACTGCTCACGTCGGGACTCGGGACCCTCGAACGATGGCTGACACAATCTTGGAGTGGTCACTCGTTCAAGACGAAATGAGACAATAGTCGGACACGGATCGCATGTAAGCTCATCGAAAGCCAAAGGTCAGATGACCGATTCGTAGATCGGACAAAATAGCCACCAAGGGGTGAAGATGAGAAAAGAGTAAACGATGGGCATGATGGAATATGGTATATGGCAAGATAGGAAGTAAAGTTCGGGGAGGGGGCTCGCAGTCTTTCTACTAGGTGGAACAGGAATTCCTCGATAGTGCCTAGTGGCATCCCAAGATGCGATGACCGTAAAGCCGTCACCTTCCGATCTTTGTTAAAGGTCATGGTGGGTGGCTAAGACAGTTGATACGCGTTTGTCAAGGTACCAACCCTCTCGACCGCCGACAGGTGAGAGGCGCGCCTTGCCGCTCTCGAGAGGATGCTATCCGCCGGCTCGGAAATCGCTGGTTGCGGACATACGAGTCAAACATGCGACGTATGCGGCCTAGTCGCTCTGGCCTCAGGTTCAGCTCAAGCCACCACCTACCAGTGGTCTGGATCCCACAGCATCTTCAGGGCACCGTGTTCTACATTCTGTGGGCTAATATGACACATCCGGCAACCGGCCACTGTTCTCTATCGCGCGTTGCCACCACGCAATGCTAGTCGGTACCTGCGGGGTTTACGCGTGCCCGATTTGCGGGCCGAGATGTGATGGACCAAAGCCTAGACTCTTAGATCTCGGGCCCCGGGACAGGACTTTCGGGGGTCTAGATGAGGCTCAGCCGGGGTCCTAGAAGCCCAAACTAGGGGGGTGCGCGCCTTATTTCTAGAACCATGGGATGTTGACGTCCTCATTTGCCGTGAGAGGTAAAAAGAAGAAAAAAGTAGGAAGTGTTTCCTTTTGCCCATCTTCTTCCTCTTGTTCTTCTTCATCATGTATAAGCTACAGTGGTTCAACTATGCCGGTGCAATCTGTCTTCAGATTACCAAACCATGTTACAGAGGAATGCGGATTGCTTCAAACGGTGAAAGTCAACCATCCGCTGTCGCAGTGGCCAACTATTGCCCGTTGAATCGTTTTCTTACTTGCAAGAACCGCCATGCACTGCACCGTCTGTCGCATTCCCCACCATGAGCGTTTGTTCACGGTGTGATACAGGACGTTAATTGCTGCCCCCAATTATCGACAACAGCACATGTTCGTTCGTGTCTTGACGATTTTCTACTTGACAGTTCACTCCAAGGTTGCAACACCCGTGCTGCCCCGTTGATCTTTTCGCGCTGCCGATTTCCCATTACCGCGGCTTGAGGCACCCACGAATGAATCTTGTCGTAACATTACAGGCAGCATGATGTGTTCAGATTTTACAAGGTCGAATATCTCTCTCCACAGGTTCGGGGAGAAGCTGGATGTTTAGAAATTTCCAGGCGCATATGCCAATGGATGGCAAGGTATACCAGAGCCACTGGCTGGATTTGCCTCGACTGTACGATGGTGATTGACAATGGAGACGGTACCCGTCCAAACCGGCCAAAAACCCCCCAAAAGAAAGAAGAAAAGACCCCTCGAGCAAGCTTCAGAGCAGATCTCGATGTTCTCGCCGGACGCGACTTCAACCACAGCAGCGGGAGCCTGGCGGGAGCGCTCCCCACATCACGTACAGCCTGTCGTCGGACCTCCCGAGATTGGGGTAGTATTCAAAGCCCATCAGCATATCATGTATGCTACTCTGCGCCGTGTGTACCTGAAACCAGGCCCACTGTCCCGCCGATCAACGCCCGCAGGGGTGAGCCCGGAAAGGAAAGAAACGGAGAGACTCAGGGCAGCGTCCGTTGGGGCGGCGAGATGCCCAACTCTAAATTCTTTTTTTTTTTTTTTGAGTTTCGCTGGTTTCCTCGGATAGACATCGCTGTCGGGACCGTTGGAATCACCCAGCAAGGGTCGAGACGCGTAATGCGCATCAACATAACCGAGCATAAGGTGCGTACAAAAAAAAAGTCAACGGCCACGCTAGATTGGCAACAAATTTTCACCGGATTCCAATCTGGGATTGCGTTTTACACTTATGTTCAGAGTTGAATTGGAGAAAGAAACAAGAAAAAAAAAGGGTATGTACAGAGAAACAAGTTTGATCACGCCACGCTTTCGTTTAGCGTGCTAAAACAACCGGCCGACTTTGGCCCCCCCCCCAACGCCTGCAGCCTTACATGTAAGCAGCATCATAGTATCCCGCGCCGGTGCAGCCGCCCCCCAGGATGCTCGAGATGGCGACGGGCGCGGCGAGCTTCTGGGAGAAGCTGGCGCGGGCGCCCTGCGACCCGATGCCGGTGTTCTGGTACTCGCCAAAGAGGACGTTGCTGGTGCGGTCGTCGCCCTTGTTCCACGTCGTCCAGCCGGCCGAGTTGACGGCGTCCGACATGGTCGTCTTCTGGAACACGACCTGGGCGAACTGCTTCCAGGGGCGCCCGAGGTAGTAGCTCCCGGCGGCGACGGTGTTCCCGGCGGCGGCGGCGATGGTGCAGCTGTTGAAGACGTAGTAGGAGCTGTCGTTTGCCGTCGGGCGGCCGTTGGCTGATCCCAGTCGTCAGTATGTCGGTTTCGGCGTTGAGCGATTCGGTGGCTGGGCTGGCCTTGGTGGTGGTGGTTTTGGGGGGGGGGGGGGGGGTTGGTTCTTACCAGTGATGAAGCCAGTGGAGGTGGCAAGGAGGCGGAGGTCGCACTGCTCGAACCAGCTCGTGGCCTTCTGGCCGAAGATGAAGTCGGTGGCGCCCTGGATGAGGCACTTGGAGTACAGCTGATTGCCCAACTGGCTGAGGACGGTGTCCTGGAACCCGGTGAACTGGCAGCCGTAGTACCCGCTGTCGGCGAAGGCGCTCAGCGCGACGGCCTGGCTGCCCTGGCCGTAGCCGTTGGCGACGTTGACGTTGTAGAGCCTAAAGTTGGCGGCCTTGACCCGGAGCGTGGCGGTACCGTCGTTGTTGAGGCCGTCGGCCTGGCTCTTGCTGGCCGTGATGGTGACGGCGTTGCCGGCGTAGCCGCTCGCGTCCGTCGTGTAGCCGTAGATGCTCAGCTGGGCCGCCCGCGCGCGCACCAGGACCTGCTCGTTGTAGGTGCCCCGGTCGACGAAGATGCACTGCGTGCCCACGGCCGAGGTGGAGAGGGCGTCGACGGCCTGCTGTATCGTGCCGTACTGGCCGCTGCCGGGCGACTTGGAGACGGTCAGGCATCCGGCCGGCGCGGACGTGCGCGCTACTGCCAGCGCTGCTGTGACGTGGGCGAGAGTAACGAGGAAAGACTTCATCGTGGCGGTACTCCTTGATCGAAGGATGTACTATCGTGGCACCCCAAGGCTGGGAGATCGTGTGGTCTAATATACACACACACACACACACACACACATACATATATATACACAAGGCGACTTGGGTCTCCTTTATGTGCCGCACATAAGAGGCCCACATGGCTTAAGCGTCGAGAGAGGGTAGATGTCGAAGACATCCTTTTTCGTCCGAGGTCGTTTTTCCCGCGTGTTCTGGTTACCCCGGACTCTCCACTCTCCTCCTGCGGTCCAGTCATGATTGGTGGAGATGGATACCGGGCCGCCGGCAGACAGGAGGCATCTTCGTAGATTGCCCCGATTAAACGACCGACCCCCGAGCTCTCGAACTTAAACCCGCAAGAAGGCGTCGGCTGGGGGGTCCTGGCCATACATGGTAATAATCCGAGTGCGTCAGGGGTTGGCTCGGCACTTTGCGAACCATAACTGAGAAGAAGGGGGGGGGGGGCTAAATGAGGTGTACATCAGTTGATCACACAGCGCGCGAAATATAATGCCGGAAGAACTGGCGGGCAGTAGTAAATAGAACGCAGCAGTCGACCGATGCGGCAGAAGCAAGCAACGCTTCTTGGCACGTTGCTTCTTGGTATCCGTAATGCTTGCAGGAAGGACGCATCACATTCCACTACGAATAGGAACGGCACTGGATGACAGAACGAGGGAACTGGCGAGTCAGTCGGACTGGAGAGGCGGCCCCAGAACACCCATATCATTCATTTCCTGATAGCAAGGAGGCTGTGTGCGTGTGGGCCACACAGCGTCGTATGGACATCGGTTGCCGAAACACGCTGGTCTACCCGGTCAATCAATTGACACTATGTCGTAAAACGTAGGCCAAGATAACTTGCCATCCGACAGACGAGTTCTGTACGGAGTAGATCTCCTGCAAATTCACTTTCAGGCTCTCTTTTCCGATATTGCAGGCGGCGGCTCCAGAATGTGCGGGTTTCATCAACTCCAAGCTCACTACCTAGCTTGCTGCAAACATAAACATGCCGGCCCTGGATCTTCCAATCATAGCTTTCGTACTGGCAAACTTGTCGCTCCATTGCCAGGAGGCGAACCTCGTGGCTTCGGGGGGGTTCGGATTTTAGCTATGTACCCGTGCATTCGCCCCCTGGAGTAACTACGCTGGAGACCCAGCAACCCGTACAGGAAGCATCAGGCGTAGGTTTGATATTTTGTGTACCTATATAGGGATTAATAAGTCTCTATGTATATGAATGATGTGAGGGTTTTGCGCATTGTGATATCAGTGCCGGGTGAACTGCACCAGACCGCCCACGGAGGGTTGTAGCAATATTTACATCAATGAATATGACACAGCACTGGATCATCGTTCCAAAAAACCAAATATGGTTTGACTTGCTTTATGGATTCGTGCAGTCGCCTTTGAATGAAATTTCAAAAAAAGGGGGAAACAAAAAGGAAAGGGAAAAGACGCGGCGATCTGGTTGCATCCCTTGCTGAGAAGGGCAATACTACACAGTTTTGCTTTCCTAATATAGCTCAATGCAGGCCGGGGTCGTGTCGCGGGTGTTCCGATCGCTGGATCCACGCTTCCGGGCCATTTGCGGCCTAGTGGGATGTTGTCCGTGTCCACAAAAGGAGTTTCGTTGCTGGGCGGGATGTTTCTTTGACCCCAGTCTTATCTCGAGCTCTCGAACTTGTCCTTGATCCGCCATCCCATCCTCCGCCGTGTCCTGTCGTGATGGGGGGGCGCTCTTCCTTTTCGAGTTCCGACGGGCTCGTTGCGCCAAGCGCGGCGTGCTTGGTTCAAAGGGGCTTACCTATGCCCCCCTCACATGCCATTTGTATCCTCGTTGTGGAAAGGAAAAAAAGGCAAGGGTCAAGGGACATTACTATCCGTTTCTGGCCGGGGTTCCCGCACCTGTCCGCGTTCGCACGGCCTCTCCGCGCGTCGGATATTGCCTGCGGTCCCCATCGTCCCCCGCTGAAGGAACGTAATGCCGAGCCCCCCCCCCAGTCCAGCAGCCGCCGAACCACCGTGGCCGGCACGGCCCCGCTGCTTGACGTGTCAAGCGCCGAAATGTGAGCCTTCTTTGGCTTCCGCGGTGACGTCCGCAAATATCAACACCAATACCAAGGCTCCGGGCTTCCTCCTTATAATCCCGGCCTGCTCACATATATATATATGTGTGTGTGTGTGTGTGTGTGTGTGTGTGTGTGTGTGTGTGTGTGTGTGTGTGTGTGTGTGTGTGTGTGTGTGTAGGCATGCCTGGTGCGACAGCTCACAAGAGGGTCGGAAAGATAAAAGAACCAGCCCTTTATTAGTGGAACCGGAGGATTTGTATCCCCCATATTTTCGTCGTCCCCCAAGCCACTCAAGATAGACGTGGTATCCCCTCCCCCAGTTCCATGTCCCGCTGCGCGCCAGCCTTCAAAAGAAACGCAAACTAAAACAATCAAGTGCAAACCCGGATTCAAAATCGACTTTTACTGAATTTTACAATCAGACGTGACCAAGTGTCGAGCGCGGCGCCAATTGGCTCGTCTGGGAAATCTCTCTTCAAGACTGGCGTTCAGCCATGACTATTCGAGATGCCGAGCCCATGTGACTACGCTTTGCTCTGCTACCGGACTTTGACGCTTGTGATGGGAATGCTTAAAACGGCAGTCACGGTGACCAGTGGGTTCGCAGGGCGGTTTTCCCTGGTCAAAGTGGCTCGTATCATCATGCCCAGTTCTCGGGGCTGATACCGATGTTGCCCACGCTCCACCTGTCGAGGTCCACGTGGCCGTCTTCGTCCCGCTCCTTCTCGTCAATCGGTCTCGCAAACTCGGTCAGAAACCTGAGCATCCAGCGGTCCATACGGTAGCTGGTGCTCATGCTTTTGCGGCATAATTCGTGAAAAGTCTTCAAGCGGGCGAAGCATACTTCGAGCGCGGGCCAGTATACACGCAAGGCGACAAGAGTGTTAAAATGGCGTTCCAGGGTTGCGCGGGCGTTGGCGATCTCGGCCTCGTCCGTTTCGAAGAGCAAGGTATGAATGAATATGGAAGAAGTAATGACGATGATGTGCCCAAGCATGTTGAACTTGGCGTCACAGCCGGGCGTGGTGTTGGCAAGGTCGATGATGCGCGACATGGAGATGGCGTTTTCTTTGCACTTTCGGGCAAAGATTTGGGCGGTGGGCGATGTAGGAAAACGTTGGACCTCGTCTAGATATTGGTAGTAGAGCAGCTGGCTGTAGTGATAGTGGCCAGTATGCACAGCAATAAAGACACGCCCCAGCCCCTGGGAGGCGAAAGAGTGTAGGTTGGCCGGGGTATCGCGGAGGCTTAGGGGCAGTTCGACTTCCCAGGCCTCTAGCTCCTGGGACAGCTGGGATACGGTCTCGTCAATGTTGGTCACGTCGACGTCGGAGGTGAGACTCTTTATGGCGTCATTAACTCTCATAAGGATACTGTTCAGCTTGATCATTTGAGCAATGAGCGAATCTTCCCGGTTGGGGGAGAGGATAAAGTCAAAGTGATTGTTGTTTGCGCGGGTCATGTTGAGGAACGTTGATTCATTCATGGGCAACGGAATATCCATCCGGCGGTTCATAAGACGCGGAAGGTTGACACCGGTGGATGACCAAACGTCGATCATGCAGAGCGACCAATATACTATAATGGTCAGTCGCTGTCTGCGGGCAGCTATGTAGGAATGGGCTTACCTCTGATGTGGATCTCCCGTTGAAGCGGGTCGGGAGTGGGCAGGTTAGGCAGGTTAAGATAATTAGCTATCCTGCACGCCGCCGAGTAGAAGACGGTCTCGGCCCCTGCCTCACCTTCTACGATGGAGTACGCGCCGAGGAGGACGCATGCTTGGACGCTGGTCAAGGACACATCGCGCAAGTTGAGTAGCATGTTCCCCTCGTTGGCGAACAGCTCTCCTCTGGAGATTGGAGGGATGCCATTGAAGATGGGATTGGAGGAGAACCTTGAATGTGTTAGTCTAGATCAGGGGCGTTGGAGCAAAGCACAATGGCTGACCTCGCGGATAACGCCATCATGCCGTAGACCAGCACCAGCGGGGCGCTTCCTTGGTGGAGATCGAGCATGAAGCTGGGTCTGTGGAAGAGAGAGTGAAGCTGGTCGTGGATATAGCTGAAGTACAGCTCCACAAGCTCGAAGCAGAGGGTCTTGTTGGCTACGGCTGCCGAGGGCGCGATTCCGGGCGGGCTGGCGAGCATGACGTCGGTGACGATCGGGGTCTTGGGGGTCGTGACGGAGATTGGGCTGATTGGCGCAGCCTTGGGCTGGATGATGGAACCGGCCCGGGAGCAGGCAATGTTTTGAGCCGCGCAGTAGGTGCACTGGCCGCCGGCGACAGGCACCTCGCACTTCCGCCGTCGCGCGCTGTCATGTTGTCGCCGGTGAGCGATGCTTTGTAGCCCGACCCTCGCAGGTTGACCAAGGCCGTAGGATTCATAGGGGTGGGTCGACTTACCGACACGCCGAGCAGGCTGTTGAGTATCTCATTGTTGAGTGCTGCCGTTTGTTCTATGAGACTGGGAAACAGTAACGTAAAGTGGCCGGACCATAGTCGGTATTTGACGCCTGTCGGTCCGAGCCTCTCTGCCTTTCTCGTCTGGGCCGGGCTGGTCGTCTGACGAGGATAAGAACGAGGATGAGAAATGCCGCGGGCGCGGCAAGTGCCCGGTGAATATTTTTTTCTTTTCTATTCTTCTGGTTTTTTTGCTTTGCTTTTTCCTTTTCTGGGCTGAGGCGGTCGATCGAATCGAGGAGGAACAAAAAGGCAAGTCACCTGTCACCTGCTTCCTTCCCAGTTCTAGGTTAACCTGCTGCATTGGTCCGTTCCTTCCCCCTTCTACGCCGACACCTTCGCCTGAACCTGCCCGGAAGACAGACAGCTAGCTGCCTGCTTGCAGCCACTGGTCGGGACCGACTCACCCCCTCCCGCTTTCCCACGACGACTTCCAGGGCCCTTCTCAGTGGCTCGGTTAGATTGGATTTACCTCATATATGGGTCTTCTCCGCATTCCGGTATTACACTAACCGCGATCGGCTAGCTCCTCTTAGCGGCACGACCATGGGTTTGCGGAGCGACGAGCCGGTGGCTTTCCTGGCCCTCTTTTGTCAACCGTCAACCTTCGCGTGCTTCGTCTACGTAGTATCCATCCTCGTCCTCGTCCTCCTCCTCCTCCTCCTCCTCGTTGTCGTCCCTGAGGTCCAGACGAGAAGGCTTCCCGGCTCGATGCAACGCCCTTGATTCCTCACATCTCGTACTCGCATGCCTCTCCGGATCGAGGGCCCGAGGTGTGTATGTGTTTGCTTCATGTTTGATCGAACCCACGCCGCCAGCATTTGGGTTTCATTCCTGTCCAATCAGACCTGCTGGCGACCTCCGCAGACGATGGTCGAAAATGAGGGGTTCATCGTTCCATTCTGATCTCCCCCGGGGACTCGCGGGTTGCGCCGCGCGACCGAGAACCCCCTTGCCCGCCTGCAACCTCCGCCGATCGTTCCCGTCTTCCAGTAGGTAGTATATCCCCAGGCCGGCTGCATATCTTGTTCGGCTGAGCCAGAGTTGGGCTGGTCCCTCGTCCAACCCAGCCGAGTTGCTTGGCGAGTTGGGGCGCTTTTATTACCGCGCATTTAATCATTTGCCTCCGTCGTCTCCGAAGGGCCGAGTTCCTTTGCCCCAGACGGGAGCTCCCGCGATCTTCCTCTAGTTCGCCGCCCGGAGACATCCAGAAGCGGCCAATGATGCAACCTTTGGTTCGTGCTAATAGCGGTGGTGTGACGCAAAGCGGTTGAAATAACGACCCTCGCCTTGTTTTCTCGTGGTGCTGTATAAACAGATCTTCTGAAACACACATCAACGTTGTGCGCTGGCCATCTCCTGCCTCTCTGGGCTCATCCCAGCCTCCTCTCACCCTGTTCTTGGCATTTTGCCCCTCGTTAACTCATGGCATATTGTCACAAGGTGTATATAAGCCACAATTGCAGCTCAGCAATAGTGGATCCACTTTTGGCCACGACACATACCCTTATGAGGGCTTTGTGTAGCAAGCAATTGACCACGCCCCTCTTCTTTTCTTGTACTGATTGCCTAATTCGTAGACATTGTCCTTGAACAAGTATCTCGCCAACGGTTCCTCTCTGTCGTTGACAAGGTCCTATCAAGGAGACCACTCAAAATTTCCCTCTTTCGACCAAATGTAGTAGTTCATGACACCCACGGCGAACTCGCCGTGCTTCTTCATCACCCAACCCATCCTCTCCCTCGTCTTCTCGTTCAGCACTTGACTTCCAACCAGCCGGCATACAATATCCCGCATAGCAAAATGCCTCTCGAGGGTGGTGCTATACAGCTCATCGACGACAGCGGGAAAATCACCCGCGACCTCCCAACTCACTTCGGCCGATCGGTAGAAGCGATCTTGCGCCAGAAGCTTGAGGGCGGGCACGTCGTACTTGTCGGCCATGACGTAAAGACGCAGGTGCAGAAACAAGTCATCCCGAGCGTCGTAGAGCTCCTTCTTTACTAGGTCTACCACGTCGTTGCCCTCCTCCTTGGGTTGCGATGATTTCTTGATAAAGGGATCCCCTGCATCGTCCGCAAACTCATCCGCCGGAGTAACGCCCGAGAACTCATTGTATTCTTCTTCCGGCTCGGCGGACGACCTCTCTCTGTCGTAGTAGTCCGAGTCGTCCTCCGAGCTCTCGTCGTCGCCACCGCCATACCGGTTTGCGGCCCGGCGGCCAGGGTGTTTTGAGCCGTTTCTCGTTTTTCTCGGAACCTTGCGTCGCCTCACAGGGCTTTCTACGCCAGTCGCTGCGTCGAGTTCGTCGGCAACCTCGTCAGGCTGCAACATCGAAATTGCAGACGGCCTTCCGAGCATCGGCGTGACTCCATCGTCGTAGTTTCCCGTGTAGAGAAATTCAAGCAGGCGCCTGAGGATAGTGGGATCATCTTCTGGCAGGTCGATGGTCCCCGACGCGGCTTCCTGTTTCTGTGTATCAGCGATTATTCCAGAGAAGTGAGTTGGATAGGTATTACCATGAACGGGGCGGAGAAGGCCTTGTCAAAGAAAGACGACTGGGAGCATACAATGGCTCGATGGGCTTTAAAAGTGCTACCATTGCAGGTGATGGTCATGTCGGCATACTTGTTGGACAGGAAAAGTCCAGAAAGCGCGGTGAAGATGCTTGTCGTGCGAAGATCGTCGACGGTTTCTGAAGGCTCGCGGGGGTATTTGTCCTCCTCCCATGGGCCTTGCGGGATCATGGCATTGCCGGTCGGTGGATTACCATGGCGGGTCGTTGTAGATGTCATGTTGAAGATTTCAGCGCTGTCCTCTACGCTATCCAGGTTGTTGTTGATTCCTCAAAAAGTGCAAGGAGATCCGATCGTGGCCAACGTTAACAGGGAGCGACTTGGCAGGGGGCTGGTGGTGGGGAACATTAAACGTGGGTAACAAACAATATCGGCCAATCAAGACACGTGCCTGCGGCCAGGACTATATAGGTAGGTCCCTCCTGCCGAATTCAACCCCGGAACTGCCAGGCGCACTACGCCACGCACATATGTCATTTATTAGCAAGTTATTTTCTAAAGTATTGACTACTAACACACACACACACACGCACACACATATATAGTGTGTGTGTGTGTGTGTGTGTGTGTATTGGTGTCCCAGTTTGACCGTTCAAATCTCTTGTTGTGTGCATGTCCGCAGACAATGCCTTCATCCTACGACGATGGAACTATCCAACCCCCCTATTTTGTAAACCAAACCCAGATTCTGCTCATATCATATCGTTTGAGTTCCATCTTTGCCTCGTTTCCAGCGATTTTAGTCTTCTTCAAAGATCCGAACAAACCCCCAAAACCGCCAAGACCACTTCGTAGCCACAGTATGTTGAATTTCGGCTACTCAAGCACCCTTCAAGATGTCATTTACGTCTCGGGCCACTTCGATGGTGGTGGCTCCAAGAAATCTGTTTGGTCAGTCTCCAAAAGTTCATGGTGCCCAAGAACCCAAAACTTATGCGCAACGTAATCGACCTTTTGAACCGTCCAAAACATGGTGAAGCCGCCCTTTGCCTAGGGCTGCAACATTATGAGGTTGAATTGAAGTAGCGAGAGCCTTATAATGGTTCTGAGGGTTCTAGCTGACTCGGGAAAAAGAAACCTTGCTTCGACCCATTTGAAGGACGAAGGAGGAATTGAAAGGAAGTCTCATGAAGCTGCGTTATATAAAGCTACATCATCCCGAATTTCGTCATTTCCTTAAGACAGCAATCGTAGTGAGGGAATGTGTAGGGTGTGCTATAGACTCTATCAGTACAGTACATAGCAAACTACTAAGCACCCTACTAAAGTGAGTTAAGATGTCTCGCTGATCATTAGCTATAGATAGGTGGAATTAGAATTGAAAGGTCCAAATTAGACTATGTATCTTTAAAAAGAAGCTGGTAAAGTTTACGTTCCGAGGACCCTATGATATTTTATGCAGTCATAAGTTTGAGCAAGACACTCAAACAGTTTACAAAGAGTTCAGAGGCGGAAGTTACCAAGTTCCCAATATACACTCTTAATTTAACTATATTTAGGTTTCTATCTAGTAACTCTGTAGTTAAAAATGTCTTACTTCTTCAAGAACGTATAAAACCATGTAAAGAATTCCTTAGTATTCTAATCTGTCTCTAATTTGAGTTGCTTACGAGTTCTTTCGAGGTAGAAAACATTCAACTTGGGATACCTTCAAGAGAAAAAGCCTTGATCCAAACCGAAGCCCCCTCTCGCCAAACAGGCGACAATTTCAGTATGGATTTTCAATCGAACGCTTATCAAAGCCGCATTGAACCATCTCTTGCCCCTTGAGAAGTCGACCATCGTCTCCAAATGGGCAATCTGCAGCTTCAATGTTGACTACTGCCAAAGCTATTCCTTGAGCAGTAACAATAGACGACAGGTGCGACATGGGGATTTCCAGAGACGAGGTCAAGATGCGTCTGTACCACGAGCGAGGCAGGTTTGCTTCTGCCGTAACCGGGTATGCCGTAGAGCCACAGAACGGAAGGTGCACTCGATTCGCACCATTCAAGGTATACCTCTCCCGAAAGAGACTCGCCAGTAGTTGGAATCAGCCCAAGGTGCACATCCTTTGATGGAGACGTCGAGGGTGGATTCCAGATAGCCACCTAGAAAGTTTCTTGTGCTCTTCGGAACCATCTCTTTCTCCATTCGTTCGAGGGTGCGTACCGCACGTACGATGCGTTGCTCCAGGCCTCGCAACATCTTTGTAAAATACAGGAAACCGACATATATTCAGAGGCCCCACTGCGCCGGCTGTGGTTGAAACAGACTGATCTTCCAGCAATGCGGTCGAATGAGAGACCTTCTGTTCTTTCGGCTAGAAGCTTCGTAAAGCCAAACCAGTGCGCGCGGCGTGGACGAGGTCGTATTGACTCACGCCGTCGCCAACCTCATTGAACTTTTGGAAACATCGGACAACCTTTTCAGAGACGCCCCTGACCGCAATGACTTTCCCTTCTTCACGTTGAAATATTAATCTTCGATCCGCGCATTGTTTCTACTTCGATTGGACTAGCTCTAGAAGCTGCAGTGAAAGGGTACTGTCGTCCATAGCGGCTTTGGCAAGTTGGGCCTCCTCGCCATCTATCAGCCGCTTCCTCGGTATCCCAATTATTAGGGTTGATGGAATGAGGTGGTTCTATGTTGAAAAATGACCCACCAGACATTGGACAGTTGGGCTTGATAGAGTTGCAGGACTTATGTCCACTTCACGTATGTCGTAGTTGGGAGGAAATCAGCTCTAGTGGGATTCGTCCAGGAGTCTTGGTCGGGCTGAAAGTCGGCTTGAAAATGCTCGCACAATTCAAATGCGCTTGGAGATATTTTCCAACCATCCTATGATACCGGGCGGACATGGAGGGCGCAGTGTGGCCAGGCTCATATAGAACTCTCGTTGCAAACATACGTACACACACAGCGCCCTCACAGACCCAGGTACTTGACCGGATTGCATATTTGGGCGAGAGTCGGCGAGACTGCCATCACAGCTCTTGGCGGCCCACGATCAAAGCCAATTTCCCAGGTCGCGAAATATATGCGAAGTCCTCTGATGTATCTGACTCTCTTATAATGTAGCATGCATGTGATCTTCACCATTGCGCACACAACCTCTTTGTAACTCTATTACGTCGAATTCCGAGTTTTATATTGACGAGAAGGCCGCTGGTGCAGATGCTTCACCGCGCAAGATGTCCCTACCACCCAGCTGTCATGTTTCCGTGTACCTTGAAGAACCCACTTCAAGTCACCGGTCGTCTCAGCTTTTCGTGCCTGCAAGTCAACCAGTTCAGCACAGCAGATTTCTCACGCTACAGCGTTTCATTATCTCATAGCGACAATCCAGCCGCTCCTGTAGGTTGATATAATTGAGGCTGCAGGGCTATCAGGTAATGTGCTTGTTATTGCCGATGTGGCATTCAAAACTGGCCGCGCCCATCTGAAGATCACGAGGCTCCTCGACGAGATGAAAACAAGTCCATAGGAAGCTGAGGCTTAAGACGGACAGAGCAAAGTTCCTTGAAAAGGTTTCAGTCTTATTCAGGATATGGTCTTTTGAGGAGCCCTGTCAATTCGTAAGGGTATCTAGCTACGCCGTGCGGGCGCCCGTGGCCACTACATTGGTTCCCCCGGCGTAAAACATGATCATCACCATCATCATGTGGAAGAGCCTGATTCCAAGCATCGTTTCCAGCAACACTCTACTCGAAGATTATATCAGCAAATGACACATGCCAAATGTTGTTAAGGGGATGATCGATCATACTCTGAGCCAGATTACACACCAAATAATACTTCACCAGTAGATTTGGCTTGGTGAAGGATGTACATGAGTAATATGCACATCACGCAACTATCACTCCAGTCAGTAACATAGCCTTTTCCTAGAAGGTGCCACCAATGAATTTGAAAGGCGACTGAGGTTGATTTTGCCTGCAGCCATTACGGAGTCTGCTCCGGAGTCCGAGGCGCAGATTCCTATGTAGCAGGATGGTTCTCGACATCGAAATGCCCAAAGCGCCCTCCCTCTCCCCACATATCAAATCAACCTCAAGGATGTGCTAGCATGTCCCTGGAGGTGGTGTGAAATCATACCTTGGAATCTTACCCAGGAAACCCTCCTTCCGCTGGCCTATTAAGGTAAGAGCACAAGGCGGTCCCCCGTAGAGTCGCAAAGGCACGCGATAATCGTCACAAGAAAACTCTTCAGGAGTATGGAGGTATCTCATTTGTACAAGAGTCGCGTACACACCCTGCTCAGATGGGGAATCCTCAACTCAGGACATTCCTAGTAGCAAGAGATTCCCAATGTACGCGCGTACTCGTCGGCGTTGAATCATGGTCTGAGCAAGATGCAAGGTTTATACGTCCATGGGTTGTTACCTTCAACCCAGCTCGAGACGTCACAACTTAGTCTCGATCTCTTAGCGATTATCTATCTGCCTTGACAGCCAGGGTTGAGAGGCTTGTATGCTATTCAACGTCGTTTTAGATTTATCCGGGGCTGTTTTTCTTTAGTCTTTCTGGCCAACAATCGGGGACCCAGCAACATGACTATCAACAGACGTAGGTGGCTTCAGGTGATAACTCCCTCTTTCACCTCGACGGGAATATCCTGCTGTCTGGCACTTGTGGGCGACGTAGTTGGCCAACATATAAGTGATGGAGGAATGAATGTTGTCTGGGCCACTGGCTGGTAAAAGGGAACTGGGTTGTCTTTGCTTTCCACAAGACATTCGGCGGATAGGGATAGCGTCGGCCGTGTCCAGGCCAGGATGAAGCCGAGAAGGGAGCGAGGCTCTCGTACTTTAATCATGGTGCTTGGTGGTTATGAGTTTCGGGAGCATGGCCCAAAAATGTAAAAACCAAGCGGGGCCGGAAAGAGCAAGCCTTAAAATTTGAGACCTCGCAAAAAGTCTAGGCTGTATACTTCTCGATACGAGGTAATCAGTCACGCCACTGAAGCTTGGGCTCGGCCGATGACCCCGTCGCCGAGAGTCTGAGGGCAAGAAAACTTGCTCTCGAAGAATGTCTAATATTCGCGACCCGATAGCTTGGCACTGAGGCGTTTCCCAAGTCAAAGCTCCAAGTCAACCCACACTGAGATGAGATAGTGGCCCCGTTAGACGCTGGGCCTTGTCGCACTGCCCATCTCGCAACGAGGCGGCATGGTCGACTTGGCCGCTCTCAGCCCTATGATCTGAAACGCTAGAGAGAAGCGGCGGGCAGAGACTTTGCAGCGAGTAGGCCTATATTGCCATCAGGGACAATTAGTTGCATGTGAAATCGAGAGCCGGGCCACTGCGGGCAACAGCGAGCCTACCTATGGGGAAGGCCGTACCACAAACTTTATCGGAACCATGGGCAGAAACCTTGCGCCGCCGGTAGGCACCAACACCACTGAGCCGATGTTTCTTTTTTACCGTGCCGCCGGAGATCGGAGATTCTCGAAGATACTTGCCGATAATCACCCAATCAGCCCTAAGACATCGTCTCAACGGCTCGCGCTTTGGGCCAAAGTAAGTGTGTTGGGACGGTATGGAGGAGAAAAACGTATTGCGGAGAAGAGCAATCGCTCCGTCGGCCGAGCGCCTCCGTCAGCCGTCCACGGCTGTCTGTCTGCTCAAAGTCCGGTAACCAGCGGCAATTGCTCCGATCCGTCGAGGAACGTAGCCAAAGTTGGCTCCGGCGTTTGGGCGCCTGAGAGCCAGTCGATCAGCCGCTGTCCCAAAACGAAACTGAATATGAAGACCTACGCGCGATTTGTGTTCGCCTATCGTATATCGCGGGTGTATTTGTCATTGTCAATTCAGTCGTCATCTTCGACACGGACTCCCTATTTCAAAGTTCTGGTTTGTTGACTCAAGATCAGCAAAGTTGACTTCTTACCGCGCAGCCGGAATACTGTGCATTTTTTCGGCACCGCTTAAGGTTCTAGTCGCCTATATTAACTCTGAGCTTGTCCAGGAGGCCTTTGAGCTACCGTTCCAGATCGATGAGGTAAACCACTTACCTGAATCAGCATACTTAACCGGCTTTCAATACTCAACGCTCCCGTCCGGCTTTGCTGCTCAACATGAATTCTACGCTCAAGTGGCCATGCTCGCACACGTATTCGGAGACGCATTATACCAAACCATGGATTCGGCATCAACCTCTCCCTACCACATGGGTGCGAGCAACAGGAGGCTGAGAAACTCCTGCGACTGTTGTACCCAGCTCAAGTTGAAATGCGACCAGAAGAAGCCTTCATGCAACCGATGTATCCAACGCAGACGAAACTGTGTATACAGCCAGGTTCGAAAGGCCGGGAGACCTCCCAAAGTACGAAACAAGCATAGGCGGCCGAACATGGACATTCTACCACAGCAACGGAGAAGGGATACCGTTCCCTGGACACCCAGTCCACAAGAGTCGGCATTTAGCAGCACCTCCCCGATGGATATGATTGCATATCCATCCCCCGAAAGCCGAACATCCTCCCCTTCGACAAGCGATGCAATGGAAGAAGGGATGATGGGGTGCTACAATCATTGGGTCTGGAATTGGAACTCTTGCTGGAATTTCCCGCCAGATCAGTGTGGTAGCTGGCTGTTCATATACGAGACAAACACCGCGGCTGAGGCGAATCCCGGCACCGAGGTTCTTTCAGATGCTAAAAACCAATACCCGCCACCTGTTTCTGACCTTGACCTGCAATATGCCATCGCGAACCAGGAAACATCAGGTCATCTGGGGCACCTTCCCGTTCAGCATATCAACATGCCTCCGCCAAAAGGATTTCACAATTCAGCACTCTCTTACCCCCAGCCATGAGTGGACATCTACACCAAAGGCCCTCTTTGATGCCGAAAAAATGGCCACAGCCAATGTTTTTTCTTTCGATTTATCTCTTCAAGAGACAATGCATCAATTCACCAGCCACATTGCCAATTGTCATTAGTACCCTTCGGCATGCTTTGGTATTAGTTGAAATAAGCAATATGGGAGGCCCAATACATTATCAAGCTTTGCTCAAGATTGTTCTCCGTGGTTCAAACCAAGCAACTCATGACATCGCGTGCAGTAATGGCCAGCTGAATGATTGACAAAGAAAGCGTTGTCTGACAGCATATTCTCTAGGTCATCCAACTTGCGCGAACGCCTAGAATATGCGCTGGAGATAGACGGTCGCATTAGACATGTTATGCTTGGTGATTTGTAAATTTTGTGTTTGTGTAAGCTGCTCCGAAGTCGACTGGCTGGGTTACGCGGAACCTCGGAGGTATGGGCAGCGTAGTGAGAGAGGAGCATGGCAAGAGACACATATATGTGGAGCTGAATGTTCAAGGTAACGATGGGCACAAATAAAACCTCCAATCCGAGATCTGACATATCATTGAGCTGCTAGAGTTGCGGGCGTCATGATACCAGTCAGATGCCAATTAACTAAGCTGAGTACTATGTTGAGCATTGGGCATGATACCTCTATTTTCCCCACCGTGGTGTCGTATTTTTTTGTACCTTTGTGGCTCCAAGAGAGACCGAACCGCCTTATGTGCGTATGTACGTCAATGAACTAAACTAGCCTGTCCACGCTCGCACTTCTGTTGCGTATGTAGCCTCTCTCCAGGGCCTCCAACCATTCAGTCGGCTGGATGGTGTATCTCAGGTGGAGAAAGACAACCCATACTAAGGATCCCAACTTTGGCCCGGTCAGGAACGGATCTTTACGGACCAGGTAGCGTCATCTTTCACCATCACATCAGCAAGCTATGTCATGTAAGTGAGATCGACGTGGTACATCGTTTCTGTCTTCTTGAACCCGACGTAGTCTCACACAACATCACACGCCACCAAACTCCAATAGTCGTGTTTTTGATACTGTAACGCCAGCTAGTAAAGCAAATTGGTTCCCAATTTCATGACTCCCCGACGATGCCGTGATCGTACTCGGGGTTCACCCAGTCGGGCTCCCCGGCCCTTCGTCTCATTGCGCCGCCATAGCGATGCAGCAGCCCCAGCGCTGGGATGCAGAAGAAGACCGTGATGATGCCATGGCCCGCAAACGTCCACGTGTAGCCCACATCCGCGACCCAGGGCGCGATGAAGAAGGGGTCGATAAAGGCGCTGAGGTTGAGCAGCACGGCGTAGAAGGTGATGACGGCCATGCTCTGGAGGGGATAGGCGTCCACGATGTAAGAACAGATTGCCGTGTTGCCCATCTGGATGCCGGCGCCGACTATCACAATCCGGGATTAGAGCAGGCTTGGGATTGATCTCTTGGATGAAGACGGCTTTTTTTTTGGGGGGGGGGGGGGGGGGTTGGAAGAAAAACTTACAGAGTGCAAAGGCGACTTGCCCAACCACCCAATGGTACGCCCTGTCAATGCTGACGCCCCAGACGATGAGGCCGATGGCCGTCAGGAGGGCCGCCGGGTACGCCAGCCACAGCCGCATCTCGGCGGTCTTGACGCCGCCGTTGCCCTGGGCGAGCTTGACGACGAGCCAGTCGCTAAGCTTACCGGAGAAGAAGATTTCGGACACGAGCGTTCCCACAATCAGGCCGACGAAGAAGAGGCTACCGAGTCCGTCAGCATTCCGCGCCCGTACCAGGGCTCGAGGGGCGGCCGGATTCGACTTACCCCTGGGTCTGCGGCGAGTAGTCGACGTACGCGACGGGTATCATTGTGATGACAGACAGGACCCACCAGTACCACCCGAAGCAATAGACCCCCGTCGCGATGGGCACCACGGGGTACTTGAACAGCTTCCCGAACCGGACGATCGAGGCCCACGCCTCGGGGTGCCTCATCGCCGGCACCGGCTTCACGTTCAAGAACGGCAGGCCCTTTGTCCTGGGAACCTCGACGGCCTCGGGCGCCGACGTGCCCGCCGCGGCGGCCTTCTCGTCGTTCACGGCCCGCGTGGCGGGGACGGCGCCGCTCGTCCCGGAGAGCATGTAGTCCCGAGGGTACAGCGTCTCGGGCAGGAACGCCAGCTCGGCCGCCAGGATGACGGCGAACAGGATGGCCGTCAGCCACTGGATCCAGTAGTGGTCGATCAGGTCCACGAAGCCGCCGACCAGCGGCCCCGCGAGCAGGCCCAGGTCGATGGCCAGGACCCAGAGCCCGACCTTCTGGCCGCGCTCGTGCTCGAAGAACATGTCGTTGATGATGGCCAGCCCGACGGTGGCGGCGGGGCTCACGCCCAGGCCCTGGAAGAGGCGGGCGGCCATGTACCCGCCGTACGAAGGGGCCTTGGCGGCGCCGATCGAGGCGGCGAACGCGACGACGGTGCCGGCGATGAAGATGGGGCGGCGGCCGATGATGTCGGCCGGGGAGGACCAGAGCAGAGGTCCGATGGCGAGCCCGAGAGCCGGGATGGCGACGGTCCAGTTCACCATCTCGAGGGTGAGGGAGTATTGCTCCTGGAGCTCGGGAAAGGAGGGCACCGTCGTCGTCGTGATGTAAGTGAACATGAAGTACCTGCATCGTTGACAGTGGTCAGCGTCGATTCTTGGCCAGGCACGTTTGCGCGAAAGCTGACGACGTACAACGCCATGACGATGGCTAGGATCGTGTGCTTCTGGAAGGGCGACCAATTGAGGGGGTCCATGGCATCCCCAGGGACGGGCTGGGGGTGAACGCTGAAGCCATCTTTCGTGAGGGAGACCTCCTGTGTCGTCGTTTCACCAATGCCGTTGTCCTCGGGCGCCGCCGGCGGGGACACTCTTGTCTCCTTTTCGTCAATCGAGTCGGTCATTGTAGTCGAGCTGCCCCTCCGCAATGGCCGTCGATAGTTGGAGGCGATCGAAGCCAAAAAAAAAAAAGAGAAAAAAAAAGCAAAGGAAATCCGGGACAAGCAAGAAACAAGGGTATCACGAAGACCAGTAAACCCACTACGGCCAGGAAAACGGGTGCTTGACGGACGCTGAGGGGACGGGGGGAGGGCTGCCATATAACAACTTGTCAATATTAATATTGCTTATTTGGCCATCATCGGCAACCGCCTGCAATCCAGGGACTGTCATAGGCCACTTGTAGCACCGTACATGGCGTCTCTGCTGCACGCGCAGCCAACAAGAAAAGTCGCCGACACCTGGCCGGATGGATCATTAATCTGCGAGACAAGCCTACAAGCTTTTTTGATGGCAACATGCAGCAGGCAAGGCCAGCCAGCATCGATCGAAGAAACCCATGTATCAGCCCCCCAAGTTCCCTTAGGCAATGCCATTGAATAATCTCGTTCCCGCACCTCACTGGTCTTCTTCGGCTCTGCCACGCGTGGTGAGTGGTCCCAGGTCATCAAAGATAAGGCCGAGGAGGGGAAGGGCCAAGGGGGAGCACTTGGTAGCAGGACGGGAGCGTGCCAGGGACCCGCCAAGAGATAAGAAACATGTAACGACAGCCAGCCCATCAAACTGGTTATCTCTCCCATGCCCGTTCCGACTCCCTTCGCTCCAAGGCTTCGCGCCAATTACCGTCCGAGAGGACGCCTACTCTCAGTCTGTGTAGCCCGCTGATAAGACAACGTTGTTCCAGGATGCTGGAATTGTCTTTCTTTGACTCGATGCAGGAATGGCGTCGCACATCGTGCAGCTGGGTTTTGCGGGGAATCTTCAAAAACTTCGACCCTCCTCCATCTGATCCTCCCCCTTCTGCTGACACTGATCGCGGAAAATATCTTCAACGCTGCCGCTTTCCGTGCCCCCTCTCCGTGGTGATTGGACCTCGCGCAACGAGGCATTGTACGTGACGCCTCGCACAATGACTCGGCAAAGTTACACATCCCGTTTCGAGGTGCCTTTGAGCTTATCTTGGCGCGGGTGGGAGGCGTCGGCAGGTCTTCGTCCCCTCGGATACGGGTACCATCGCGTGCTCGGAAACGCAGACGGATACTCCGCGGCGGATGAATACATCATCCAAAAGGGCGTCTCCTCCAGCAATGGATAAAACGCTGAATGGAATCGCATCCCCCGAAAAGCCCAAAAGAAGGTATCTGACAAGGTCGCACAAGAAGGAAATCTTGCATTTTCCCCAGCCGGTTCGCGGAATCGACCAACCGCTCCTCCGCGATTGGCGTGCTGTCCTGCAAGAGTGATCAATACCGATGATTAAAAAAAGAAGACATGCAACCTTCCCTCCAAGGCTATGCCGGGCGATAAGCGACATCGTTTGCGAGCAAACCAATCGCGGCGGGGGGCGGTAGAGTGGGGCCGGCAAGTGGCTGGTGTGTGGCGCCAAGGATACGTATTGCCACCAAACAGAACTTCTAGAGTCCGGTGAGGCGGCGCGTATCAAGTGCGAAGTAGACAGCATAGTTATATAAGAAACTAGGCCACTACCTTGTTCTTAGTTAGTTGTTGTAGGAGGCCACTTAACTCCTGCCCTTCCATAAAATCTATAATAATAAATAGCCCTAAGTGCTGCGGACTATCCTTAGTGAGGCCCTAATCGCGCATAAGAGGAACTAGAATACTAGTTAGGTTGTAAAAATATTTTATAACCATCACCTTGTTCTTAACGTTTTTGTCTTGCTATAGCTCGTGTATTTTCCCACGAATGGGGAAACGAATAACGACCTACTTGACGCTGTCGGCACGTTATACTTTAAAGCTTATATTAAAAGAGCCTTTCAAGAACCCGTTATAGGACCCTATCCTATTCTATTTAAGTTGTTTGTGGACGAAAGCAACAATCTCTTCCTTGGCTTCAATGAGACTCCAAGCAAATGCGTACTGAGCATCGCGAATGTTTTTCTGTGCGATAAAGTCGAAGGGTGCCATATTGACAGTGTAAGATAGAAAGGTGAACTGTGCCGAATGGTTTTCTGTGTTACTGAGGATGAAGGAAGGGCGGGAGGATAAATGTATGTTGGTGACATGGCATCTAGTCCTTTGGTAGACCTGCTAGCCCAGGGGCCTAGCCACACCCCTGTCGTAGCACTGGGCAGATATAGTGCTTGGAGGGACATTAGTTTTAATTAGTGCAGAACAATGGCGTGATTGCTGCGGAAAGGTCTGCGACTATGCTAGAAGAACATGGTTGTAATTCACCCTTGATTAAATGTGGTAAACGTAAAAGGCCTTGTTGTAGTAGGTGTAAGTAGACGTTAGTTATAAGAGTCCCCTTGGATTAAGGCTAAAGATGTAAATTATTAACTAAATACTTGTAGGCAACAAAACAGGAGAAAGGCTCTAGGAGTAAGCCGCCGTTATACGCAACCTTCGACAATAGAACTCTGTTGTCGCAATAATAGATTGCTAGAACTCGTTTGAGATAGTGCCACGCCATCAATGTCCAGCGGGAGGGTTTCAACCAAGATGGATTGGCCGTGAAAGATGGCACAGGATATCGAATATGCCCACCGCACAGAACGGCGATGCGGTTTTCGGGGGACGCTACGCTTAAGGCCACCCTTCATGAAGGCGTCCCGGCGTCTTTTATCTGCCACATGTAATTTTTCGCATCGGTCGCTGGAGCACTTTTGGTATTCTTTGGTATATCGTTTTTCGTGGTGATGGGATTTCGCCTCATGACGTCTTCACCTCAACCGAGGCAACGCCCACTTGACCATCCATTCGGACCCAAGCACTTCGTCTATCGTCAATCGCTCCTCGGGTCGGAACTTGAGCATACCTCGCATCAAAGTAAGAATTGCGTGCGCCTCCTCCTTCCCAAAGACACCAGCCGTCTCTCGTTTCTTTCTGTACTTTTGCACAAATTGATCAAACGCCTCCTCGAGGGGAGGCCATGCCTCGCGGCGACCCGTCGGCCGGCGGGGTATTCCATCGTCCATGACCCTTTCCTCTGCGCTCGGCTGCTCCCAGTGTGTCCTCCAGTTTGAAGGGAAATGCTGGGGACCTAAAACGTCGATTTGCTGAGCCACAATTTCACCCGGAGTTTCTGACTCGCTGAAGATGAATTTTATGCCCAGGATTTCCCATATAGCAGTTCCAAGGCTCCATATGTCTGATGGATACGATAGTGGCGTGTCGGGCTCAAAAAGCGCCTCTGGTGCTCTCTTGGCTATGGGCGTATTGCAGTCCTTCCCGAGACGCTGATCCGTGGCTGGTGCAAACGCCTCACCAAAGTCGTTGAGAACAAGGCCACGCGCATCGGCTAGAGTGAACTCTTGAGCCTTTTTCCCAAGATACAGAGGCATTACAGCGCGAGGAGGGATATTGGGCGGCAGAGGTCCTCCGTCAATGCGATCAATGAGAACCGTCTCAGGCTGGCCAAATTTCTCCCTGAACTGGTCGATTGAGAGTTCGTCAAATGTCGATGGAATTTTGACCAACACATTCCGAAGATGAATATCTGAGATTGGTTTAGTTTTATTTGGTCGATTGGTAGAAATAATAAACTAACCTCCATGGACGAATCCACGATGGTGGACAAAGGCAACAGCCATCGTCAGTTTCGCAGCGAGCGCCCGGGCGATGTCGATGGGAAAGAGACGACTAAATGATGCTTCTTTGAGATTTCCTTGCGCAGGAGCCATTGTATAGCATGTGTGTGTCCCATTGGGACCTTGGACATCAAATTCATCCAAAATTCTTGGTATGGCATCACTCGCATCGACAGCTACACTGGCAGCATATGATGTTGGTCTTGAGTGAGATAGGTCGCGTAGGATACGTGGCTCAGGTCTAGACAGTGATGGACTAGAGACCTGTACTTTGATGGCGACATAGCGTTTTAGTCGATCGTCCCGAGCAAGCCAGATGGTCGAGTAACCGCCGAATCCCAACTTGTCCACTATTCGATATCGACCGCGGAGTAAGTCGTCGACCATGATAGGATGGTAGCCGCCGGGCTCGTACTTTCCCAACCGCTCGACACCGTCAATCCAATTATACTCAATCGATAGGTCAGGCGACATGGTTGAAAATCGAGAATGAGAACAACCGCTACCCGTAACGGTTCTTGCAAAAAGAGAATACCACGGACGTCTAGCATCTTGAGAACGGAACAGAGAATGACGAGGAAGCGAAAGGAGCGCTGTAGTAGTTCTTGAGCGCAGCATTGTCCGGATGGAGGAGCTTATTGACAGAATAGTAGGACTAGGAGGCGGGACAATTACATCCCACATAACCATTCAACACGAGTCAATTGCCAACCCGGCGGCTAATTGTTAGTAAAGAGCCAAAGTATATATGTGATGACAAAAGTGGATCCACAGTTGCCACTGCTACCTACAACTGCATTTAAGTATCCGTACCATCACGACAGACCCCCTCAGTTGAGACTAGCTCTTTAACCTCTTAATTAGGTACATCTCGCCGAAGTTTAGGCGGCTATCCCCACTTTTGTTCTTTATAAGCGAGGTCTTACGCACTCTAAGCTTACTAGCTAGGCTACCTGCTATTGATTAAGGCCCCTTCTTAATATGGGACTTAAACCTATACAAACTTACAGTAGCTAATTAGTTACATAAGGCAGAGAGTATACTATTCAGGCACACAGATAAGCTCATAGAGCGAACTGGGCTTATAATTGTAATAACAAAAGTGGACCCATAGTTGTCATTGCTACAACTGTATTCAAGTAATATCACGACAACATAGATTGGCCTACTGACCGACAGAACATGTTTACAAATCACTTCATTGAAGACAAAGGCATAAGGCGCGTTCACGGAAAGCGACTGATATGACACTTTGGGAGACCTTCTTCGGATCCGCCCTTTCCATTGGTCTAGAATACTAACGGCTCAGCCGCTAGGGGCTACGTAGGTAGTCAAGTCTTCATCCCCAACAACCCACATAATATACAGCCAAGCCAATCATGAAATATATACAGTTGAGAAGAGTCCAAGGCAATCGTGTCCTTATGTGCAATGCGTGCATCATGAGCTTCTCCCAATGCCAGAATTGACGCCGGGTTCACTTTACATGAAATGGTTGCCCTCGGGATTTGAGATCCAGAGTTTAGACGCGGCGGACGATGTCGCGGGGGTGCTGGCGGCGCTCGTTGCGGCGGCGCTTGCAGCCGGGCTTGGTGGCACCACCGGTAGGAGCGGGCTGCTGGGCAGCGGGCTTGGTGGCAGCGGCAGAGGTGGCAGCGGGCTTGGTGACGGCAGCAGCAGAAGAGGCAGCAGGAGCGGCAGTGGTTGTAGGAGCAGGGGACGAGCCGGAGCCGGAGCCAGAGCCGGAGCCGGAGCCGCCGAAGGCAGCGGGAAGCTTGGGGCCGGGGATCTCGTACTTGGACAGGTTGTTGTAGATGGAGACGAGGATACCGGCATCCTTGGGGTGTAGAGGGCGGTACCCTTGACACCGGCGGGGAGCTCAGAGCCGGAGCCGGTGACCTCAATGTTGAGGCACTGGGGGTAGTTCTGGGCACCATCCTCCTGGCCGGCGGAGTGGAGGGCGATGATCTCGTGGCGCCAGACATACTTGCCAGGCTTCAGGGAGGTGGGGACGGTGACACTCCACGAGTTGTTGTTGGCAACGAGCTCGTCGGAAGCCCACTTGCCATTGCTGAGACCGGCCTCGGCGATCTTGAAGAACTCGAGGGAGCTCTTGTCGACGGTGGAGCAGTCGTCGCCGCAGGGGGCGAGGTAGTCGATGACGGGGCCGAGGTGAGAGGTGGGCCAGGTGTCCCAGAAGGCCGTGAGCTTGTCACCGGCGGCAACCTTGGCGGTCAGGGCAGCGTTCTTGGAGCCACGGTGGCAGATGATATCGGGGAGGTGTAGGCTGAGGGGGCAACAAAGCCGTTGTCAGTGGCGGTGTTGGCCCAGCCGTAGACATCAGGAGCAGGGTTTTGGTAGGGCAGCTTGGTGACGTCGTAGCCGGCGAACTGCTGAGAGCCGTCGGTGAAGAAGTTGACGTGGCCGTGGGCCATGACGGAGACGGCGCCAGCAAGGGCGGAAAGGACGGCGGTGTTCTTGAAGGAAGACATTTTTGCAGGTAAACTTTCCAAAAGTTGGGTGGCCTGGTTTGGTTTGAGTGGTTGGGATTGGGTTCTAATCGCGAAATGAGGAATGTGACTTCAAGTCGTAAAGATGGTTGAACTTCAATCAATGAAGGAGTGAATTGGATCAAATGAAAGTAAGGTGCTGAAGAGCGGAAAAGAATGTGGTAATGGAAAGCTGCGGAAAAGCCTGTGGGATGGAAAGAAGAGGAGGCCGAGGAGACGGCGAGGAGGAGGCAGTCTTATATCTCGAGATGGACTACCTACAGAACGAACGAGCGGTGGCCGGCCTCGTGGGTCGTGGCGTACATCGTACCTGCGTCAGCCTACCTACTCTGGCGCAGAGCAATTTCGACGACACCCATCAGAGGATGGCGCCAACGGCCGCCACCCCACATTGATGTTAGGACTTTGTCCATCATCACGGAGGAGTGCAAGGGGCCATTACCCACTATGCCCATGTGTCAATCATTGGCCAGGCGGGAACCAGGCTCGCCAGGTTGGGCACAGGGGTGGGCGCCAGAGCCAAGGAGGAGATGTGAGCGGTTGTTGTGAACTACCTACTACGTAGTAGTTGCAAGTGTTGTTGGGAGGGTCTCTCGACGTCGTCGACGCAGGAGGCGCCCCCCTCCATGTCACTGAGAAACCAAGGGGGCCGCAGAGCCGCCGCCGTGTGCCCCGCTTCTTAACTCGGGATTCTGAACCGAAAGAAAAGCAAAGAGTGAAGAGAATCCATCGGGGCTGGAACGATGCCCATAGGTGGAAGAAATGGAGAAAGACGGGGAACATGGCTATGCCGAGCAGTAATGGCGAGAACAAGTGGTTTCAGCATAAATGAAGGTGGTGATTGTTGCATCCCGCGCTGTGCGTGCAGGGATGGGATGGGATGGGCGGGGGCTAAGCCAGCCATGCATGGTATTCGTAGCGCCGCCCGAGTCGCAAAAGCGGTCGGCCGCTAGCAGCCCGCTTTAGGCGATACGACGTGTTGGTCGCGAATCGTGCGTGGTGTAATAGGCGACGCGGGCTATTATTCGTACGGTAGGTAGCATGCAGATCAGCCCAAGGTTGGCCTTGGTGGTCTACCGGACTCGATACCAGTAAACTGCGCCTTGGTTAGGATGGTGAGGCTCAAGGCAACCGAGCAACGGGGAGTACTAGAACGACAACCATAACAGCAACCATAAGACGGAGGCAACAAGACGTAGAGTTCAAGACTGCTCCAAGCACACGTGATTGCAAGTCCAAGGATGACTGACAGCGGAACAAATAATGACAGGATGTCGGTAGCTCTGTCTGAGCGCACGAAGGTGGCCGGTCGGGTACAGGCTTTGTGCGCTTGCATTCCCTTTTGTTCGGGTGCAGATGCCAATGTAATGCCGGGTATGCCCGGTTGGCAGCAGTGCCAAGGCCTAGACGGGCTCCAACGTCAACGCATACCCGATTGATTGAAGACTCGCAGACGGAGTCTAAGATGGATGACGAATCGAGGCGGGTAAAGAAGCAAGGCGTGTGTGTGACTGTGGACCGGTCTCAGTCTCGGTTTGACGGGTCGTCCACTTTTGTCAGTTGGGCGAGTTGGGGGGTCGAGAAAAGGGAGCAGAAAAAGGAGCACACGGCAGGCTTGGCAAGGCTCAAGGCCACCTCGAAATTGCGGCAACCAAAGATTGGGCTCTCGAGGGTTCGTGACCCGCAGAGGAGGCGGGCGAGGTGCCCAGACCATTCTAGGCCGGTGTGTACGGAGTAAAGGAGCGGATTGGTGCGCAACTCGGGTCAGGACCCGGATTAGGATTCGACGAGGTCTCGTTATGGAATCGTTTGCTCTGGCGGGTCGGTCGAGGGTGGGCAGACATCGGCCAGCGCATCGTCAGGCGTCTGGATGCGCAATCAATCTGGGACTCGGTGAGGTCGGCCGGGTCCAGGGGTGTAAGAAGCTGTGCCCTCGGCAGTGTCGAGTGGCATGTGGTGGGTGGTGTGGTCGAGAGGAAGAAGTCGTGATTTTACCTAGAAAAAAGGTACGAGGCGCGAAGTAGGTACATGCTGGAGGTCCCTACCCAGGTACCTAGGTAGGTATCAAGGTGGGGTGGATCGTCTCCTGCAGGGTGCAGCCGCAACTCTATGCACGGATCACAGCCCCTCTTTCTTCCGGGGCTTGGGCGACGTAGGCGTGTACGCGGCTGGTGTAAGGAAAATCAGTTTCGCCGGGACCGGCATTCCACCTTTTAGGCTAAATGCCGTGCCTGTGGAAGGGATATGGCTGCTGGCGGACAGGAAAGGAGAATCAGTGCGTTGGAGCGAGTCAAGATACTCCAGATATCCGTCTGTCTGTATCCGTACGGATACTACCCAAGTACCGGTACTACGTACAGAGTATCCGTAAACTAGGTACCTAGGTGCGGCGATGATCCAACCGGAGCTGCTCACCTCACGTGCCTGCAGATGGACCGTGCAGGCCAACGGCCCTTGGCCCGAATTTGCGCAGCCTGAAACTAGAGCCCCCACCTATCCCCTCTCACCTCCTGCTCTCTCTGATTGAGGTGTGGAGTATTCAGCAGGTAGGTACGGAGTATTTGTGCCTGCCTCGACCATCGCTCGGCTGGAACTTCCTGGACAGGGACTATCATGGAGGGAAATCACATTTCATTAACTCTTGGCAACCGCCGCCACAAATCGTTCCAATTAATTTACATGGCAGATGATGTCTCCCAACACGGTCTGTACCAGTGCCTCAGAAGACATGGTCACCATGTCATGCCGTGCCGTGCCGTACCCCTTTTCCCGTTATTGTTGCCTGGCCTGGCCGCGCCGGTAGACTACCAGTGTCTTACCAATGCATCGTGTTTCTGGCATCGTCGGATATCCCGGTTATGTAATCCCTTCCGTACCTTTACAACCAACGTGTTTGTACAGTATATCATAGATGAAGAAACTAAAGAAAAAGGACAAGGAATAAGGAGAAGAAGAGGAGGAAGAAGAAGAAGAAAAAGGTGTACAATCCCCATCCGCTGTAATGACGACATGTCTTGTCCAATCTCTTAGTGGTCAAGTAGTGTACATCGTAGTACCTCCGCCTACGAATACCTGCATGGATAATGACCCCACCCCGCACCTCAAACCTCCGGCCTCAGGCTGCCGCTGAGCTTCTTGCCATAGGATCCCTTCTTCACGACCCCCTTCTTTCAAGTTTCCACGGACAATACCCGAACCGGAAGACCGACTTTGGCCCACCGCGCCAGACACCCGGCCGTGTCAGAATTGAATCGCGTCCGAGAGATCAACAAATAAATAAAAAACAAAATAAAAATGCCCCCCGCGGCGCTTAGCGAGGCCGACCCGAACCGCACCAGGGCGGCGCCCAAGAGCACCAAGGTACGTTTCCAACGCGGTCCCCCGATTGGGCACAATGCGCGTCCCTCAAGGGCAGATCAATGGCCCGAGACCGTGCCGGCAAACCCGTGGGTGACAATGAGATGCAGCCCGCCGAGAAGCCGCCAGCGCCCAAGTCCCGCAAACGCAAGTCAGACGCCGTCGACGGTGACACCGCCGCCGCCGCCACCACCGCCACCGTGGGGCGACCCCCCGCCAAAAAAAAGCAGGCGCCGGCCGCCAAGAAAGCAGACGACGGCCTGGGCCCCTTCCCGGACCTCTCGGGCGTCCACCTCGACGGCGACGAGGACATGAGCGTGCCCGTCTACGACACCTGCGCCACCGTGCGCTCCAAGATCACCCGCGCCCTGCAGAGGGACGGCGCCACAAAGGCCGCCTTCCTGCGCGCCCTCGTCAGGGCCGCCTACCCCGCCGCCGCCTCCGCGCACAAGATCTCGTCCAACCTGCTGTCCGACTTCATGAGCAAGAAGGGCCCCGTCGCCGGCAACACTAGCAGCGTCTTCTACGCCGCCTACGTCTACTTTGAGAAGCTGCGCGTCAGGGACGGCAGGCCAAAGTCCATCACGAGGGAGGAGATGGAGCTCGTGTGGCCCGGCGGCTTCGAGACCCGCGAGCTGCTGGACCGCCGCTCCGTCATCGTCTCCGCCGGCTCCGACGTCGCGGTGAACAGGTTTGGCAAGATCGTCGTCGTCGGCCGCCCGATGGGCTTCTTCTTCTAGTTTCACCTGTAGGTACTTTCTGCAGCGCACGCTTCGGTTGAGTTTTTTTTCCTCCTCCGTCGACTGATGGAGCTTCAATCCCCCCCCCCCCCCCCCCCCCCCCCCCCGCCCCCCGTCTTCTCGCTTGTAGCTAGGCTAGCTCGAAGTTTGGTCAACAATGCAGGTATATTTCCGAGTTTCATCCAAACGTTACAGGTCCATGTTTTACCTTTGCTTGGCCGAGAGAAACACTCCGGTGCAATTAATCTAGATCTCAATCGCAGGTCCCATCATCCCAGCGATAACATGACTCGGGGGCCTTGTGAGATGGGGCGCGTGGGGGTCAAAAACGGCAGGAGCACTTGGACCCGATCTGTCTGCGGCGGGAGCGGACCAGGGATTACCGGAGCATCGGCACGCCCGCACGGGCGCCTCAGCGGCACCCACCACCGCGACACATCTCTAAATGAACCATCTCATCGAGGCAATTACAGGACGAGAGCGAAGGGCGGCGGCCTGACTAGCTCGTTCTACATCCAAGTTGGCTCAAAAGCTTGGCCTCCGCATCCTGCCTCCTGGCCCGGTTGTGGTTTAAGTGAAACGAGAGATATTGATGAGAAGAGTGACCGTGAACCAGGTCCACTTCTACGGAAAGGGAGAGCTGAAGGGGGGCGGGGGGATTCATCTATTGACATTGGAATTGGCGGGGGAGATGGGCGTTGCGCTTCACAGGCAAAGGAACACCAGGCTCTGGAGTCTCCCGCTCTTAAGTCCGGGATCACGAGAACCTCATGAACAGAGGCTCATAAAACCAGCCCTGTCATGTGGCATTCCGCACACGATTTTATCTTTAGTCGAGTATAGATGGCAACCATACTGCCCTACAGCAACTTGGGCAACTTTCAACCCATAAACACACTTCTCCTATCCTCTGCTTTGTGCTCCATTTCGTGGCACCTGTCTTGTCGGGATTGTCAAAGGTTAAGAGGCGTTCCGAGCGTAGGACCACGGAGTCCGATACCAGGCCAGCCCGGTTGAATGTATAAGTATTTATATCACAGGGTCTCCATGGACCAGGTTGGACAAGAATGGTGTAGTTGTTGCTATTTCCGTTCAACAAGAGAAAACAGAGCTATTGTAGTTTGCCAACTGCGTTGGATTTAGGGGCCGGCAGAGGAGGTGAATCAAGTGGAATTGGTACCGCCTAATTAACCTCCGCTGGATGCTCAGCATCTAACAATACGGGCCTGATCTGTTCGCCACCAGTCGCCAATCGCCCACATATACTAAAAGTAAAGTCAGCTGTGTATCAAACCACTGTATCTCTACTCTAGATGACTTTCTGGGCCGCTATGCTGGATCTAGCTAGCTACTTCTCTAAACTAGAGTTATATAAAGTATATCTCTAGATTAGCAGCTAGGATTGTCTAGATTGTGCATAGATATTTGCTATGACCCGTTTTCCGCTATGTTTTTCAAACATTTTGCTTCCTTACTTCTTTTTGAGACCAACAACTAGTACAAAGTGGTCTATAGTCAGGCCATGCCTTAGTTTTACCCACCTTACGACTATAAACCTCGCAGCCCACGTGACGCTTTCGTTTGTAAGCTGTACCCGGTAGGTAGCCTGTCTTGAAGCCGAGGAATCAATGTGGCTCTGTCATGACGAGATGGTCTTGGGGGGCCTTAAGAGCACCCTACTCTCCTTGGTTAAGCTTTTCCGGTATTCACCCTACACCACCATTACTCAAGCTCCTGATCGGACATATCTCACGAATCTCCTCCATGTCAAAAACATAGACGTGAGTAAGACGTCAACATGATTAAGCATCAAATCAAGCCAGTCATTGCGTCACAATTCTTGGATCATCTTGCAATTGAATTCATCATAGCATCGTAGTTCTCGTAAAATATTCAACAATGACATCACTCTGTTTGACCAAGAAACAGACCCCTCAGATGCCGTCCGTCTCGTAATACGGATCGTCCGGCAAGTAAGGGAACTTGCGAACAACGACATCTCCCTTGTAGTTCCACATGTCGACCTGGGTAGGCTCGTAGTCCAGCGAGCAGTCGTCCGTCTCGGCCCCGAAGGTGACAACATCTGTGGTGTTGCCGTTGGAGTAGTTGATGCGGACCATGTTGACCGTCTCGACGTTGGGTCCAACCTCAAAGTAGTTGGAAGGCATGAACTGAATCCCAGAGTGCGCGGTTGTGAAGACCGTGGTAGGCAAGTCGCCCTACAGGGCCGAGTCAGCTTTCGTCCGTTCGACCAAACGTTTGGCAGGAACAGGGGTGGGGGAGGGGCACGGAAGATGCGATGCGAAAGCCATAAACTTATTACACGAAACATTGCTGCGTGAACTTACAGTGTGAGGAACATGGTGCATGCCAAGGTTGAGCCAGAGGACAAGGTCCGTCTGGTTCAGGCTCTCGCCGTCGAAGAACGCATCGAAGTTGACGGGGGGGTTCTCGGTGTCCTGGTTGTTGTACGGGTGGCTGCTGCGAGGCTCCGTGTCCTTGCGCTTGGAAACCATGATGTCGTGGCCGGCCCACTTGGCCGAGTTCTTCAGAATATTGGAGTCCTTGACCGTCAGGTGCGCGGCGCCGGTGTAGGGCAGCACGCGGTAGGCGCGGTACTCGCCGTGCCTGTTCTTGGCGTCCTGGTTCAGGACGAAGACCTGGTCCTGGTTGTTGTAGCTCCAGTCGAAGCGGCCCTGGTCCTCGTTCTCGACAAACTGCCGCTCCACCTTCATCGTGTTGAACGCCTTGCCCTTGGACCAGGGGTACACCTGGGTCGTGGGCACCTGGTGCATGCGCTGCACCGTGTTCTCGGTGCCGAGGATGTCAAAGTCGGCCTTGAAGTTGAGGACGTGGTCGTGCATGCTCCCGGAAAGCTGGTCGTGGATCTTGAAGCCGTACTCGTCGTTTTTGGCGTAGAAGGCGGCCTGGATGTAGCCAGAGGCGCGGACCTCGACGGCGACGCTGCCGTCGAGGAAGAAACTGTAGCTGAACATGTAATCGTAGTTGCCGACGGTCGAAACGGAACGGATGGTGAAGTAAACGTTCTTCGTGGCCGTCACGTACTCCGAGGAGCTGTGCCGGGCCATCGGGTAATCGGCGTCGAACTCGAACATGCAGATGCTGTTGAGATGCGTATGCGTGCTCTCATCCACGTAGAACGAGGTGTTTAGGTATGTCGCATACGAGGGGCAATCATAGCCCTTCAAGAGTTCGAATGCAAAAGGACCGAAGCCGTAGTAAGTATCGAGGTATGCCACGTGAGACTGCGTGGGGTCGCTTCCTGCAGACTAGTCAGATCCTCACATCTTCCGTGATTCGTGAATATAAATCCTACCAGCGTAATGAGCCAAGGCCTCTTGGAGACCAAGCTCGTAAATGATCCTCTGGCCCTTGTAGCTGATGTCGTAGAGCGCCATGCCCGTGTCGCGAGTGAAGCCGACGTAGAAGCTCCAGCCCATCCACTCGACATACTTCCTGTCGGTATCGACAGAGTACCTGGCGCCCTGCGGAGCAACTGACGTCGGGGGAGCCATGGTGTCCCTGGGGAGGACCTCTCCCTGCTGGTCGGTGGCCGACCAGTCACCAGCAAAGTTGCCGCCGAGCTTCTCGACACTGCCGCTCCAGTATGCGCTGCGGAACTCCTCCGTGGTCTCGTAAAAGACGCCGTTGTAATACCATCTCTCAATGAACCATTTGGAAGGGTCGCGCCCCGTGACGTCGGACATGAAGAACAGCCCCATGGGCATCATTGAGCCCACATCGAAAATGGAGTTGGGGATGCTCCAGAATGTGTCCCAACGCTGAACGCGGCCGCCGTCCTGGTAGTATGGGTCGATGCCCCAGATGGACAGTGTGTCGTTGTCGAATCCCTGGGCCGTGGCATTCCAGAGGTCCTTGGTAATGTCGGCGACGCTCCTGCCAGCTTTGTGTAGCCACTCCTGCATGGCATCTTCATCGGCATCCAGGTTGCGGACTCTCCCGCCTGTCTTGCGGGTGTACGGGTACTCAAGGCGTTCCCATTTGGTGGTGCCATTGGTGACAGGTAACGGGCCAACGATGATATCTTGGTATTCTGGGTTCTCGGAGGCACGGAAGTCAAGCAACACATGGGCGTAACGGGCTGGTGCGGGGCTGCTTCCGTCGATGTAAGCCAGCGCATCAGACTTATTGGGCTGCATAAGCTCTACCAAGACACTGTTCACCCGGTTAACAGATTTTGAAAATGAAAAAAGGGGCGATACACTTTGGGCCACTTACACTGTGTTGTCCCACGCTGTAGCGTTGTCGCTCAGAGTAAGATTCAGCTCCTTCTGGGCGAAAAGCCATTCGGTGACACCTGCGGCTTCTTGGCCCGTCAGGCCGCTCCAAATGTTCTCTTTGGGTGCCTCAATGTCTAGAGGACTGTGAGGGACACAGTCGGCGGGATCGGAGGCATTGGCGAACTGGCGCTTGTTGAGAGCTTGACCGAGGGCCTTCCTGCCATGCCCCTTGGCGCGCTGTTGAGCCCATGGTGTTTTCGGCAGCCCGTTGACTTGTTGCACGAGCTCAGAGCCCAGAAGCAGTAGGGCTCCCAAGCCAAAGGCCCGCGTTGTCGAGTAAAAGCCCATTCTTTCTGGAGGCAGAATCAAAATTGTCTTGCCTGGTTCTTGAGGACTGGAAACGTCGGGATGGCTCTCAAGATCTCGCCTGGTCGACGGGCAACGACACTATGTGCCCTTCGAATTATATACGTTGGCCGTGCCCCAGCTGGGGTCATGGGTACTGGCTCGAACATCTTCCCACGGATCACCCCGAGACCGGTGATATGGTTACATGGGGGTAAAAAGCCCTGAATGTCGGATTGACATCACCAACTGACAACCGAAGTCCTTCACCGGAAAGCTAACCTATCTCAGAAGAACGACGCGCCGCTAGAAATCGGGCAGGATACCACGAGCGAGAACCTCATCTGCATACCAGGGTGTTGGCGAGCGAGCTGAGGGGTAGCTCGATTTCGTGAACCCCTGTTCGAGATAGTGGTGTTACCTTGCTTCCGACCAGTAATCTGTCACATGGTACCGCCTCGTAGAAGTGAGTTGTTCTTGCTTTCAGCTACAGCCTCTAGCAGGCATAATTATGACGTACAAATCAGGGATTGAATTGAAGCCAGGTATGATTGATACCGCGGGCCGCGGGCCGCGGCCGATGGCTCGGATCATGGAAAATACCATACGTAAAAGCTGTAGTGGTCCTTGACCTGATCTCTGCGTTGTTACTTCGGGTTGATGGGTGGATTCTCAATATATCGATATGGTCGGTTTGGTAGCCAGCGGTCCCGCATTCGTGATAAGGTGCAACGTTAACCGGCTGGTTGTGTTCTCCATAGTACTGATAGGCCGACAGGTTAACGCCGATTGGTACCTCCCCGCCGCTCGTTGACTAAGGTTGCTTATCTTGAAGTGCAATTATGGAGTCACCAATCTGATAAACCTTGTCCTGACAGGTCCAGGCATGGCTCCGCGGTCGTTAAAGATGCGGAGGGCTGCGTGGGAGTGCAGGGCTGGGCGGATGTCTGTGAGTTCCGTGTGGCCATTCCGTTGAAGGTTAATATATTGATGGCGAACCGCTTCGAGGTGCTCTAACCTGATGTAGGATTGGATATGATAATACCAACCATCTTTCGGTCTTATCTTGACCGCACCGACCTACCAAGCGAGGTCAATGGGACGTCCTGCGCTCGCATTGCGAGTCTGAGTAGCCGCTAGCATAATGATTACTCTGTTCATCTATCGATAAGTTGAAATCAACTTGAGTTACGGCGTAGAATACATGCGAGCCTGAGTAACTTGTTTTGAAGATTGTGCGCGAAGAACAATCAACTGCGTGGTGGCTGGCTCTCGGGGCATCAGAAACAATCCCCGCTTCCCGCTTCCCACTTCTCGTGCTAGGGCACTGATAAGCTTCCCCCGCAAATGATAGGTAAAACAGACAACCAGCCAGTTTACGTGACATGCAGAAGATCCGCCAGACTTTTGAAGAGGTTGGACAAAACCATCGCTATCTTACTAGTCTGGTGGAGGTTCGATGTTTGCTGCGCAATCCCCCCACCACGCCCGGTCCAGCGGTCTGACCTCGATGCGCGAGGGGTTCCGAGGCTGCGATATTTCGCCAAGGAACTTTGCTTCCTGCAGCGGCTATATTGCCAACTCTGGCGATTGATTTGGCTAGGTAGTAGCGAGGTTTCCAAAGTCCTTTTCATATTCCGATGTCGGCAACAACCTAATATGATGATTAATGATACCGAACAGGGACAGGAAGCGCCCCTCTTCCAAGATTCCGTGACCGTACAAGAACCAGATGAATGATTGGTAATCGATACCAGGTTCCTCGATTCGAATTCTTCGGTTGGTCTTCGGATACGACAACTCGTGGGCCATTTGGTGAGTATCCGGCGTCGGATCTGGTATCGATCTTGTCAGTCAACCCCTCTCACTTCAAAGCCAGCGTCGATTACTTGATCTCCCGGCCGCTGCCTTATTAATGGCTTGACACTTGTGATAAAGAATGATCCATATTTAGAATGATATATGTCCAATCGAGGTGGAACTCAGTCCCATGTACTTCTTTCTCCAGCTACATGGTGTCCAAGCTTCACGGGTTAAGCTGTAAATTATTACATCATATTTTGAGCTTGGAATTAGGCCGCCTTTGACGTAAACATTATCTGTTCTCAAAACCGAGGAGCACTCTCGAGGAACTTGGCATTAAATTCACGAGCCCAAACCAAGCTTTGGTTATCAATGCCCAAACGTTTCACGAGTATGCTGATATTAATAGAGGTTTAGGATAGAAAGAGACTCTAGTGGTGCGGTAGGAAACAATTACCAACCACCCATACTAAAGCAACTGAAAATGCTTGACCAAATGAACCGCAATAGGCGCACGACTTTAATCAGTATAAAACACATGATCAGAGTAGAAACAATCACGACAAGGCCAAAATTGGAAAGTTGTCACGCTAAATCTATCATCGTAAAGAAGGGTTCTTACAGTTTAGGATAGCAGTCTAAAGTAGGGATTATAAAAAAGTGCAGAAAATTACCTATGCATGCCTGTCTTCTGATTGTGGTGGGATACCTCCTTATATCTCCCCTGATCATACGTGTCGATATCGCTACCATTAGTTGTCAATAGAAAAGAATTCTCGCCGCCTCCCGGCTCAATTCTGATCCAGGCACTCTGTCCCACTGCAATATGAAGACGACATACTCGTCGTTCTGCAAAATTATACGTCATGTTTGTCTATTTACGATCACTAGTGAATAGATAGAAACAGGGAAGGGCCTTCATGTGTTTGGTTCCGACAAATAGGCCAAGAATCTGGTGAGAGATGATCAACCGCACTCGGTGGTAGCATCTCGATCTTTATTTTATACCCTCAGTAGTCTCTTCATCTCGGTGCCCATCACTCCCGGATGGGGCACGACAATTGCACCCGCATTCCGAAGCGCTCTTGCCTTGACATCGGCAGACACATCTCTTGGTGAAATAATGGCGCCCGCGTGGCCCATTGTCTTCCCCGGCGGCGCTGTTCTTCCAGCAACCATGGCAACAATCGGCTTTGGGCTCGAAGTCGACTCTCTGTAAGACTTGATGGCCTCAGCAGCTCTGAGCTCAGCCTCCCCACCGATCTCCCCAATTACAATGATGCCCTTTGTCTCATCGTCATCGAAGAACAACTTGAGGCCATCAACCAAGGTAGTTCCTATTTCCGGCTTGGTCAGACATTTAAGCATGAAAGTTGGGTTGTCAACAATTCAATACCAGGCATCATGTCACCTCCCATCCCCACAACAATACTCTGCCCAAGTCCTGCTTTGGTAGTCGCACCAACAGCCTCATAACTCAGCGTTCCACTTTTTGACACGATGCCCACTATGCCCTTGGTGTATTGCTTGTATGGCATGATTCCGATACGGCATTGGTCTGGTGCAATGATACCGGGGCAGTTGGGCCCGACAAGACGGGTTTTGTTTTGCGTCCTCAACGCTTCATGGACCCTCGCCATGTCGTGAATGGGGACATGTTCAGCAACCGACACAACAAGTGGGACCTCAGCCTCGATGGCCTCGATGATAGCACCGGCTGCATGTTGCGCGGGTACAAATACAGCACTTGCGTGCGGCTTGACATGTTTCACGGTCTAGGAGCAGGAATCACTGTTTTAGCCGGGCACTCTCTGACATTTGGAACTTGAATGAATCGTACCTCTTCTACTGTGTCGAACACTGGAAGACCGAGGTGAGCCTGTCCTCCTTTCCCAGGTGACACCCCACCCACGATGTTTGTTCCGTACTCAATCGTGTCTTTTGCATTTTTGGTAGCCTTTTCCTAGTAAGCCACTGGATAGTATAAGAACAACCACGTAATCGTTATTCTGCATACCGCTTTTCCAGTAAACCCTAAGCGGCGTCAGTAGCAGACTAATTGCAACGAATCTTAGCCCAGGTACCCTGATATATCACTCTTGTATTCTTGTCTATCCTCAAGTTTGCAATTGTGCCGTCATATAGGGAGCCTTTCTTAGGCGTCAAGGAAAACAGTCTCTTGAAAGGCCGCATTGTCTGAGATTGCCGAGGTAGACGGATGAACTTGGATAAAACGTGACTGGCCATCACGGTGATACCTGATGATTGCTTTGCAGAGGATCTGTACCAGCAGTTGAAAGTGTTTGAGGAGGGTCCCTTAACCTCTTATTTGGCAATTTCTCTCAGGCTGCTGCACGTGTGCATGTCTCTGGAGCCGGTGTTGGCGCTTTCGGTTATATACCATACATGTAGCCGAGAGGTGATGTCATTGGCGTAGCTGGGCCATCCCCGCATCGGCAATACATTTAGAACCCCAAACATGACCACTTCGGCTAGGTCGTAGCGATCTAGACCACTACAAACTTCTCCGGGTCAACATATCAAGGCCTGCATAACGTGCCCATAGACAAAGGATCGGGTCTGGAATACCGGTACATAACCATTGAAACCGCTTCCGAATCTACCGAACATCGGCTCGCGGCTATGACAAAGCTTCGCAGACGAGCGCTGCAACGCGCGGCGTGTAAAGTGCAATGTAACCGAGCAGCAACCATGCCGAAATTGCGCGACAGCAGACATGCCCTGCGAGGTGCGTGAATCACGACGAGGTAAACACGCTCGCACATTACGAAAGCGCGAGTTGACCAGGGACCCCGCGGTCTCGGGGGACACCACATCACCCGCCATTAGCGGGAGCTGGCTTCCAGATCCATCAATAAGCCATCATGCAGATGATCATGTTATGGCTTCTCAGGTGCTAGCTGACCTCTCGAGAACTCGGCATCACGACGCTATTGTCGCAAGGCCGCAGTCGCCTAATGCTTTGCCAACAGATTCTCGACCAGAGAATGAGAGCTCTGTGTTCTTGGGCTAATCCTCTTCAATACGATATGTCGCAAGCACCAACCCGAGTGTATCAGACGCCGGTCTTTCGCCCCCAGAGAAGCTGAAATTTCTCCACTCCGTTCCACATGCCGCGAGAGCTGAGAACCTCATACCCGAATTGGAGGTCGAGAGACGGAGAACAAGGATAAAAAGGCTAAAGGCAGAAGGTGTCTTCTCTTTTCCGGAAAAGCCAGCCATCGAGAACTTGCTCGGCGCATACTTTCGGTGGTTTCACCCGTGCTTCCCCGTCGTGGACGAACTGGATACGTGGACCAAGTACAGAGAAGGGAACCTCTCTCCTCTGCTGTTGCAGGCAATACTCTTCATGGCAGTTATACACTGCGATGACGACGCCTTGCCAGCGCTTGGGTTTGGCGGTCGGCATATGGCCAATTGGGTCTTTTACAATCGAGCAAAAGACATATATGACGTTGAGTTCGAACCCAAGAAGCTCGTAGTCATACAATCACTTTTTCTTATGAGTTTCTGGAGAGCAGACTTGCTTTTAGAAAGGACGCTCGACACTGGCTTGGTGCTTCCATCAGCCTTGCTCAGACAAGGGCCCTGCACCGTTCCTCTCGTGCGGCGACTGCAGATACAAGGCTGGAAAGGCTTCGCAGACGGCTTTGGTGGTCGATCTACATACGAGAAGGCAGTATGCGGCAGCTTTAGGATTGCCCAACAGGATCCGAGATGAGGACTGCGACATCGAACCATTGGACCATGATGACTTTGAATACGCCTTTGATCCAACCCTACTGACAAACAAGTCTCGAGAGTTCATCTCATACTTCATCGGAATGGCACAACTCTCTAGAGCACTAGGACGGATCGTCCATGGTGGCTATCTGCCCAGCAAATCACTATCTTCGATTGATCGCTCGCAGATGAAAACGGATCTAGTCCGGTGGCGCCAGGATCCCCCCGGCGATGCAACTCGGAAGCGATGAATACGACAACGGCCCCGGCCTCTACGTCAACATGCTACACTTGGCCTACAACAACCTCCTAATCCTTTTACATAGATCTGGCTGCATAGGTACTGCCGACGAAGGCAGGGAAGTTGACGGTCAAATCGGACTTCAAGCAGCGGCGAGGAACTCTAGGACGATTAAAGACATGCTTTTGGAAGGAACATTGAGTCACGCTCAAATCCACGTCATCACGAACCTCTTCAACACGCTCTGTATCCATACGGTAAACCTGCATGCTTCCAAAGGGGCTGGACGGTCCATAACAAAACACAGAGCCAAGCTCTGTCTTCTAGGCCTGCAGGAGCTCCAGAAGACTTGGGAAGTCAGGATGTGGGTGCTGCAGCTTTTCTTTCAGTACCTCGACCGATCGACAGCAGCGCAACTTCGGATGCAGGACGATACCGGTGTTATGCCCGGAATTGACAACGCCCAGCAAGCAAACCTTGTGCAACCCAGTCGGGAAACGGCTGGCAGTGCTCCTATGTCAGGACCACTTATGGCTAACGAGTCAGATGGGCTTGACACATTATTGACTTCGGAAACGCCGTGGTCATGGTCGACCGAAGAAGCGAACCAGTTCTTGTTCACGCAGACCGCGAACGATTTTGCATTCGGGGAAGGTGGTATGCACAGCTGGAATACAGATACACCGGCCAGTGTACCATCCGTGATGGATACTCCAACTCCTGTGCATCTTTGAAAGCTCAGGGATATGCTATTGCATTTTGATTGCAGTCATTCGCCTTGATAGCTCGACCTTTCCATAGTCATTACTCAGAATGACTACAGGGAAAGCCACGCCTCAGCTTCTCATTTGTAGGATTCGTTTCTTTATACTCTTTGCTTGTCGGTTCTAACGATGCCATACGATTGGGGGAGCTGGATGACACTGGCGCCAAGGTTGTTACCAACCACTCTCCCAACACATTTGAATAGCAAAGTAACCCTAACCTGCCTATAAGCTAGGCGTCAAAGATGTAAGTGGTACATGTGATTCATAGGGTACGGGAGCCTCCCTCGGCTGGTGTATATCCCTGATACGATGCCAGAGTCGGTCCCCACCCGGTCTCGAGCCGGTCCCACCGCTCTTATTCGGCCGGGTGCCGGATGGGTAGGGTAAGCCTAGCCGTGTAAGGGGCTATTATTAGGTGCTCACTGCCACCGCCATGTTTAGCTCCCGTAATCCCGAATTTGATCAAGTCGGGCCGGCGAACCTTCAGCGCGCGTTGATAAGTAATAATAATATGCGCACGTTCATGGGCAGCGGGTTTAAACCATGGCTGATGTAGTGCACCCCTTCTGTTCCCGGGCCATGCTGTCCGTCCTGTCCGTCTTGTCCGCCCCTGGCAGCATTGATTGTATAAGAGTAAAGACTTGGGAAGCCGGCAGTGATGCGAGGTGCGGTCAAGGCATCCATCTGAGCCCCTCCGATTCACTCCTTGACGCGGCACACTTGGACTTTCCCACTGCGGGGTACGAACTTTATCCAACTGTTCAGCATTGCTACTATACCTACCTGGCTCTGGTGCCACTCACCGCCGGTTCCGGGTGCGATTATGTTTTGGTGTCAGGACGTGGGAGGACGAATGGTTGCGAGACATTGGCTCTTGGTCGCGCATCGGCACGGGACGGCAGGTCAGCAATGTCTCACGTCATTGGCGTGGATCACCTATTATTATTATTACCCCTCCCTCTCTTCCGGCCAGCTGCATCATCACACCTACGCAATTGAAATCTCCAGGCTGGGAACCGACTGCCACCAGGGCTCGTCCGTCTATGTACCTGCGGTCGAAGGATTGTCAGAAATCTCTCGACATTTGCTGCATCTGCTGGGCCTTTCTGGTGGTCTTTCTCCGCCAAGATGGATCCTGCGAAGCTCACCGGCCAGGCTCTCCTTAGCCATACTGTCCAAACGACGCCCATCATCGACAACCATGCTCATCCACTGCTGGACCTCGACGCCATTGGACGTTACCCTCTCCTTTCCATCACCACTGAAGCTCACGGAGATGCGATCCACGCCTCGTTGACCAGTCTGGCTCACTTGCGTGCCGTGAAGCAGCTTGCCAAAGTACTGGGGTGCGAGCCTAGTTGGGAGGCCGTCGTCAATGCCATTGAGGCAAAGCGTATTGAAGACTACGACTCCTGGGTCGCCGAGTGCCTGAATGGCGTTGAGTCTGTCCTTGTAGATGATGGTCTAGACGGCGAGAACGCTGTCTACCCCTACACGTACTTCAGTGACATTACCCGAAGCCCGGCAAAGAGAATTGTCCGCATCGAGAAGATGGCTGCTGAAATCATCAACAAGCATCTACCCAAGGAGGAATCGGCTGCGAGGAATGCCAAGGATGCCGGCGTCTTGTTCGAGAAGGCTCTCAAGGAGTTTGATGAGAGCATCACGGAAGCTATCGCTGATCCCGAGGTTGTTGGCTTCAAGTCCGTCATCTGTTATAGAACTGGCTTGGCGATCCCCAGACGACCGGATGCCGCCGCAGCTAGAAAGGCGTTCGAGACCATCCACGAGAACTATACACAAGGAACCGATAAATCGTTCACGCGTGTCGACCACCAAGGATTGAACGAGTATCTGGTCCACAGACTCGCATGCCTTATCAGGAACACCACCGGCGCCGGAAAGAAACCAATTCAATTCCATACTGGCCTGGGTGATAATGACATCACCCTCACTTCTGCATCTCCGTCTCATCTCCAGGAGTTCATCCGGCAATATCCCACCGTACCTATTGTGCTTCTCCATGCCAGCTACCCCTTTACGAGAGAAGCTGGGTACCTGGCCTGCGTCTACTCTAATGTATACGCGGACATTGGAGAGATATTTCCCTTTTTGAGTCGGGACGGCCAGGAAACTGCTCTGAGGCAAATTCTTGAGCTGTGTCCGTGGTCCAAGATCCTTTGGAGCACGGATGGGCATTGGTTTCCGGAAACGTACCTCCTCGCCGTGCTGCAAGTAAGAGAGGTTTTGGAAAAGGTATGCACACTACCAACCCTTCCTCTCGTGATTTCTTCATTGCAACGCCGCTAACCTCTTCAGGTCCTGTGCGAATACGCACGAAAAGGGCACATGACTTGGCGAGAGGGCACTCAACTTGTGAAGGACATTCTTTTCAACAACGCGAATCATGTTTACCACTTGGGGCTCGAATTCGACTTCAACGAGTCAGCCATCAACCCAAGGAGGCTATCCGGGAGAAGTGACCTCGACATCCTCGAAGCTTTCTTGGATGGAAAGAAGCCGCCGCAGTATCTTCGCATTTACTGGAACGACATGACCGCCACACCGCGAGTCCGGGCTGTACCGATGCGGAAGGTCCTTTCCGCCTTGAACGAAGATGGAGACTTTTCGCTCAGCATCACCAAGGCGAGTCTTGGTCTCTTACAAAACGACCACGTTGTTCCAGGGGCATCCGGCACGGGAGAATACCGATTTCATCCCGACTTCACCTCTCTGCAACAAGGGCCGAGAGACGGTCACATCAGCGTCTTTGGCGACTTTAGAGAGCAAGACGGATCGCCGGTTTCTGTTTGTCCTCGATCCCTGCTTCAGCGGGTGATTGAGATTGCGGCTCGGCACGGGCTGACATTCCACCTCGGCTTCGAAATCGAGCTTCTTCTTCTTGAGCGCACGGGAGACGCCGTCGACAAGTACAAAACTCTCACCAACGACGGCCATGCTTGGTCCACTTCCCGCATGATGGACCATCCAGTCTTCGTCAAGGTCATTGAGAGAGCCGTTGCCGAGTTGGATGCGAGAGGCATCTACATCGAGCAGATACACCCCGAAAGCGCGGCCGGTCAGTTCGAGGTCATTCTTCCGCATGCCCCACCGTTGGAAGCGGTAGATACTCTTCTTTACGTCCGCGAGGTCATATCCAGTGTTGCTACTGCCGAAGGCTATCGAATGACCCTCCACCCGAAGCCGTTCCCGACGTCCTGCGGCACGGCAGCTCATATGCACATGTCAATCACCTCGGCCGGCGGCTCTAAGCCCGAGACCTACAACCCCTTCTATGCCGGCATCCTGAAACACCTTCGGTCCATCGTCGCCTTCACCTACAGTAATCCCGCCAGCTACGACAGAGTTCAAGACGGGGCGTGGGCCGGCGGTCGGTGGGTCACCTGGGGCACCCAAAACCGGGAAACGCCCTTGCGCAAGATCGAGGACAGCCACTGGGAGATCAAGTGCATGGACGGGCTTGCTAATCCTTACCTGGCGATAGCTGCCATTCTTGGCGCGGGCACTCACGGATTCGGAGAGGGAGAGAAGCTGTCCTGGGGCGACTGCGAAGTTGACCCTGCATCCCTGACGCCCAACGACCGGAAGGAATTGGGCGTGGAGCAAATGCTCCCTGCAGGACTACCCGAAGCCCTCAAAGCTCTGCGGGCGGATGAAGTGATGAACGAGGTACTAGGCGAGGACTTGATCGAAAGGTACGCTACAGTCAAGGAAGAGGAAATGAAGAATTTGGAGGCCCTGAACAGCGACGATAGACGGCAGTGGATCATGGAGAGATACTAAAATGTAGGAGTTACGAACACTCGATGCGTCCAAGGGGCGATTGGTTCCTATGAAATGTGTGTTCGCCACGCTCCAGACGTAATAAACATCGTAGTTGTTACGCAACAGGTCAACTTTACCGAGGAAGCCTACAGGTTCCTTGTGGTCATGCAGCTGGAGGGTCAAGCTCCAAATACTTTTCATCACTTACGGAATCGGCATGCTGTTCATCGGCAGTAGCGATGCTGTGAATAAGATCAAAATCGCAACATGTACTTGCCATTCTGTTTTTGTTGCCCTCTTGGAGATTCCCAGCAAGCCAATCCCGCCCTCGCGCCGGCCCCCTTCCCGGCTACTCCTTCGAACCACAAAGGTTGGCAAAGGGGTCCCAGCTCGGGTCTTGGACCGGCGTGTACTCCATCCTGTCGGCAATCCTCTTGGCGACGTCTTCCCCGTACACGGCCCCGATCCAGGCGAACGTCAGGTCGATTCCGGCACTGATGCCCGAGGACGTCCAGACGCGCCCGTCCCGCACCCACCGGGCCTCGTGGACCCAGTCCACCTCGGGCCGCAGCGCGATCGTCTCCCTCCAGGACAGCTTGTTCGTGGTCGCCCGCTTCCCGTCCAGGACCCCGGCGCGCGCCGCCACGCCCGACCCGGTGCAGACGGTGAGCAGGTACTGCAGCGAGCCAAACCTTTGCCCGACGAAGTCGACGGCGGTGCTGATGCCCGGGTACCGCGTGCCCCGTCCGCCCGGGACGATGAGGACGTCGAGGGGCGGGGCCGTCTCGAAGGTGTGGGTCGGCACGACGCGCTGGCCGAAGTCGGAATCCGTGGCGGCGGGCTGGCGTGCGGCGTCGTGCTTGGTCGATACGGGATCCAGGGTTTCTGCGATGATGTACAGATTCATGTCGTAAGACTGGGACAGCACGTTGAGGGCGTCCAGCGGCCCGAAGACGTCGAGGGCCTGGAATGCCGGGAAGAGCACCACGCCGAAGTGGAGGGGCTTCCCTGGGAGGTGGTCAGATCATGATCCGAGACTGCGAACAGTAGATTGCAGTATAAGCCACGTCAACCGTCTTCGTTCGACTCACCGCCGGCGACGCGCTCACGCTCCTGAGCCATGGGGGGGCTATGACTGAATCTCCCGACGCGGGGTAATGGGACTGAGACGGCCGGCGTGGGTCTCTTGACGAACACTAATACGGTGACAATACAGCTTCTTCAGCTGGTCATTCTACTCCTCGGTGAGAATGGATGCTTGTCACGATTCTCGGGCACTGAGGTCAATACAATGCCTGGGCCCCGCGGTTCATTTGCAAGCCAGCCTCAAGTCTCTGGACAAGTACACATGGAAGGCTGACCAGCACGTCCGGAGATCGATCGGTCAGATTGTTACGTAAGGTCAGCAAAGACAGAGTTTGCGGGGTTTTGGTGATCACAGAACAAAAGGACGGGAAGATGTCCGGACCCGGGCGTTGAGCGCTTTAGATCACGTTACCTTGGTGTGAGAATCGCTTTTCTGGGGGCGTGTTGGCATGTCTATAGCTATCTTGATCGAGGCTGGGCAGATTGTCTTGTCTTTTTGACTGCAAGATTTCCAGCCCAACTTTCCGTGAGAGGAAAATGGGCTTCTAGACGGACCAATCACAGTCCCATCATAACCCTCAACCTCGACTAGTCCATCACAGCCTATTGCCCATGTTTACATGGATCGCCTTGATCTGGCTGTACGCCTCGAGACCCGCCTCACCGAGCTCCCGTCCAATGCCGCTCTGCTTCACGCCGCCAAAGGGAACTCTAGGATCGCAGTCTTGGCTGCTGTTTATCCAGACCATGCCCGACTCGATCTCGGAGGCCACGCGGTGCGCCCTTTCCAGGTTCGTCGTGAAGACGGCGGCGCCCAGCCCGTAGACGCTGTCGTTGGCGATCTCGATCGCCTCGGCCTCTTGGCCGAACTTTTGTATCACGACGACGGGCCCGAATATCTCCTCGCGCCAGATCCTCATGCCGCTCTTGACGTCCGTGAAGACCGTCGGGGAGACGTAGTACCCCTTGCCGAGGTGCGCCGGCCTCTCGCCCCCGGTCTTGATCGTCGCGCCCTCGTCGCGGCCGGTTTGGATGTAGGCCAAGACGCGGTCGTATTGCTGCTTCGAGACCTGCGGGCCCTGGTAGGTCTCCGGGTCCCATTGGTTGCCCACCTTGCTCGTCTTGTGAACCTCCTCGACGAACTGGGCGACAAAGGTCTCATAGATGTCCTTCTGGACAAGGATCCGCGATGTGGCCGTGCAGATTTGGCCCTGGTTGGACATGATGCCTAGGTGCGACCACTTGACGGCCTGCTCGAGGTCGGCGTCATTGAAGACCAGGAGCGGCGACTTTCCGCCGGTCTCGAGGGTAACGTTCTTCAACGTCGCCGCCGCCATCTTCATGATGTCCGTTGCGGTCCCCGTCGACCCCGTGAAAGCAACCTTGTCCACCAGCGGGTGCTGGACGAGGGCGGCACCGGCATCCTTACCCAGGCCGTTGATCAGGTTCACAACGCCGGGAGGGAAGCCGGCTTCCTTGACGAGACGGCCGAGAACGAGAATGCTCAGCGGGGTCTGCTCGGCGGCCTTGAGAACTATCGTGTTCCCGCAGGCTAGAGCTGGGCCGAGCTTCCATCTACAGTGGCATACATGTTATTTGAATGGCGTCTATTCTCAAGGTCGGTCAAGACTTACGTCGCCATGGAAAGAGGGTAGTTCCATGGGATTATCTGGGCCACGACACCAACGGGTTGCCGGACAGTGTAGGCAAGCTTATTTGGCAGGGCGATGGTCTGGCCGAAAATCTTGTCGCACCAGCCACTGTAGTAGCGGATAACGCCTACAGCTTCCACGAGATCGTTGGTCAATGCCTCGTTGTAAGTCTTGCCTGGATGAGAAACAATCAGCAAATCGGCCGGGACGATCGCATGGGGCTCGGGGCGGGGGCTCTTAGCTCCAACTGCCTCTTACCATTGTCCCAGGCATCAATGGTCGCAAGCAACTCCTTGTTCGATTCCATCAGGTCGGCGAGGCGGGCCATGAGGATGCCCCTGTCGGATGCCGATAGGGCTTTCCAGGCAGGGCTCTTCAGCGCCGCAGCAGCAGCTTTCACTGCCCTATCGACATCCTCTGCGCTGGCTGCGTGGACTGACGCGATCTCTTCTTCTGTACTGTGGAAAGGTACTTGTAAGCAAGATGCATGAACTGGGGGGGGCAGGTTCGTGAGACGACAGGACTTACGCCGGGTCAATGGCAGCAAGGGTTTGCCCGGTGGATGAGGGAACAAATTCGTTGTTGATGAAAAGGCCGGTTGGCTGAGTCCACTTCTGCCCGTTGGGCGCAGTGAGCTCAACAGTGAGATCTCCCATCATGTTTACAGCAGCGTATGGGATCGGAAGAGGTAGCGGGGGAAGAGTAATTTGCAGCCTTTGTAAGTTGAGCGACGGTCAGAATGCATGATACGTGTTGGATGACGAAGGGATTTGAGTTTAGACAGAGGCAAAAGCCGTGACGCATTGACAGCATCCGCGCCAGATGATAAAGCTTGCGGCTAATGCTTGTGACACCTCCTTAACCTCCCCCGCAGTTGGCCGAGAGCTGATATCGGACAATATCTCCGTCATACTGAAGGCCATCCGCTGACCTACCTAAAGTCCTTTGTAAAGATATTGCGCTGGTCGGCCTTCTTCTTCAAATCTAGAAAACAAGATGGAACTCTTACCTCTTTCAGTCTCACAACAGACTTTCGGTCTTTAGCTACTTGGATCCCGGAAGAGTGACGATTTCAATCGGAGCTATCGCGGAGACTTCCCTCTCTTGAAGCCCCCTTAACACTGTGGGGGGGGGGTAACTTGCGGACCCTGGACACCAAGAAATATGGAGAGATTGAGGGGCAGCAGCTCCACTGCAACACCCTCTCAGTATGACCCTCTCGCTCGAGGTTTCAGGGAGTCTTCCGAGATGTTGTTGGCATTCTGGGTACAGTGATAAGAGGGACACGGTTCGCAATGCCGGAAAGTCGCAAAAGTTCGGATCGGATGACGTTTGCGTTGTTTTGAAATTGCCAAATGGCTTCAAGGGGTTTCTTGTTTTCCATTGTTGGCTGCTCACCTGACATATTGTTGCTCACAGGCTGCTTTGCTGGTTGATAGACGCCTCCCGTGCCACAGCTTTGGGAATCTCGTCCTCCAAGCTCTCTCCTGCGGGCAACCAGCCCAGCACCTCTTTGCCCTTGCGTGCTTTGCTGCGAGCATTTTTTCCATACATCGCCGTCCCATACGGTAGCAGGCTGTCTGCCTCCTCGGGCTCGATCGCATCGACCTCGTCTGTGGCAACGAGTCCCTTCTCAGCCGCCGCGGTAGCAATAAGCTTGGCGATTTCTCCGAAAGACTGCAAAGACGCTTCGTTTCAGCGGTCGCTATTATCGGAATCGGGGCGGGTTGTGCACTCACGATTTCCCCGACGCCGGCGAGGTAATACAACCCGTTCGAATTCCAGACTTGATCCTCGCTCTCGGCTTCGACCGCCTTCTCAACCAGGCGCAAGATCAACCGGCTGACTCAAAGATCCAGATGATTGGGGATGATCAACGTTTCTACTCACCCGGCGTTGTTGCTGCCTTGGATGAAAGCACCTTGTGGGTGGTTTCAACGCTCTTCAGGTTACCTGCTGCAGCCAAGTCTGCAGGCGCTCTACATCAGTAACGCGACCGACACTGCGAAATGACAGCTTGGATGGGCATACGAACAACGACATCTGCATCAGAGACTTCACGGGTGATTGTTTCATCATCGTTCAGTTCTCCTTCGACAACCTCAACCTCGCAGAAGGCATCGGTGGTGGCCCTCCCCTTGGAGCCATTGCGCACCAATGCCCGAATGACGTATCATTCGGGGTGCGATTTGACAAGCAATGAGAGAACGCTGCCTCCGATATAGCATGTAGCGCCGGTCCTGAATCGCCCCTGAGCACATCACCTGGTTTGGCTCTACCGGCCCTGGTAGATGCATATGTGGCTATGGATATCTTACAACAAAATCTTTTACATCATGTCTGGCCTTCGGCGGAACTGTCGACTTGAATGCAGGAGCACTGCAGGGACCCTTGAGTAAAGAATAATCGCCAAAGAGGTCGATATTTGGAGGTAAGACGTAGACTTTTTCCCGACTGCGTATAAACTCGGTTTCACCTTCCAAATCAAGGGTCGAATCTCTAAGTCGATCACCAGTCTTTGTCGAGGACAAAGTACTCCGGGGGCGGCTGCGAATTATATAATACGCCACCAGCATTGCACCTCTCATGATTCCGAGTCGGCTGGCGGTGATATTCTGACTTTAGCCGATCCACTAGTGGATAATCATAGCTTCGAGAAGTGTTTTCCGTCCTTCTGCTTACTAGAGCACCCATTCGCTTTCTGCTTACAGTCCACTAATACGTGCGGTATCGAAGCTCAAACATAAAGAGAACTAGCAGCTATGCGTCCCAGCCGGCGCCAAGCAGTGAAAATTCCACAATCAAATCATGCGGAAACTCTCCTCGCTTCGCTCGCTCATGAATGAGTTTGTTTAATGTGAAATGCTGGATTCGGCCTCCCCAAGAGTTTTACAAACTTGAGTCAAAGGCTGGCTATATTGCTTACGTTTATATATGGAGCATGCAGTGATATAAGCTAATGAGATTCTAACATGAGGAAATCCGAATGATCGATATTTCTATCAATGATCCTATTTATTTCATCGCCTTCTGCATCTCATTGCGGCCCACTGACTATGTGCCGTCGAGAATGAATCGACCAGTCTTCCATGGTAGCAGCCTAGCTCAACGAATACTGGGTGACTAGGATCCATCAATTCTGCAGGTATCGAATAACAGTTGTCCAGCACTCTGCATTGATGTTAGATGAACACCCACTGATTCACTTACGTGCTGAAATACGTGATCTGAGCCGAATCCATTGAGTCGTGAAGCAAGTCGGGCGATTCAAACAGGCTTCCCACGATCAACGGCGCTCTGGCATCTGCATTATCGACGTAGTCGAGTGTTCCGTATCAGTTGAAAGCGCATTGCCATCACTAGTCAATCAGTCGTACCCGGCATCATCCTTGCCAGTTCCGGCCTAGAATTAATCGGCGTTCGTTGCCCGTCTCCACTTCGGTAGCGCCGAAGCGTACGCCCTTAACTCGCGGAAACCTTCCCAAATGATAGCAAAAACAGGGGCCAACAGACATTGACCAGATGATGTGTGTCATCCTCAACCTGCCGCTCTGTGACTTGCATCTTCTCTTCCCAATCACAAAGGCCCTCTCCCTCCAATGTCGATTTCTGCAGCACAAAGCCCCAATTACATTGACGTCTTGTTTCACCCGCGGAGCATGTCTGGAGCGTTGGGACAGCAGCTGGAAGTAGGCTGGTCGGGAAAAGAAGCCCGATTTGCTTCTCGCCTCCTATAATACTTGCTTCTCTCAATTGCCAAGTCGGCATAAACAGCTGTATTCTCAATCTCGTCACTCTCTTTTCTGCTTCTCCTTGGAGATGCCTACCATACCACTGACCCCGTCACCCAAGCCCGGGCGTGACCCGGCCCCAAAAGGAAAGCCAACGGCCAAAGCCGGCGTCGGCGCAAAGAAAGTCCCGCGCTCCAGGACCTTTACAGGCTGCCGCACCTGCCGAAGCCGCCATCTAAAGTGCGACGAGGCCCGTCCGGTATGCTTCTCTTGCAGACGCCTCGACCTTGTCTGCGAAGGCTACGGTGGCCAGCTTCTATGGGTCCCAGATCCCCTGTGCTCGGACGAGCATGAGCACAGTCATCGCGGTACATCGTACCGGTACCCGATCTTCACCGAGGACGAGAGAAGCTCGATGAGCTTCCATATGGTAGAAAGCATGCAGGGTCGGTCAGCAGGCGATATCGTTGCCGATCTTGACGAGAAGAGCGTTCGTTGTGACGACGCCCAGCTGGTCGGCCCGTTTGGCGTGTTCAGGGCCCGCCAAGGCTCACCAAGGCCCGGATCTTCGCCGGGACTGCTACACCTTGCAAATGGTTTACCCAAGACCACGCAAATGGAAGACTTGCCACAGGCAGCCGGAGATGGTCTTGATGAAGACGGGGAGAAGTGGTGATAGAGCCTTGGGCTGTCAACGACAATGCGCTGCCAATGAAACCTTGCATCCCTCCAGGCTCTTTTGACAACTTCGGCGCAGACGGCATGGCCAATGACACGAGCCCGTCATGGATTCATGGCCAAGTTCCAGGCGTTTTCACACGCATGATGGACATGGACTGTTCCACCTTGAACCATCTATATCCCTCAAGCTCGCCGCGCACGCCAGAAATGGCTCACACGGAACCTCGGCCAGCTGAAAACGAACTTACAGATGAACAAGGTCACGCACAAGAATTGACGGGTCCATTTCCCTCTACGCATGATCTGTCTATCCAGTTCAAGTCACCGACCCCTTTCGCCGGCGCCATGCCGGGTGTTGAACCATGCCTACCAACCCATGCGGCTTCCCTCTTGCGATACTACAAGTCGACCGAGACCTCATCATCTATCAAAGGCGTGAGGACATCACCCTGGAAGCTGTTCCTTCTCCCTTGCGCGCTAGAAACTTTTGCCGAGTTGTCGCTCTGGAACACCACGTCTCATACGCGGCATACCATTCTTTATACACTGCTGGCCAAAAGCGCCTTCCATTTACACCATTCGCTCAACAGGGGAGGTGTAAAACAGACATTGCATTGGTTTGATATTGGGAAAAACTACCAAAGAAGCGCCCAGTCGCACCTGAAACAAGCCCTTCGGACCGAGTCAAATGGACCTAGCCAGGCAAATTACAACGAGATACTCATGGCCATACTGGCCACGGCAATGGTTTCGGTAATCTTTTGGGGCGGTTCCGTCATCCTGCCCATCCCGTGCTAACATCCTTCTTAGGTTATTTACAACGGTTCCCGCGCAGTAAAGATCTTCCTGCTCGATGCCGAGCGGCTGATACGACTCCGCGGCCTTGCCATGCCCAAAACCTTTCATATGCGCGTATTGCACCATGTATACACCCATATGCGTGTGGTCGCAGAGAGCACCGACATAACTGTTGACTCTGCAAAAGGCCACGTCCAGGGCCGGCGGACATGGCCGTGTCGCTGCGCAAGTTTCGAGTCGCAGAAGACTGTCTCGGTGCCGACCTCGATCTCTCGCGAGAGAAACCGGCCGAGATTGGCTACTCCGATATCCACTTGGATATCTCCGGTCACTGGCCCATCACAATGTACCCAGACATATACGGCATCCCCGAGTCTTTGATGACGCTGCTGTCCCAAACCATTAGCCTGGCCAACGAAAAGGGCAAGCTAGAGGCGATTGCCATTTCTGACCCGAGAGTGTCGATGGCACTTGCTCGCCACATCAAGCAACTAGAGCAGAACATTTGGTCCTGGTCGTTGAACTCGACCGACATGGAGAGCGGTCCAAGTAGGCCTTGGGAGCTGGTCACCAAACACACGCGGCTCGTCGACCATCCCGTCGTCAAATCGTTGACGCTCGCCATGCACCAAGCTCTAATCATATACTTTTACCGGCGTATCTACAATATGAGCGCAATGGTCATCAAAGACGCCGTGCAGAAGACACTCGACTACATCCAGCCCTGTATGAAGGAGGCGGCGGATGACCACGACTTTGCCGCGAGTATTGGGTGGGCAGGCTTTGTTGCCACGTGTGAGGCCACAACGCCTGGCCTCCAGGAGCGCGGGCGGAAGATTCTCGAAGCAATCGACAACAAGGGCGTCATCTTTGGTACAGATAAACCCAGCACACTAGCGCAGCGTGTATGGGATAAAAGAAAAGAGACCGGGGACTGGACCATAAGCTGGCCAGACATGATGCAAAGTATATAACCAGACGGAGGTTAATTATTGCCCCGAGCTTGTAAATCGGGTACAGGCCCACAACGGTAGAAAGGCTACCATGTCAAAAGGCATGCTGGTGCAGCTCGTGAGTTCAGCATCCTTTGCCGAAAACTAAAGTCCGATGTACTGCTTGCGAAGCAGAATATGTAGAGGAGATCCCATCCAGTTGGGATGATATTGTTTAGGTGGCTTGAATAGAAGCAACCGGTTCGCTTCCCAATGTTCGACACCTCTGGAAGGGACATGATTGGGCTATCGTCGGGAAATACACGCAATGAATGCACGCCATCTTTGGCCGCCTTCAAACTAAACGGTCTGCCGTCTCTGCAGATTACATCCGGGCATTATGAATTCGAGTCAGTAGATGCTGAAGATAGTGTGGAGCATGATGCTTGACTCTTCTCGATGCGGTACAACCAATGGAGAATGAGTGCCAAAGCACTGTCCTGGGTGCTATCTAGTGAGTTGGCAAGTTATAGTAGCTTCGGGTCGAAACACGACACATGACGGTCTTGACATAAAATTCATACATTGTGGAAGTGGATGAAACGTCGGTCAGGAAGGTTTCTTCAAGGATGTATCGCCGCTGATTAGAAGCGGGACAGGTGCCACGGGCCTCGGAATGGTAATAATAGACCATGAGACGAGGCTCGTGGGCATACTAGGAGACCATTGATCCCTTGATGATCCATCTGAACACATGACACGGAGTGCCAACATACAAGATGAGCCGTCACCCGGATTGGTGCAGACGGGCACAAGGCGAAAAGAAATGTGGCAGGCAGGGAGAGACGCAAACCTAAACAAAGGGTTTGAAGATAGGACGTATGACGGGACTGCTACTAGGGCTGAGATGGTCAACGTCAGATGAAGTTGTTGTCAGCACATCCCTGAAGATCGCGTTGATATTATTGCAGGGGGGGGGGGGGGGGGACCGTATGGGAGAGTTTGGTTTTTGGAAACAAGTCAATTGATTGACACGCAAATCTCATACAACATGCTTAGCTCATCAAGAACTTGCCGGCCAGGACCAGAAGTATAACGCCCGCTGGGGCACAACACCCTTGGCAGTCATGATACACTTTGTGACTTCTATTTCGACGGCAACAACGGCATCCGGCCCCGGTACCGGTTGGCCCCGCTCACCCCCGGCTTCTTGCGCTTTTCCAAGGTTCGGTCCAGCGTTTTGGTCTCTTGCGATGGAAAGAAGGGCATCTCGCACCTTCCAAGAGACGACGACATCGAAACACACCATTGCACCACAACAGTCCATCCAACATGCCCGACCATGGAAACGAAACTTTTCCCTTCAAACTCCCTTCGTCGGAGTGCATGTCAGCATGCCCGACCGCCAAAACTATCTCAGCCATCATGATGGCTTCCGTCTGGATATGGACCGGTTTCGGTCCAGCAACGCTGCAGAGAACTGGACTGTTCGAGCCACCAACGCATCCCACAATCGATTTTGTGCCATTACCACCCAAGGGTTCTTCACCTCGGAGACGAACTCGCATATTGGCTTCTATTGCTCGTTCAGTTGATTCATGGCATTTTTGTTGTTGGAAA